>CM029016.1:123235198-123642400 GCA_016801055.1 Panax notoginseng
AATAAAATTCATACCAATATTTCGGTATAATGATATTGAAAGAAATAACATCATTTACGAAGAAAATAACATCTATTACCTCAAAAGAACAGTACTTCTGACTGGAATATCGGATATAATGTTAAAGAAAACTTGCACTGAATAACAACTCTCAAAGTATCTAAATACTCACAAAAATATGCTCGATATTATAGAGAGAGAAAACTTCTGATTCTAGTGTGATTTTCAATTCTAACTAAGCACCATATTTATAGAAAAATGCCAGAACGCCAAAGCAGACTAAAATTTAATAAAATAATATTTTAATAAAAAATTTCACGCACAGCTCTTGGCCAAACTCAGCACACCACAAGTGGATTCCACCAAATTCAGAAAATTCCACAACAACCAAAAGTGGGGCCCACTCATATTTTTAATAAAAACATTTATTTCCGAAACTTCAATAATTCATAATAAATAGCCCTTTTATCAGAAAAATATGAACCTTATATCCATTCCATAGAAAATTTAATTTTTTACAACTTTATAGAAGAAAGTTTTTCTAAATTCCAAACAGAAAATGACCGAAAATCACATACTGATGATTTTTAATACCTCCATTCTGACAAAATACTGATAAAGCTCCTCAACATTAATTCTTTCATTTATATCCACATGAAATAAATATTTTCTTATCATATAAATTAATAATTAATTATTCACAAATAATATTACAGAATCCCAATAATGACAACAAGGTCGTTCCCAGGAAAGATGGAGCTTTTCAATAAGGATTTCTCCTTACTGGCGTGCAATTAGGTGACAAAACCTCTTTCCTAGACAAAATTTCCTTAGACATTGCCAATAATGCTATCTAATAATATTTTTCAAATAATATAAATTATTGATCTGATAATGGAAAATATTGTGCAGTGACAATTATTGAAATAATAATAATATAAAAATATCAACGTAGTAATTATTGAATCAATAAAATTAAATATTGAACAGTAATTACTGTAGCAATTATTGAGTAGTGCCTTCTTACGTAAGAATCAATAATCTATAAATATTGTGCAATACCGTGTGCTACTATGCAACCACGCATATTACTGTATTTAACCACCGGGTATTCTAACAGTGTTAACGGTAATAACTACGCCATTATTTATAAAAAAAACTCATACTTATCATTTTTTTCATCCGACAGTTTTTCGTTTTGGGTCCCACAAATGATTTCGTTATCGTACGAATATTTCACGACCAAACGAATATTCCCCGACAACAATGAATATTTTATAACCACTTGCTTATTTTATAAAATTTGCATATTTCAGTCATAACCAAAGCAATATATCAAATTAACACCTTATTATTCAAAATAATAATTAGAGAAAATTCAATTTTATTTATAAAAAGTTGGGGTCTTATATAAGCTGACCGAGAATGGATAGAGATAGCAAAATATGAATTGGATGAGAATTAGTTATGGGATTAAATAACTCAGAATAAATATGGGTTAATTAAGTTATATTATAAAGCATTGTGTGGTAGTGACGTGATAGTAAATGAGGAAGAGTTAATTCACTTGCATAAGACGGTGAATTAATATATGTGTTTTACATAGGAGGATGAAAGGAGTATGTGTCAACGTCGGGAATTTTATTTGTCCCTTTTCTGTTCTTGTCTTTTGGTGTTCTCATGTTAGGTGAGATTTGTTTGAAAAAATAATTTATGAAAAGGTCCGACATGTATATGTCGATGATTGGACTGTAAGAGCCGTCAGTTGGTTTTTTAAATAGTTGTACCAACACAACTGAGAAAAGCTTTGCACATTGACCTAGTGATGTGACACTTCTTAACGGGTATGTGAAACTGAGATTCGTTAGGGTCAGGGACTTGGTTATGCGGAGGGAAGGTATCAGGCACCCCCCGACATTCGTGTTGCCACGATGACATCCACTTTTCAATTAAACTGTTATATGAATGTGTGTGTGTGTGTGTGGATCAATGTGCAATTATCTGAAAGTAGTGTTATGCCTCATTCGCACCTATATACAAAGGGTTTGAATTTTGTATAAAAGTTCAGTTTTAACAAGATATAGCAATGATGTTTTGTAAAAGAGGTTTTTCAAACCCTTGTGCTGAATAGTAATTGAGGCCTTTGATACTTCCATTTTTATTATGTGTTCGGCTTGATTGCTTGTCGATCTTATCTCTTTGAAAAATACTTGCATTTGATGTGATTCTAAGGATTGATTGGTTAACTACTCATCATGCTAAAATTGATTATTTTCGTAAGGTTGTTAACTTTCATATTCCTAACCAACCTATTATACAAATTCAAGCAACCAAACCACTAAAGTCAACCACTATTATATCAAGCCATAAAGCTATTTGTTTATTAAAAAATAGATGTCAAGCTTTTTTAGCCTATGTCACAGATTTAAATAAAAATACGTCATATTTGAATAATATTTCCATTGTTAATAAATTTCCTGACGTATTCCCTGAAGAAAGAGTGTGAAATCTAGTTTTGTATTGACCTTGAACCCGGTACAAAACCCATTTCTAAAACCCCATATCGAATGGCTCCTATTGAACTTCAGGAGTTAAAAACCCAACTGCAAGAATTGTTAGACATCGGTTTCATTCGTCCTAGTAAGTCTCCTTGGGGTGCTCCTGTTCTATTCGTAAAGAAGAAAGATGGAAGTATGCAACTTTGTATTGATTATCTGGAGTTGAATCATGTCACCATCAAAAATAGGTACCCGTTGCCTCGCATTGATGACCTATTTGACCAGTTGCAAGGCACTAAATTCTTTTCAAAGATCGATCTTCGTTCTGGATATCATCAGTTAAAGATTAAAACTGATGACATTCCAAAGACTCCTTTCAGAACTCGGTACGGGCATTACGAATTCCTAGTCGTGTCTTTTGGATTGACTAATGCTCCTGCGGCCTTCATGGATATGATGAACCGAGTATTCAAGGAATATTTGGATCATTTTGTGGTTGTCTTTATTGATGATATCCTCATATACTCTAAAACTCGTGAATATCATGAGCAACACTTGAGGCTGATACTCCAAAAGCTTCGTGAAAATAAACTATATGCCAAGTTGAGGAAATGCGAGTTCTGGCTTGAGGAAGTAGCATTCCTTGGGCACGTGATATCAAATCATGAAATATCTGTTGACTTAGTGAAGATTGAAGTAATACAAAGTTGGGAGAAACCTAAGTCAGTGACCGAAGTACTTAGCTTTCTGGGCTTAGCTGGTTATTATCTGAGATTCGTGGAAGGATTTTCTCAAATCGTTACTCCAATAACTCAGCTGACTCGAAAAGATAAAAAATTCAGTTGGAGCAAGGAATGTGAGAAGAGTTTTCAAGAACTCATGAGGAGACTAATTCTAGCACCTGTTCTGACAATACCATCTGGTTCGGAGGGATTTGTTATCTACAATGATGCTTCAGGCAGAGGGTTAGGATGTGTTCTTATGCAACATGGAAAAGTTATAGCATATGCCTCACAACAACTCAAAGAATATGAGAGGAATTATCCTACTCATGATCTAGAGTTGGCAGTAGTCGTTTTTGCGCTTAAAATTTGGAGGCATTACCTGTATGGGGAAAAGGTGGAGATCTATACAGATCATAAAAGCCTCAAATATTTCTTCACCCAAAAGGAACTCAACATACGACAACGACGTTGGCTCGAGCTGTTGAAAGATTACGATCATACCATTCAATACCATCTTGGAAAAGCAAATATGGTAGCTGACGCGTTGAGTAGAAGATCATATGTGGGTACGAGTGCGAAATTGTCAACGTAAAGGCCCATTTGGTATAGCTTACAAAGGATGGAGATAGAGTTAAAGACTTCAGGGACTCACGTGATGATGTCAAATATACGAGTAAAACCGATTTTAATCGATAAAGTTAAAGCTGCTCAAGCTACAGACCTGAAGCTGATGCGTATGAGGAAGAAAGTACAAGAAAGTGCTATTTAAGAAGCAAAAATAGATGAAGAAGGAATACATTGAGTCAACTCCAGACTTTGTGTTCCTAATGACTCTGATTTGATGTATAAAATCATAATAGAAGTGCACAACACACCATTTTCAATCCATCCTAGAAGTACCAAAATGTATCGTGATCTTCGACATACATTTTGGTGGAGCAATATGAAAAGAGAGATCACGGAGTTTATCTAAAGGTGTTTAACTTTTCAACGTGTCAAGGTGGAGCATCAAGTGCCAAAAGGTCCATTGCAACCACTTGAAATTCCATAATAAAAGTGGGAGCACATTATCATGGATTTTGTTACTAGTATTCCCGAGGTTTCTTAAGTTATAGATGCAATTTGGGTCATTTTTGATAGATTAACCAAGTCTGCTCATTTCTTACCTATACGAGAAACTTATTCACTTGAACGTCTTCCTCGTATATACATAAATGAGATTGTAAGACTGCACGGTATGCCAATATCTATAGTTTCTAATCGAGACCTAAGATTCACTTCACGATTTTGGGCTAGTTTGCAAAAAGCTATGGGCACAGATTTACGATTCAGTTCGGCATATCATCCTCAGACTGACGGGCAGTCGGAGAAGGCTATTCAAACTCTTGAAGATCTATTAAGACACCGTGTCTTAGACTTCAAAGGAAGTTGGGACAAGTTCTTGCCATTAGTGAAATTCTCGTACAACAACAGTTATCAAACAAGTATTGGCATGGCTCCATTCGAGGCGTTGTATTGACAAAAGTGTTGTTCTCCAGTATGTTGGGAAGAGCTGGGTGACGCAACGTTGTTAGGACCAGAATTGGTATGCATGACTACGGAAAAGATTCAAATGATCCGACAACGTATAAAAACCTCACAAGACCGACAAAAGAGTTATGCTGATCTTCATCGAAGGGACGTGGAATTCAATGTTGGAGATCATGTGTTGTTACATGTTACTCCATGGAAGGGAGTTACAAGATTTGAAAAGAGAGGAAAGCTCAATCCTCGATTCATTGGCACATTTAAAATCCTCGATCGAGTAGGAAGTGTGGCCTATAGACTCGCCTTAGCGCCAAGTATATCTCGCGTTCATAAATTTTTTCACATATGTATGTTACATAAATATGTGGAAGACCCAAACCACATTATTGATTTAGAATCGGATGAGAAAGTGAAAGATTTAACGTATGAAGAGGTACCTGTTAAAATCTTGGATAAAAAGGAACATATTCTATGCTCAAAGGTTATACCTCAAGTCAAAGTTTTGTGGAGAAACCACGATGTTGAGGAAATTGTAAGACCCCAACTTTTATAAATAAAGATGAATGTTCTATAAATATCATTTTTGAATATTATGGAATGAATTTGATATAATGTTATAGTTGTGGGTAATATTTATAAATTTTGTAAAGTACGCAAGTTGTTATATAATATTCGATTGGTCGGGGAATATTCGTTTTAACAGGAAATATTCGTACAACGGCACAATCATTGATGGACCCCACAATGAAATTATTGTCGGATTGAGAAAACCACAAAAATATTTTATTGAAAATAACGGCGGAAGTTTTACCGTTAAAACTGTTGAACTACTCGGTAGTAAAAGTACAGTAATACGCGTGGTTGCATAGTAGCACACGGTATTGATTATTGATGCTTACGTGAGAAGTCACTCAGTTTTGTTCAATTATTACTATAGTAATTGTTGTAAATTTTGCTTATTTTATGGACCCATATTTACCCATTTTTCAAAATAATCGGTAGAAAATTATTTTATATAATAAAAGGTGGGGGCCCACGAGTGGGACCCATGTGTTTGGCAAAGTCTTGGTTGAAGACAATTTGTCACGGGGAATAAGGGGGGGGGGAAAGGGTCAAGAAAGGAGTATTATTAAGTTATTATATATATATACATATATATATATATATATATATATATATATATATATATATATATATATATATAACTTTGACAATTTAGGAAATGAAGGAAACAGGTGATCACGGGAGTGTATCCCGTGATTTTTTTTGCACATGTTATATATATATTTAATATATATAATATATTTTATTTAAATATTTTGCTTTAATTATGGACCGTCAGATTAAAGGTAAATCAATCTGGACCATTCATGAATTAGTTACTATGCAGTCCATTCTTCTATAAATAAAAGCTTATTCCTTCATTATTTCTTACGAATTCACTGAAACTCTAGAGAGAGAAAATTATAGAGAGAAATAAGAAAAGTATTCTCCTACTTTCCTACTCTTATATTCAGTTTCTTTTACGGTAAGGGGTATTATTTCTTTTATATTCATGAAGAGAACTTCTGTTATTCTATTCTTTATTATTCTACTGGAATAACCAGTATACGCTGACTACCCTATACTTGGTGACATTCTTCTATTATTCTGTCTTTATTATTATTTTGTTGGAATATCATGTCTGTGCGTTTTACGCCGGACCAGGTTCCGTCTTTATTATTATTCTGTTGGAATATCCTGTCTGTGCGTTTTACGCAGGACCTGGCTCCGTCTTTATTATTATTCTGTTGGAACATCCTGTCGGTGCGAATTTTGCCTGACCTGGTTCCGTTACTTATTAATCTATTGGAATAACCTGTTTATGCGAAGTACCGCATGCATGGTGAATTCTTTTGTTATTCCATTCGTTATTATACTCAGTTGGTTAAAGTTTTGACTTCTATATTCCATGAAATTAGTGGAATATCCTTGATGTTTGCGCTTCATCCAGTATCTTTTCATGGAAATATTCTTCTGAGCATTTTTGAATTTTACTCTACAAAGCAGTATCATGTTGACAATTTGGACATTATTAGTTCCTAGATAAATTAATTCTGGAACTTGTTTTATTGAATTCTTATATCATTGTCATCATCCTCATGTTTATATTATGTTGAAAGTTATCTGTGGCCTGTAGTGCATAGATGGACTTGGTATGATTATGACCAGGGATTATTCGGTATAATCATGACCGTAATATTACAAATGATGTGGTAAAAGTCTTCATTGGCCCGTATTGATGGACAGTTGTTGGCATGATCATGACTATTAATGAAAACACGAATATCTTTGGCTGTGATGCATGGATAATTTGTGGTTGTGATATTAATGAATATCCTTGGCCGTAGTGCAGGGATGATGTGGATTATTTATTAAGATGAGTCTCAGCGATAAAAGTCATGAAAAACCTTTTAAATCATAATAGATAGTAGATTTTATTCTCTACTTGACTCTTTTAATGGATTGCTTGATCCGCTGCAGTTAAAATTGATGTCTATTGTATTTTATCAGTTTAACATTTTTAAAGACTAACGATAATTTATTTTGCATTATCTTAGTTATAATATTTCTTACTGGGCTAGTTGATCTCACCCTTTCTTTCACCGTTCTCTTCAGAAAATGAGAATATAGCTGGGACGAGTCGGAAAACGGAGTGATGGATCAGATGATAGTATTAGTAGTCCTCACTATTCTGTTAAATAGTGTGACAATAAATGTAATGAGGACTTATTCTGAGAGTGGATATTGTCTAGAAGACAGTATTTGTATTGAAATTCACAGCTCTCTTGTGGTATATTAAAGATTGTATTTGTATTCTGTACCATGTATTTGACGGCTCAGAATAGGTGATGTATACCTATTTTGAGGGCGTCACAGTTGGTATCAAAGCTTAGAGATATGATCCCTGGCTAAGATGTGAGACTAGAACTAGGAGGGGAGATACGAAAAATTCCTTCGCTAGTATGACCTACCTAAGTTTATTTGTTATTTAATTGGTTGGACAGAGTATAGAGATAATATGTTACATGTCAACTAACCCTTGTTTTGTGGCAGTATCTAAAAATGACATCCGAGAATGTTGAAAATAGCAATGGAGCACAGGAGACCGTTGAGTCTCCACATATTAATAATCAGGATAATTTGCATCAGGAAGGCGACAATCCTTAGGTGAACAACAACACTGACCAAATGATGAATGATTGATTGTTCAGAGGCTTTATGCAATTCATACAACATCAGGCGAGAGCGGCTCCTGTCCAAAATGTAGGTGGAAACACTGGCAACTCTCGGACAGTAACCGCTAAACAGTTCAAGGAGCTGGGACCACTAGAGTTTATTGGAGAGCCAAAACCACTTAAGGCGAAAAAGTGGATAAAGCAGATCACCAAGATATTTGATGTCTTGGGATGCTCCGAGGAGCAAAAGGTTCCCGTTGCCACCTTTATGTTGCGAGGAGAGGCTGATTACTGGTGAGAATCGGTAAAGCGTACTCAACCTGCCGCACTAAAGATGTCTTGGGAGAAGTTCCAAGAACTGTTCAATAACAAGTACTTTCCCGAAAGTATTCGTCATATGAAGGACGTAAAGTTCATCAAGTTAGAGCAGAATAATATGACCGTGTCGCAGTACGAAGCTAAGTTTGCCGAGTTATCTCGGTTTGCGTCCCACTTAGTGGATAATGAAGAGAGAATGATGCAGATGTTTTTAAGAGATTTGAAGCCAGAGATACGTCAACATCTTATTTCTCATAAACTGTGTTTGTATTCAGATGTTGTGAATAGGGCTCATTTAGTGGAGCGCGATAACGAGTCAACGCAACCAAAAGAGAGCAGCCGACAAAATGATAATACCAGTGAGAGCAGTCATCGAAGCGGTGACAACAAGCGTGAAGGGAATCAACAGGCCAGAAGTGGTAACCACTTCGGTGGTAATCAGGGCCAAAACAATAAGAATGGACATTTCAAGAAGAGAAGATTCAACAATGATGAAAAGACGTCAGCACCAACACCTGTTATTAAGGAAGGAGAATGACCACCTATCATATGCTTTAAATGCGGAGGGGAGGGTCACATCAGTCCAAACTGCGCGATGCTGTCCAAAGCATGTTATAATTGTGAAAGAGAAGGTCACTTAGCTCGATTTTGTCGTTTACTGAAGACAAGTTCAGTTAGGATGAAGGCACCAAAGGCCGTCCCAAAAAAGTCAAAGCCGGTAGTGTAACGGAGAGCGTTTGTTGTGACCGCTCAGAAAGCAAAGAACCCGAATGAGGTCATCACGGGTAAGCTTATCATAAACTCTAGCGAAGTTTATACCTTATTTGATACTGGTTCTACCCATTCTTTTATTTCTCCTACTTGCGTTCAACGATTAAATTTGTCTTCGGAGAAATTAGACTTTGACTTATCTGTGGAAACTCCGTTGGGAGAAACCTTCATTACATCCACTATTTATAAGTCTTATTTGGTTCAAATTAGTACCCACACATTACCTGTCGATCTTATCTCTTTGAAAATACTTGACTTTGATGTGATTTTAGGAATCGATTGGTTAACTACTCATCATACTTTTTGTAAGGTTGTTAGCTTTCATACTCCTAACCAACCTATTATGCGAATTCAAAGTAACTAAACCACTAAAGTCAATCATTGTCATATCAAGCCATAAGTAAAGAGGCTCGATCCTTTCGTTGTTGACTTCCTTGTGTGGAATGCATCGAAGCCAGACTTTTTGGAGGAGACGTTGTGAATGACGATGGCAAGTTGATAGGTGTCAATGTGACGTGTTATCCAAGTCTTGGATAAGAGTCACAGTTTTGAATGATATTTTTATCGTTAATAAATTTTCTGAAGTATTCCCCGAAGAACTTCATGGCCTACCACCAGAGCGTAAAATTAAATTTTGTATCGACCTTGAACCCGGTACAAAACCCATTTCTAAACCCTCAAATATTTCTTTACTTAAAACGAACGTATCATGCGCCAAAGACGTTCGCTCAAGCTGTTAAAGATTACGATTGTACCATTCAATATCATCGTGGAAAAGCGAATGTGGTAGCTAACGCGTTGAGTAGAAGATCATATGCGTTTACAAGTGAGAATATACGAACCCATGTGAAGATAACGAATATACAAGTAGAATCGACTTTAATCGATAAAGTTAAAGCCGTTCAAGCTACATACTCAGAGCAGATGAATGACGAAGGTTCAAGAGGGTGTTATTCTAGAAGCAAGAATCGATGATGAAGGAATACTTCTAGTCAACTCCAGACTTTGTGTTCCTAATGATCCTGAGTTAAAGTATAAAATCATGATGGAGGCGCACAATACACGGTTTGCAATCCATCTTGGGAGTACCAAAATGTATCATGATCTTCGATATATATTTTGATGGAGCAATATGAAGAGAGAGATAGCGCTGTTTATCTCAAGGTGTCTAACTTGTTAACGAGTCAAGGTAGAGCATCAAGTACTAAAAGGTCCATTGCAACCACTTGAAATCCCAGAATGGAAGTGGGAGCACATTATCATAGATTTCGTTATCGGTCTTCCTAAGGTTTCTCAAGGTATAGATGTGATTTGGGTCATTGTTGATAGATTGACCAAGTCTGCTCATTTCTTATCGATACGAGAAACTTAGACACTTGAACATCTTACTCGTATATATATAAACGAGTTTGTAAGACTGCATGGTATGCCAGTATCCATAGTTTCTAATCGAGACCCAAGATTCACTTCACGATTTTGGGTTAGTTTGCAAAAAGCTATGGGCACGGATTTACGATTTAGTTCGGCATATCATCCTCAGACGGACGGATAATCAGAGAGGACTATTCAAAACTCTAGAAGATTTATTAAGACTATGTGTCCTTGACTTCAAGGGAAGTTGGGACAAGTTCTTACCGTTGGTAGAGTTTTTCTACAACAACAGTTATCAAGCAAACATTGGCATGGCACCATTCGAGGTGTTGTATGGAAGAAAGTGTCGTTCTTCAGTATGCTGGGATGAGGTGGGTGAAGCAACGTTGGTGGGACCAGAGTTGGTACGTATGACTACGGAAAAGATTCAAACGATCCGACAACGTATAAAAACCTCACAAGATCGATAAAAGAGTTATGTTGATCTTCATCGAAAGGACGTGGAATCTGATATAGGAGATCATGTGTTTTTACGAGTTGCTCCGTGGAAAGGAGTTACGAGATTTGGAAAGAGAGAAATGCTCAATCCTCGATTCATCGGCCCATTTTTAATCCTCGATCGAGTAGGAACTGTGGCCTATAGACTCGCTTTACCGCCAAGTATGTCTCGTGTTCATAACGTTTTTCACATATCCATGTTACGTAAATATGTGGAAGACCCGAACCACATTATTGAGTTAGAACCGGACGAAATAGCGGAAGATTTGACGTATGAAGAGGTTTCTGTTTAAATCTTGGATAAAAAAGAACATATTCTACGCTCCAAGGTTATACCTCAAGTCAAAGTTTTGTGGAGAAATCACGATGTTGAGGAAATGACTTGGGAGTTAGAATCTGAAATGAAATCAAAGTATCCTTACCTCTTCGACATACCAGGTACGTACCCTAATTTCGAGGGCGAAATTTCATAAGAAGGGGAGGTTGTAAGACCCCAACTTTAATAAATAAATATGAATGTTCTATAAATATCATTTTTGAATATTATGGAATGAATTTGATATAATGTTATAGTTGTGGGGAATATTTATAAATTTTGCAAAGTACGCAAGTTGTTATATAATATTCAATTGGTTGGGAAATATTCGTTTTAACAGGGCATATTCGTACAACGGCACAATCATTGATGGACCCCACAATGGAATTATTGTCGGATTGAGAAAACGACAAATATATTTTATTGAAAATAACAGCGGAAGTTTTACCGTTAAAACTGTTGAACTACTCGGTAGTAAAAGTACAGTAATACGCGTGGTTGCATAGTAGCACACGGTATTGATTATTGATGCTTACGTGAGAAGTCACTTAGTTTTGTTCAATTATTGCTATAGTAATTGTTATAAATTTTGCTTATTTTATGGACCCCTATTTACCCATTTTTCAAAATAATCGGTAGAAAGTTACTTTATATAGTAAAAGGTGGGGGCCCACGAGTGGGACCCATGTGTTTGGCAAAGTCTTGGTTGAAGACAATTTGTCACGGGGGAATTAGGGGGGGGAAGGGTCAGGAAAGGAGTATTATTAAGTTATTATATATATATATATATATATATATATATATATATATATTTAATATATATAATTTATTTTATTTAAAGATTTTACTTTAATTATGGACCGTTAGATTAAAAGTAAATCAATCTGGACTGTTCATAAATTAATTACTATGCAGTCCATTCTTCTATAAATAGAAGTTCAGTCCTTTATTATTTCTTACGAATTCACTGAAACTCTAGAGAGAGAAAATTATAGAGAGAAATAAGAAAAGTATTCTGCTACTTCCCTACTCTTATATTCAGTTTTTTTACGGTAAGGGGTATTATTTCTTTTATATTCATGAAGAGAACTTTTGTTATTCTATTCTTTATTATTCTGCTGGAATAACCAGTATACGCGGACTACCTTATACTTGGTAACATTCTTCTATTATTCCGTCTTTATTATTATTTTGTTGGAATATCCTGTCTGTGCGTTTTACGCCGGACCTGGTTCCGTCTTTATTATTATTCTGTTGGAATATCTTGTCTGTGTGTTTTACGTCGGACCTGGTTCAGTCTTTATTATTCTGTTGGAACATCCTGTCGGTGCGAATTTTGCCTGACCTGGTTCTGTTACTTATTATTCTGTTGGAATAACCTGTTTATGCGAAGTACCACATGCATGGTGAAATCTTTTGTTATTCCATTCGTTATTATACTCAGTTGGTTAAAGTTTTGACTTCTATACTCCATGAAATTAGTGGAATATCCTTGATGTTTGCGCTTCATCTAGTATCTTTTTATGGAAATATTCTTCTGAGTATTCTTGAATTTTACTCTACAAAGCAGTATCATGTTGACAATTTGGACGCTATTAGTTCCTAAATAAATTAATTCTTGAACTTGTTTTATTGAATTCTTATATCATTGTCATCATCCTCATGTTTATATTATGTTGAAAGTCATTTGTGGCCTGTAGTGCATAGATGGACTTGGTATGATTATGACCAGGGATTATTCGGTATAATCATGATCGCAATGTTACAAATGATGTGGTAAAAGTTCTCATTGGCCCGTAGTGCATTGATGGACAGTTGTTGGCTTGATTATGACCATTAATGAATACACGAATATCCTTGACCATGATGCATGGATAATTTTTGGTTGTGATATTAATGAATATCATTGGCCGTAGTGCAGGGATGATGTGGATTATTTATTAAGCTGAGTCTCAGCTATAAAAATCATGAAAAACCTTTTAAATCATAAAAGATAGTAGATTTTATTCTCTACTTGACTCTTTTAATGGATTGCTTGATCCGCTGTAGTTAAACTTGATGTCTATTGTATTTTATCAGTTTAACATTGTTGAGGACTAACGATAATTTATTTTGCATTATCTTAGTCATAATATTTCTTACTGGGCTAGTTGAGCTCACCCTTTCTTTCACTGTTCTCTTCAGAAAATGAGGATATAGCTGGGACGAGTCGGGGAACGGAGTGATGGATCAGATGATAGTATTAGTAGTCCTCACAATTCTGTTAAATAGTGTGACAATAAATGTAATGAGGACTTATTCTGAGAGTGGATATTGTCTAGAAGACAATATTTGTATTGAAACTCACAGCTCTCTTGTGGTATATTAAAGATTATATTTGTATTCTGTACCATGTATTTGACGACTCAGAATAGGTGATGTATACCTATTTTGGGTGTGTCACAGAAATAACCTAAGAGTTAGAATCTGAAATGAAATCAAGGTATCCTCACCTCTTCGAAATACCAGGTACGTACACCAATTTCGAGGATGAAATTTCATAAGAAGGGGAGATTGTAATATCCCAACTTTTGTGGATAAAGATTAATTTTTCTAAATAACATTTTAAGTATTAAGATGTGGATTTGATAAAATGTTATAGTTGTGGGTAATATTTATAATTTTTACAACGTAAGTAAGTTGTCATAAAATATTCGTTTGGTCGGAGAATATTCGTACGACTGCACAATCATTGGTGTACCCCACAACGGAATTACTGTTGGAGTGAGAAAACGACAGAAATAACTTTTTATAAAAATAACGACAAAAGTTTTACCGTTAACTGTTGAAATACCCTATGATAAAAGTACAGTAATATACGTAGTTGCATAGTAGCACACGGTATTGTACAGTATCTTTAATTATTGATGCTTACGTGAGAAGTCACTCAGTTTTATTCAATTATTGCCACAATAATTGCAGCATAATATCTCACGTTATTGATTCAATTATTGTCACAATATTTTATATTATTAAATCAATAATTGAAACGACAAAGTTATTCATATTATTATTTATATTATTGACAATGTCTAGAGGGGTATTTAGTGAAGCTGGGTAAATTGAGATAAATAGAGGGATATTTTATGAAGTATTTGTTATAAATTTTCCTTATTACATGGACCCCCACTTACTCATTTTTTTAAATAATCGGTAAAAAGTTATAAAGTATGTTAGTATATATATATATATATATATATATATATATATATATATATATATATATATATATTATAAATATGTTTTGTTTTTAATATAAAATAGAATATATTATATTTTATTATGTATAGTATTGCGTAGTACTGCATTGTACTGTATAGTGCTGCATAGTGCAGCATAGTAAAATTAAAATTTTTTCATACGAATTCACCGTCTATGCCCGTGAATCCTTTTCCTGTGCAGTTCGTGATTTTCTAATTCAAATAGTATTATGCAATTCTCCTATAAGTAGGATGCTTAGTTTAGAAATGAAAATCACACCAGAATCAGAGAATTCTTCTTCTAAAATATTGAGAGTATTTCTTCAGAGTTTAAGGCAGCTTTGAGTGTAGAAAACAGTGCAAGTTTTCTTCAAGAATATCCCCGTTATACCATTCAGAAGTGCTCTCCTTTTAAGGTAAGGGATATTATTTTTGTTCAATATTCGTATGAAATAATATTTTCTTCCATACTCTGTCGTATGTAAGTAATATTATTTTGTTTCAGATTCTGAATTCTACACTCATTTTGTTAAGTATTGCTTTTATACTCCTTAAAATTAGTAGAATATCTTTGAAATTTGCACTTCATCTAGTATCTTTTCACAAGAATATTATTCTGAACATTCTTGTTAAATTTTAATCTTTTCATGTCGGGGTACTATTTATGGGACACTATTCACAAAGTACTATTCACTCGGGTACTATTCACCCGGGGTACTATTCATGATAAAATTTGATTTCTTTTTAGTCCAAATTATTTTTGATACAATATTATTCTTGAATTTTACTCCACAAAGCAGTATCTTGTTGACAATTTGGACATTATTAAATTATGGATAAATTAAATTATAAATCTTTAAAATTTATCCTTGCTCTCATTTAATTAAATTCTTATATCATAGTCATCATCCTCATGCTTATATTGTTATGAAAATCCTCATTGGCCCGCAGTGCATTGATGGACAGTTGTTGGTATGATTATGACCAGGAATTATGTATCGGTATAATCATGACTCGTAATGTTATAAATGATTTGGTAAAAGTCTTCAATGGCCCGTAGTGCATTGATGGATAGTTGTTGGCATGATCATAACCATTGGTGATAATAATGAATATCCTTGGCCCGTAGTGAAAGAATAATTCGATGATGTGAATTATTGAGCTGTGTTACAACGATAAAATATTGATGATGAACAGTTAAATCATTGAAGATAGTAGATATCATGCTTTGATGGACAGTTGTTGGTATGATCATGACCATGCGTTCTCTTCGGCCAAGGGTGCAAAGATGAATTGTTGTTTGGCATGTTCATGACCAATTATGATACTAATGAATATATTTGGCCCGTAGTGCATAGATGGATTGTTGATTGGTATGATTATGACCAGGAATTATTCTGTATAATCATGGCCTGCAATGTTACAAATGATGTGGTAAAAGTTCTCATTGGCTCGTAGTGCATTGATGGATAATTGTTGGTATTATCATGACCATGGGTTCTCTTCGGCCAAGGGTGCAAAGATGATTTGTTGTTTGGCATGATCATGACCATTGGTAAAAACATGAATATCCTTGGCCCGTAATGCATGGATAATTCGTGGATGTGATAATAATGAATATCCTTGACCCGTAGTGCATGGATAATTCAGTGATGTGAATTATTTATTAAGCTGAGTCTCAACGATAAAATTGATGATAAACTTTTAAATCATAGAAGATAGTAGATATCATGCTCTACTTGACTCTTCTAACGGATTGCTTATTCCGTTGTAGTTAAACTTGTTGTCTATTGTATTCTATCAGTTGTTATACTGTTGAAGGCTAAGGATAATTTATTCTACATTATCTTAGTCATAATATTCTTTACTGGGCTAGTTGAGCTCACCCTTTTCTTTCACTGTTCTCTTCAGAAAATGAGTATATAGCTGGGACTAGTCGGGGAACAGATTGACAGTTCAGATGGTTGCTTTAGTAGTCCTCACTATTATGTGAAATAGTGTGATAAATATTGTAATGAGGACTCCATTTGAGTTTGGATACTGTCTAGAAGATAATATTCGTGCTAAAACTCTTAGTTTATGTTACACGACAGTTGTATAAATGAAGTTTGTATTTGTATTTTGTGTCGTGTATCTGGCGACTCAGAATGGATTGTGTATACCTATTTTGGGGGTGTCACAGTTGGTATCAGAGCTTAGGGATATGATCCCTAGCTGAGATTTGAGGCTAGAACTAGGAGGGGAGAGACGGGTAAATCCTTCGCTAGTATGACCTACTTAAGTTTATTTGTTATTTAATGGGTCGGTCAGAATATAGGGATAATATGTGGCATGTCAATTAACCCTTATTTTGTGGCAGTATTTGAAAATGATATCTAAAAATATTGAGATAAGCAATGGAGCACATGAGACTGTTGAGTCACCGATGATCAATAACCAGGATAATGTGCATCAGGAAGGTAATAATCCTCGTGTAAACAACAACACCGACCAAATGATGAACGATGGTATGTTTAGGAGCTTTTAAGAATTCATGCAACACCAGACGAGAGAGACTCCTGTTCATAATATAGGTGGAGTCGATGGCAACTCACGGCTAGTCACTGCTAAGCAATTCAAGGAGCCGGGACCGCTAGAGTTTTTGGGAGAACCAGAACCACTTAATGTAGAGACGTGGATTAAGCAGATCACCAAGATATTTTATGTCTCGGAATGCTCAGAGGAGTAAAAGGTTTCCTTCGCCACTTTCATGTTGCGATGAGAGGCAGATTATTGGTGGGAATCTATAAAACGTACTCAACCTGCCGTACTGAAGATTTCTTGGGAGAAGTTCCAAGAACTGTTCAACGACAAGTACTTTTCTGAAAGTATTCGTCACATGAAGTATGTAGAATTTATCAAGCTGGAACAAAACAATATGACCGTATCGCAATACGAGGCTAAATTTGTGGAGTTATATCGATTTGCATTCCATTTGGTCGATAATGAGGAGTAAATGATGCGAATGTTTCTAAGAGGTTTGAAACTCAAAATACGTCAATACCTCATTTCTCACAAACTTTGTTTGTATTTAGATGTTGTGAATATGGCTCTGTTATTAGAACGTGATTATGAGTCAGCTCAACCAAAAGGCAACGACCAACAACACGATAATAATCGTACCAGTGGCAACGACCATCAGAACAACGATAACCATCATTGAGGAAATTATCATGCCAGAAATGGTAACCACTTCGGTGGTAATCATGACCAAGATAATAGCCAAGGTGAACTACGTGTGAACAACTTTAAGAAGAGAAGATTCAATAATGACGAAAGACGTCAGCACCAGCACCAGCACCAACACCCGTTTCTAAAGAAGGAGAACGACCACCGGTCGTATGCTACAAATGTGAAGAAGAGGGACACATTCGTCCAAACTGTACACAGAAACCCAAAGTGTGTTTCAATTGCAAAAGAGAAGGTCACCTAGCTCGATTTTGTCGTGTAGTGAAGTTAAGTCCAGCTGGGATGGTAACGCCAAAGGCTGTCCCAGACAAGTCAAAATCGGTAGTTTAAGGGAGAGCGTTTTTCATGACGAGGAACCCGAATGAAGTTATCACGGGTAAGTTAATCATAAACTCTTGCGAAGTCTATACCTTATTCGATACCAGTTCTACCAACTCTTTTATTTCACCTACTTGCGCTCAACGTTTAAATTTAACTCCGGAGAAATTAGACTTTAACTTATCTATAAAAACTCCGTTATGAGAAACCTTCGTTACCTCCACTATTTATAAATCTTGTTCGATTCAAATCGGCACCCTCACTTTCCTGTCGATCTCATCTCTTTGAAAATACTTGCATTTCATGTGACTTTAGGAATCGACTGGTTAACTACTTATCATGCTAAAATTGATTATTTTCGTAAGGTTGTTAGCTTTCATATTCCTAACCAACCTGTTATGCGAATTCAAGCAACTAACCCACTAAAGTCAATTACTGTCATATTAAGCCATAAGTAAAGAGCCCCGAGCCTTTCGCTGGTGACTTCCTTGTATGGGATGCACTGAAGCCAGACTTTTCGTAGGGGACGCCGTGAATAACGATGGCAAGTTGATAGGTATCAATGTGAGGTGCTATCCAAGTCTTGGATGAGAGTCACAGTTTTGAATGATATTTCTATTGTTAATAAATTTCCTGACGTATTCTCCAAAGAACTTCCTAGCCTACCCCCAATGCGTGAAATCAAATTTTGTATCGACCTTGAACCCGGTACATAACCCTCAAATATTTATTCACCCAAAATAAACGTAGCATGCACCAAAGACGTTGGCTCGAGCTGATGAAGATTATGACCATACTATTCAATACCATCTTGGAAAAAGTGAACGTGGTAGTTGACGCATTAAGTAGAAGATCGTATGCGGTTACGAGTGTGACGTTGTTAACACAAAGATCCATTTCGTACGACTTACAAAAGATGAAGATAGAGTTAAAGACTCCAAGAACCTATGTGAAGATAGCGAATATACGATTAGAACCGACTTTAATCGATAAAGTTAAAGCCACTCAAGCTATAGACTCAGAGCTAATGAATGTGAAGAAGAAGATGCAAGAAGACATTATTCTAAAAGCAAGAATCGACGAAGAGAGGAAATCTCAACCCTCGATTTATTGATCTATTTAAAATCCTCGATCGAGTAGGAACTGTGGCTTATAGACTCACCTTACCGCCAAATATGTCTCGTGTTCATAAAGTTTTTCATATATAAATATGTGAAAGACCCGAACCACATTATTGAATTAGAACTAGACGAGATAGTGGAAGATTTAACGTATGAAGAGGTACTTGTTAAAATCTTAGATAAGAAGAAACATATTCTACACTCAAAGGTTATACCTCAAGAGTTAAAATCTAAAATGAGAACAAGGTTTCCTCACCTGTTCGACATACCAGATACGTACACCAATTTTGAGGATGAAATTTTATAAGAAGGGGAGGTTGTAAGACCCCAACTTTTATGAATAAAAATAAAATTTTCTTAAAATATTTTTTTTAGTAATAAGGTGTGGATTTGATATAATGTTATAGTTGTGAGTAATATTTATAAATTTTGAAAACTAAGCAAGTTATCATAAAATATTCGATTGGTCGGGAAATATTCATTTTATTAGAGAATATTTGTACGACGGCAGAATTATTGGTGGACCCTACAACGGAATTACTATCGGAGTTAGAAAACGACATAAATATCTTTTTATAAAAATAACGGCGAAAGTTTTATCGTTAACTGTTGAATTACCCGGTGATAAAAGTACAGTAATACACGTGGTTGCATAGTAACACACGGTATTGATTATTGATGATTACGTGAGAAGTCACTTAGTTTATTTCAATTATTTCTACAGTAATTGTTGCATAGTATCTCATGTTATTGATTCAATTTTTATCACAATATTTTATATTATTAAATTAATAATTGAGATGACAAAGTTATTCATATTATTATTTGCATTATTGACAATGTCTAGAAATTTATGTTGAGGAAAGGGGTTTGGTAACCTAATTGCGCGCCAATAGAGAGAAATCCTTATCGAAAAGCCCCCTCTTTTCTAAGAATGATATGGTTGTTAATATTGCAAGTTATAATATTAATGATGAATGTTATTAAAAATATGTTTTGTGAAGTCAAGTGAATTGAGATAAATAGAGGGCATTTTTATGAAGTATTTGTTATAAGTTTAGCGTATTATTTTGACCCGAACTTACCGATTTTTCAAAATTATCGGTAGAAAGTTATCTCAATTTTGTTATATATAGTAATGAAATGTGGGGGGGGGGGAATAATTGGTCACGGGTGGGATGGGAATGGTGTGTGTGTGTATATATATATATAATGCTATATATATATATATATATATATATATATATATATATATATATATATATATATATATATTCGTTTTATTAGAATATTTTATTGCATAATGCTACATAGTGAAAATCAAATTTTTTTTAGCCGAACGAAATTCGCCCGTGACACTTTTTCTGTGCAGTCCATGATTTTTAAATTCAAATAGTATCCTTCCATTCTCCTCTAAATAGGATGCTCAGTTTAGAAATAAAAATCACATCAGAATCAGAGAATTCTTCTTCTATAATATTGAGCGTATTTCTTTAGAGTTTAAGGAAGCTTTGAGTGTAGAAAATAGTGCAAGTTTTCTTCAAGAATATCTCCGCTATACCAGTCAGAATTGCTCTCTTTTTAAGGTAAGGGGTATTATTTTTTTCATATTCACTTACGATATTATTTTTCGTATTCGTAAGGAATTTTATTTTCGTTCAATATTCGTAAGGAATATTATTTTCGTTCAATATTCGTAAGGAATATTATCTTCGTTCAATATTCATAAAGAATATTATTTTCGTTCAACAGTTGTAAGGGATATTATTTTTGTTCAATATTTGTATAAAACAATATTTTCTTCCATACTCTGTAGTTTGTAAGTAATATTATTTCGTTTCAGATTCCAAATTCTATACTCATTTTGTCAAGTATTACTTCTATACTCCTTGAAATTAGTAGCATATCCTTGAAATTTGAGCTTCATCTAGTATCTTTTCACAAGAATATTATTCTGAGCATTCTTGTTAAATTTTAATCTTTTCACGTCGGGGTGCTATTCACGGGGTACTATTCACGGGATACTATTCACTCGAGTACTATTCACTCGAGTACTATTCACCCGGGGTACTATTCATGACAGAAATTGATTTCTTTTCTGTCCAAATTATTTTTGATACAATATTATTCGTGAATTTTACTACACCAAGAAGTATCATGTTGACAATTTGGACATTTTTAAACTCTAGATAAATTTAAAGTCTTTAATATTTATCCTTATTTTCATTTGATTAATTCTTATATTATTGTCGTCATCCTTATGCTTAAATTGTGATGAAAGTCATCTTTGGCCCATAGTGCATAAATGGAATGTTGATTGGTATAATTATGACCAGAAATTATGTATCGGTATAATCATGATCTGTAAAGTTACAAATGATGTGGTAAAAATTCTCCTTGTCCCGTAGTGCTTTGATGGACAGTTGTTGGTATGATCATGACCATGCGTTCTCTTCGGCCAAGGGTGCAAAGATGAATTGTTGTTTGGCATGTTCATGACCAATTATGATACTAATGAATATATTTGGCCCGTAGTGCATAGATGGATTGTTGATTGGTATGATTATGACCAGGAATTATTCTATATAATCATGGCCTGCAATGTTACAAATGATGTGGTAAAAGTTCTCATTGGCTCATAGTGCATTGATGGATAATTGTTGGTATTATCATGACCATGGGTTCTCTTCGGCCAAGGGTGCAAAGATGATTTGTTGTTTGGCATGATCATGGCCATTGGTGAAAACATGAATATCCTTGGCCCGTAATGCATGGATAATTCGTGGATGTGATAATAATGAATATCCTTGACCCGTAGTGCATGGATAATTCAGTGATGTGAATTATTTATTAAGCTGAGTCTCAACGATAAAATTGATGATAAACTTTTAAATCATAGAAGATAGTAGATATCATGCTCTACTTGACTCTTCTAATAGAATGCTTATTCCACTGCAGTTGTTGATCTAAAATTTGTTGTATATTGTATTCTATCAGCTGTTATACTGTTGAAGACTAAGGATAATTTATTATGCATTATCTTAATCATAATATTCTTTACTGGGCTAGTTGAGCTCACCCTTTTCTTTCATTGTTCTCTTCAGGAAATGAGAATATAGCTGGGACTAGTCGGGGAATGGATTGACGATTCAGATGGTTGCTTTAGTAGTCCTCACTATTATATGAAATAGTGTGATAATAATTCTAATGAGGACTCCATTTGAGTTTGGATACTATCTAGAAGACAATATTTGTGCTAAAACTCTCAGTTTATGTTACATGACATTTGTATAAATGATGTTTGTATTTGTATTTTGTACCGTGTATTTGGCGACTCAGAATGGGTTGTGTATACTTATTTTGGGGGCGTCACAAAAATAACTAAATGAGGTATATAATAATGCTTATGGTCCCATAGAGAAAATTAAACCAACTTGTACACGCTTTAAAAATAATTGAGTTGTGGTCTAGACTACTTTAGAAAAAGTAGAGTATCGGCAAGTCCTGCCAAACTTACTTTTGACGTACTTATCTTTAATCAACACCTTTTATTCATCAATTATTTACACATTTTCAATCTTTCAACAATTATTCACAATTACTAACATAGGCTCACAATACTTCCAACTGGTATAATTATATCATATCAAATAATATGAGTTACTGTGCAATAACTACTATAAAAATTATTGAATGAAAGACTGAGTGACTTCTTACGTAAGAATCAATAATATGAATCACTATGCAATACCGTGTGCTACTATGAAATCACGAGTATTACTGTATTTTTATCATTGGGTATTTCAACAGTTTAACAGTAAAAGCTTTGCCGTTATTTTTAAAAATAAAAAGTTTATTTCTGTCGCTTTTTATATCTGACAGTTATTCTGTTTTAGGGCCCACCAATGATTGGTTAATTCGGTATTATCGTACGAATATTCCCCGATAAAAAGAATATTTTTTGACCAAACGAATATTATATAACAACTTGTTTACTTTATAAAATTTGTACATAACACCCATAACTATATCATTATATCAAATCAATACCTTATTAATTCTATTATAAGTCGAGGTCAACACCAAAACATATTTACGTCGAATAACATATAAACCAAATAATAATTCATAATTCATTCAAGGTGCCTTTATTTATACATAAAATCATTATTCATATTCCAAAACTTTAGAAGTGAATAATAAAACTTGAGAAATCTAAAACCTCATATATTATAATTTATTTTTAAAACGTCAATCCATTATTTTGGTATTAACACCATTTTTATTTTAACAAAAATATTATTTTTATTTTTATCATAACTCATTCATTACTTGTGTGTTTATATCCTGACACCTCATGAGCTTACTAACACTTCTAAAATATTTAAAATAGTATTATGAACTTTCAAAATAATTTTTCACATTTTTCAGATTATCTAACAATTTTCTATAATTATTTCTATTTATAACAACTATCATTTAATAGCTTCAAAATAGAAATACTAACTTCACATACTTGAATATATTTAAAACATCATCAATATTAATCTTATATTATTATAACATTTTTTAGTAAAATTCATAATTTTTCATCATTCATAGAATTTTCTATGAATTTTCTCTATTTTTAAACTAACCATAAATAGCTTAAAAATACAATCAATATTTCTGGTATTCAATAATTATAAACTGTCCAAAAATTATAAAATAATATTTTAAAATTTTCCCTAAGTTTCATAATTTTTCATCATTCATAGAATTTTCTACGAATTTCTTCTATTTTCAAACTAACTATAAATAGTTTTAAAATACAATAATTACTTCTACTTTTCAATAATTCATCACAAATTTAAAGAAATTCTAAGATGATATTATAAACATTCTGTAATAATATTTCAGCCCAAATAATTTTTTTGATAAATTAATTATAAATTCTAATATTCAGAAACTTCAATAAGTCATAATAATTAGCTCTTTTATCAGAAAAATACAAATCTTATGTCATTTTCATGTAAAAATTCATTCTCTACAACTTTTTAGAAGAAAATTTTTCCAAATTCCGACTCTAACATAGAAAGAAAGGCTTACTGAAAATATTTTGCTACACAAATTCGGAATCAGTCACCTCTTAAAATTCATAACAAATTATACGTTAATCTTTAACGGTTCAAAATTTGTGAACAAATATTCAACTTATATATGTATAATATATCCAAATTATGACGATCAAACAGTCGGATTAAAAATTATAACTCATGCAATATAGCTTAAGAACATTGATTTTTCGGATTATAAGCCCAAAAATTGCATGAGTTATAATTTTTAATCACTCAAATAATCACTTCGCAAAATTCACAAAGAATTTTTGGGTGATTCAAATTTCTACATT
The DNA here is from genome assembly GCA_016801055.1 of Panax notoginseng. NCBI lineage: Eukaryota > Viridiplantae > Streptophyta > Magnoliopsida > Apiales > Araliaceae > Panax > Panax notoginseng. The sequence continues at coordinate 123,259,736 of CM029016.1, forward strand.
TAGCTTACTTTCAGGGATTTCTTTTGATTTATGGCTCATCTCCTAACTCATTATATACAAAGAGTTATGGATTTTACAAAATCAAGTAGTAAACTAATTTTTCTGAAAATTTCCAGATTTAGTTTTTCATTTGATTTTTTGATTTCTCTCATTTGATTCATGTTTATGCAAGTTTAAATCATTCAAAACATACATAAATATGTACTCAATAAAATTCATAAATCTAAGAATAAATCAAATATTTTAAAAATACCTTTTCTTTTAATTTTCTCCTCCTCTTCTTCTTCTTCTTCTTCTTCTTCTTCTTCTTCTTCTTCTTCTTTCTCTCTCTCTCTCTCTTCTCTATTCTCTCTCTCTTTTTTTTTACCTTCTCCCGTGAGTGGGAGTATACTCTCCTCTCTTTTTCCTTTTTTCTTCTCCCTCTTTTCTTTCTTACTCCCTCTTCCTCCTCTTTTTCTTCCTTTATTTTCTTTTCCCTTTTCCTCCCCTTCCCCACATGTTCCCCCCTCAATTCTCTCTCCCACAATTCTCTCATTTTTCAACCGCTCACATGGGCAACTTTTCTAATTAATTATTCTCTCTCCTTTTTATTTGCTCATTTATCCGATTAATTATTCGTTTGACCATTTATCAATTTAACATTTTACAGCTTTAAAATAATAATCATAAATTAAATTAGACTTTTATTTCATAAAAGTCGGGATCTTACATGTTATATGTTGGCATGTTAAGTAATGAGGTGATAAACGACACTAGCTATGTGTAAATGATGTGAATCCTTGCGAGCGTAGATATTACAGATTATATGACCTTCTCACATGAATAAATGGTTAACATAGTTGGCCTCATTATTTCATGAACTTAGTTGGCCTTAATTGTGTGGAAATTCCAACTAGAGATATATTGTGTAAATGTGGACTTGAGATGACCCTAAGAAAGTTTAATACCTCTTAAGATGTAAACTTGCTACATGTTAATATGTTGGTATGCTAAAAAGTGAAAGAAACCAAGAAAGCAAGAGCTCAAGTTTGGTCTGGCTAGGGGACAGCGCAGCTGCGCCAGTCCCAAGCCTAACCTCAGCGCAGTTGCGCTGCAAGGCAGGTTGGTCTGGACATTTTATTTGCTTTCTAATTTTGGTAGCTTGCTTATAGTAGTATTCTAAGCTATAACATAGAGTCTCAATGCTGTTTTAAACTATCATTGGTGTGATGGATATATAAAACCTAGAGCTGTTAAGTTTTGTTAAGATTTGCAAAATGTAAGAACGATGTAGTTCTCACATCTACAAACTTTAAATGTGTATTGAACACATAGTTAGTAAAGTGTATGATAAAGGTTTAAGAATGTCGATATCGAGCATGTGTGACTACAGTATACTTATACATACATAACTATACTAAGAGTATGATAAGAAAGTGAAACGAAGGTTTTAAGAATCGAGTTAGAAAACAATGTAACAATTGTTATTCCATTGAGAATGTAAGGAAATGTATGACTGATGGGTATGAATCCATGATTATACAATTATGTAGGAATACATGAAGTGGAGATAGCTATAAGCAGTTAAGTTGTAGTTGATAATCTACGAGCCAGGCAAGTTTTTCAGTTCATATTTACTCTATAATGTTGATAACTGTTGATTGATGTATGCTATGATACGAAATGATAAATTATATATGAAATACATATGAGATATGTATGAAATGAATGATGTTATGCCATGAAAGGTGGAATTGTCTATGAGATATATATGAGATTGAAAGCCAATCTACGATTATATGTTTTGTAAGTTAATCTCTATACTCGTTATGTGAGAAGCAACATGCGTATGTGTTTAAATGCTTATGATTGTATAAACTGAATATGATCAAATGTGATATGTGATGCATGAAAACTATTAGAATTGCTGGGCTATCGAACTCACCCTTGCAAATAACCACTTTTATAGGTTAAGGACTCATGGTAAAGTTACGTGCTACTTGATTGATAGAGTTCAATAGTATCACAAGCGGATTGATTTGTTTACCTGAAGTTAAAATCTCAAAACAATGTTTTAGCTTTTAGATGAGGTACTTGATAGTTGTTTAACTCTTATAGAGTTATAAAGTCGTACTATTTTACACATAGAGAACATCGATTTGAGACGTAAATTCTATAATGTAACTCTGATGAATCAAAGTATGGAATAAATTTGATTCAAAGATATGTAATTGTCGACGTCAGGATTTTTGTTTGTCCTTTTTCTGTTCTTGTCTTTCGGTGTTCTCATGTTAGGTGAGATTTGTTTGAAAAAATAAGTTTGAAAAGGTATGACATGTATATGTCGACGATTTAATTGTAAGAGTCGCCAGTTGGCATTTTTAAATGGTTGCACCAACTCAACCAAGAAAAGGTTTGCACATAGACCTAGTGATGTGACACTTTTAACTGGTCTGCAAAATAGAATTTTGTTAGCGTCCGGGGGCTTGATTATGCGGAGGAAAGGTGTTAGGCACCCCCCGACATCCGTGATAACACGGTTATCGCCACTTTTCAATTTAAACTTTTATCTGAATGTGTGTGTGTGTGGGTCTATGTGCAGTTGTCTGGAAGTAGTGCTATGCCTCGTTTGCACCTATATACAAAGGGTTTGAATTTTGTATAAAAGTTCAATTTTAATAAGATATGGAAATGATGTTTTGTAAAAACAAGTTTTTCAAACCCTTGTGCTCAATAGTAATTGAGACCCTTGATACTTCCATTTTATTATGCATTCGGCTGGATTGATTTTATTATTTTCGAGATACGAAGCATCTTCAAGAAAATAAGATACATAGCAATGCTGAATTCCTTGTGGGCATGAGAGTCATCTAAGAAAATTCAGACACCGTGCATAATTTACAGGCTGGTTGCAGCTGAAAATGTCCATCACGGGAACTGAATCTAGATTTAGGAACTGAATCTTTGATCACATTATTCTTAGACTCACATGATAAAGCAATATGTACAAAAACCAGAAAACGAACTACATTTGAGTAAATCTGAGCTTTCCAGCTTCAACGGTTCCAGTTTAGTCACCATGAACCGGTTAAAGTGAGAAATAGCCAGATTTAGGCAAATCTATCCCGCAGGCTGATAAACAGATATATATATATATATATATATATATATATATATATATATATATATTGTAAGACCCCAAATTATTAATAAATGAAATTTAAGTTCCTCTATTTATTATTTTAAAATAGTAAGAGTTGATTTGATTAATGTGGTTAGTTATGGGTAAAATGCACGAATATTTTAAAAATAAACAGGTGGTTATAAAATATTCATTTTTGTCGAAAAATATTCGTTTGGTCGTGGAATATTCTTCCTGTCGGGGAATATTCGTACGACGGCGCAGCCTTGTGTGGGCCCCATAACGGAAAGCGATTGGATGAAGAAAACGACAAAAACAAGTTGTTTATAAATAACGGCGTAGTTGTTACCGTTAATACTGTTGGAATACCCGGTGGTTAAAACACAGTAATATGCGTTGTTGCACAGTAGCACACGGTATTGCACCAATTATTAATTTTTACGTAAGAAGGCATTACTCAATAATTGTTACAGTAATTAATGTTCAGTATTTTATTTTATTGATTCAATAATTGCTGCGTTGATATGTTATATTACTGTTATTTTAATAATTGTCACTACACATTATTTTCTATTGTCGGAGCAATAATTCATATTATCTGAATAATATTATTAGATAACATTATTGGCAATGACTAGAAAGTTCTGTCTAAGGAGAGGTTTGGTCACCTAATTGCGCGCCAGTAAGGAGAAATCCTTATTGAAAAGCCCCATCTTTCCTAGGAACGGCCTGGTTGCCAGTACTATGATTCTGTAATATTATTTATGAATAATTAATTATTGATTTATATGATGAGGAAAATATTCATTTTATATGGATATAGATGGAGAAAATTTTTAAAGTGACAATTGTTAAAAATCGATATTTTATCTTTTCTGATAAAATAATATTTTATTATATTACTATAATATAATAATGATGATATTTTTACAATGAATGTGGGATATATGAGTATATGAGGAGAAAGAGTATTTTTATTGCAAAAGTTGTTTAAAACATGCTAAACATGTCTGTGGACCCATTTCTTGACTGAAATTTGATTATAGCTTGTAAAATCGTCCGTTTATGGATTTCGGTTAATTTTTGTGTGGAATTTTGAAAAATTTTCTTCTGTAAAGTTGTAGAGAATTGAATTTCCTATAAAAACTCGCGAGATTCAAATTTTCTGATAAAAGGGCTATTTATTATGAATTATTGAAGTTCCGAAGTTTCGAAATAATTAATTTTTAGAAGTTTAAAATTTTTAAAATAACAAAAACGTTTTTTGTACATAAGATGAGGTGTGTGTCGCTGATTTGGATCAAATTATGGGTGTGTAGGAAATTTTGTTATATATATTATTATTATATTAAATTTTCTGATTTGGTGTTCTAAGCATTTTCCTATAAATAGGGTGTTTAGGTTAGAATTAAAAATCACACCAGAAACTGAAAACTTCTCTCTCTTTCTCTCTAGATATATTAAGCGTATTCTTGTGAGTATTTTAATACTTTGAGTGTTGCTATACGGTGCAAGTTCAAGTCATAGCCTATATCCAGTTTTTCAACTAGAAGTACTGTCTTTACGAGGTAAGGGATGTTATTTTATTCGAAAATAATATTATTTCTTCAATATCATTATATTGGTTGGAAATTTTTATCAAATTTGGAACTTTTCATGTCGGAGTTACTATTCATGAGTTACTATTCACGAGTTACTATTCACCGAAAAATGAAATTTTCTTCTTTTCGTCCAAAATATATATTCTGGATACTAGCTTTGATTGTATCCATGTTTTGAATATTCTTGAATTTTACTTCACTATGATTATTTATAAGGTATTTTTGGACATGGATAAATCGAAATACGAATCCTTAATATTTGTTATTTTGTTTCACTAGATTCGTTTCCTTTAAAATATTTTTCATCATCATCAGTCCTAAATGATGATATAACTGAATATCTTTGGCCTGTAATGCAAAGATGAATGATTTCTGATGAATATCTTTGGCCCGTAGTGCAAAGATGAACAGGTGTTGAGATGAACATGACCAACTGATGAATATATTTGACTTGTAGTGCAAAGATAAATATTGATTGATGTTATAGGGATAAAATATTTGTGACACCCCCAAATCCAGGTTCTCTAACCTCAGATTCGGTGCTCACGATCTATCATCATCATAAGTATTCTATAACTATTACGAAATAATAAACATACATTGTTCATTATAATAAAGTCTCATAACACGGTCCCAAGGTCTCCATAACCTTAACTTTAAATACACCATTTATCATACAAATAGTTTACTTAAGAAATTTCATCAGATAATAACTAAATTGACATTCAGTCTAAATTACTTCAGGATCTTGCCCTTGCCCTTGTCCTTCGTGTTGGATCCTTCGGGCTTAACTGAAATAGATGTCATGATATAACAAGAGTAAGTAACTAATTTGCTTCACAAGTTTATATAGACAAGGGAGATATATCATGACTTAGAAAGAAATATTGCGTTCAATGTTCAACAATAATATAAGATTGTGAAGGAACATGAATTAATAATCAACAATTGAATATTCGATAATTGAATAACATGAACTGAGTGGTTTTGAATAACCATGAACATTTGCTAAGGTGCTCAGTGATTAAACTGGAACTCTTAATAAGTTTTGGTATTCAAGGGGATTAGCCTTTCATACCTCGTGATTTATGCATAAACACTTAATAATCCGGCATTGATATCATGCCTTAATCAAATTCGTCCTTTTTCTCAGTCAAGAGTTCTTACTATATCAATTTAATAAGAACAGTTATTTAAAACACATTTGATTTAACAAATTTAGACATGCTTGATCTAGCTGATACAATTAGCATAGATCTATTTCATAAACAGTTCATAAATGAAGAACTTTAATTTAATTCACAGTTCAATAGCAGTGGAACGGAATTCAATTGCACAAAGTGCGAATTTCAATAATCAATATAGACGTGAATAATCATCAATAATTATTCACTAACATGCTTTGAAAATAATAACTCGAGCTTGAGTTAGGAAACTTGCCTCGATCGTAGGTTACGACTACGAAATTAAATTTCTATCCACTATGCAGTTAAATTATCTTCCTTTGAGAGACCTATAAATTAATCTTTCAATTAGTCAAAGCATAACATTAGATTATGTAATCACATAGATATTATACATTACATTTAGTTCTTATAAACATTATCATGTCTAGATAGTGTTACTATTAATTAACGACTACCTTTAATTCACATAATATTATTAACTTAGATAATATTTAATTCACCTTCTAGTATTATTGGTTTACTAATAATACTTTCATTCACTTACTAATATTATTATTATCTTAGTAATATTTCAATACCTTACTAATGTTATTAATCCTCTTAATAATATTTTAATCATGCATTAATATTATTACCATAATAATATCTTACTTATGCTTTAACATCATTAATAAATTAATAATACTTTCAATCATTTACTAATATTTTATTCACTTACTAATATTATTAATCATTTAATAATATTTTATTCCTTTACTAATGTTATTATATTTAATAACATTTTATTTAATCTCAAATATTATTATTTAATAATATTTTAATCATTTAATAATAATACTTTAATCTAATATTATTAATCTTTTAATAATATTTTAATCTAGGATTAATATCTTAACCTAATATTATTAATTATTTAATAATATTTTAATGATATTTTAATCTTAATATTTTTATTTACTTAACAACATCATATTATAATATTATTAATATTATAATAATATTCCAATGATTTACTAAATTAATAAATAATTTATTATAATTGCTCATCCTTTATTAACCCCTTATTTAATATCCATAAAAGGTCATAAATAATATTTATTATTATAAATTACCAACATGCCCTAAGATAGTCATGATATAATATATTATGAGCATTCAAGCATAAAAATCACATTTTTCTCATTAAAGACATCATTTAACCATTTATTTCTTTTTATTCATAATTTAACCATTTTTAGGAAAAATAGCAAACTGATTCCAAAAATTCTCAACTTCTGGATTTTGATAGAATATAAACACACAATGATCTCCTAATTTTTCTGGAATTTTAAAAAATAATTTACTATTTTTAAAGTGTCTAAAACACTCGAATCTTGCCCCATTTTTCATAAATTGAGTTTTGCTCAGAAAACTCTGAAATTTTCAGGGTATGCTCTCGTAACATATATGAAGCTACTGTAAAAATTTCGAAATTTTCTAGTGTATACACAGTGAGACATTCGAAGGTTAATATTTCGGAGTCCTTTACGGAAATAGTCATTACGCACAATATATAACTCGAAACGTGTCTGCTATTTTTCCTGTATGTACATAACTTCTCAAGGTACTTCTGTGATTTTTCCCAGATTTTTAAAAGACAAGCAACTGACCGAAACAGCCTCATGAAAAACGAATCAGTAGCTAATTTAGGGTTTTCAAAGCCTCAACATGCAAAGCGGACTGTTTTGGGAAAAATAGTCTCAAAAGTTTCACAATTTCCTAGATTTGTGTTCTACCACTTGGGTTTACTACATAACTCATGTATCTAGTACCCCCCCTTCGACGGATCATAATTCCAAGTTGTAAAACTTGAGTTACTCAAGATTTAGTGGAAGAAAAACAAGAGTTTTCACCCTTGGAGAACATATGCTCATTTTCTTCCTCTAAGTCTTTGATCTAACACTCAAGTTACTTAGTTCCATACATGATGATATGTAGAACTAGTGTATCTTGAGTATTTGTACATAACCCCATCAAAACTCAAGCTAGCACAACAAAGTAAAAGAAGAAGATGAAGGTAAGTTATACCTTGACTTAGTTGCTACCTTTCTTGATTTTCCAAAGTAAGTAATATACTTAGGAGGCATGAACAACTAGCACTCTTATCTCTTCTCTCTATAACCAAAACCCTCTCTCTCTTTTCTCTCTATGAAGTTGGCTAGCTTGGGAGCAAAAGATAGAAGAAGATGGAGAGAAAATGAGATGTTAAAAGAATGAAATGTGATTACAAAATGAAATGGGCAATTCACTAATAATCCTCCCATAACTATTTTGTTTTCCATTGGGTAAAAACTTTATATTATTATTTCCATTAGGCTAGACATGATTAAATGTGCATAATGGAGTGGCAACCAATGGGAGCTTGACAACATTGTCCTTGTGTTTAATAATTTCTATTAATGGACAAGTTAGCTTAATTATTCCACTTAGGATCCTCTAGCCCATAATATCCTCCATTTAGCTTTTATTTCAAATGCCCAATTTTGATTAATCAAATGTCTAGAATACCCCTAATCAAGTGGGCTAAGTATTGGATTGTGTTTTATTTCTTTTGGGCTTCTCCTTTAATTGTTTTGGGCTATATACTAAACATAGTCTAGCAATTTTAATAATGTTACCCAATTTGATTATTTAGGGCTTCCATTTCCAATCATATGAAGTTTAATTACTTATACATGTGACTTTATCTCATAACCTAATTAGATTTACAAGAATTAGGTTTAAAATTATTAGTCACTTGAAATACTATATTTACCCACTTAAGTTAGTATACATATTAAATACTAACTTTTCTGTATTACCATAACCCTTAGGTTATTTAATAGTCTTGCCTAATGTATAATTAGGTTATAAAGCTTTCATTTTTAATGAAATCTATAAATGTATGTATCCATAAGTATAGTATATATGTTAATTGCCACATGCACCACTTCACATATGTGGTCACATATTAAATCCTTATATAACACAAAGTTTTAAAAAAAATCGATAATGTACATACATATATGGTGACTTAAAATTCACGGTTATTACATCCTCCCCTACTTATAAGAATTCCGTCCCCGAAATTTCATATAAGGTTACTCAAAAAGGTGTGGATAATTTTCTCTTATCTTTTCTTCGAGTTTCCACGTGGCTTCTTCAGCATTGTGATTCCTCCAAAGAACTTTTACAGAATGTATAACCTTATTTCGCAATTTCTGTTCCTTTCTATCTAAAATTTTGACTGGAATTTCCTCGTACGATAAATCCCTTTCGACCTGAATTGGCTCGTACGATATCACGTGCTTGTAATCAGGCTTATATGGTCGTAGCACTGACACATGAAACACATTATGAATATGTTCCAGTTCAGGAGGTAGAGCTACCTCGTACGCCACTTCGCCTATCTTCTTCAAGATCTCGAAAGGTCCAATAAATCTCGGACTTAGTTTACCTTTCTTTCCAAACCTTATCTTCCCTTTCCAGGGAGATACTTTCAAAAATGCATAGCTTACCACCTCAAAATCTTTCTTCTGGCGATGTAAGTCTGCATACTTCTTCTGGCGATCTTGAGCTGCTACCAGTCGGGCTCTAATCACCTTGATGGTCTCTACGGTCTGCTGCACCAGTTCTGGTCCCAACAGTCGACGTTTACCTACTTCATCCCAGCATAAGGGCGTTCTACATTTCCTTCCATACAGTGCTTCATACGGCGGCATCTCGATGCTGGCGTGATAGCTATTGTTGTATGCGAACTCTACTAATGGAAGATGATCCTCCCAGCTACCCTTGAAGTCCATCACACAAGCTCTGAGCATGTCTTCAAGTGTTTGAATCGTTCTCTCACTTTGCCCATCGGTCTGCGGATGATACGCGGTGCTCATCCGTAGCTGCGTCCCCATTCTTTCTTGAAGACTCTTCCAGAAGTTTGACGTGAAACGTAGATCCCTATCCGACACAATAGATACTGGTACGCCATGTCTCGAGATAATTTCCTTGATATATACTTTGGCTAGCTGGTCCAGACTATACCTGATCTTGATCGGCAAAAAGTGAGCCGACTTCGTAAGACGATCTACGATCACCCATATGGCACCGTGCCCCTTTTGCGTTGCTGGAAGTCCCACCACAAAATCCATCGTGATGTGCTCCCACTTCCACTCTGGAATCTCTAAAGGCTGTAGTAATCCACTCGGTCGTTGATGCTCTGCCTTGACTCTTTGACAAGTTAGACATCTGCTGACGCATTCTGCAACCTCTCTCTTCATGTTTGGCCACCAAAAGTGTTGACGTAAGTCTTGATATATCTTTGTGCTTCCTGGGTGTATCGAGTACCTCGTACTATGCGCTTCTTGCAGAATCTCTTCTCTTAGTTCTGGTACTAACGGTACCCAAATTCGTCATTCAAATCTCAGCAGTCTGGTGCCATCAATCTTGTATTTCAATTCATCCCCTTCAGCTAACCGCTTCTTGATGTTGTCGCAATCCTCGTCCTTCTCTTGAGCCCCTTTAATCTTATCTAGTAAAGTTGGGCTCGTTGCCACTGTAAATAATTTCTCGTTGGTCTCTATCGGATACTTAACCTCTAAGTTAAGTCGTTCGAAATCTTTCACCAATTCCTCTTGAATGGTCAACTTCAGTAATTTCTCTCTGTCTTTTCTGCTCAGGGCATCTGCCACTACATTTGCTTTGCCTGGATGGTACAGAATCTCACAATCATAATCCTTGATCAATTCTAGCCATCGGCGCTGCCTCATATTTAGCTCTTTCTGTGTGAAGATATACTTCAGACTCTTGTGATCCGTATATATCTCACACTTCTCACCATACAAATAGTGCCTCCAAATCTTCAAGGCAAAAACTACTGCTGCTAATTCCAGGTCATGAGTCGGATAACCCTTCTCATAGTCCTTCAGCTGACGTGAAGCGTACGCAATGACCTTGCCATGCTGCATCAGTACACAGCCAAGACCCTTGTGTGACGCATCACTATACACTACAAATCCTCCCGTGTTGTTCGGTAAAGCCAACACAGGTGCTTGACTGAGCCTCTTCTTCAATTCCATAAAACTCTGTTCACATTTTTCCGTCCAAACGAACTTCACTGTCTTTCTAGTAAGGTTGGTCAACGGCGATGCTATCTTTGAAAAATCTTGGATGAATCTTCGATAGTATCCTGCTAATCCCAAGAAACTCCTAATTTCTGTCGGTGTCTTTGGTTGTTCCCAGTTGATAACCGCTTCTACTTTTGCTGGATCTACCGAAACACCATCCTTGTCGATAACGTGACCCAAAAACTGCACTCTTCGTAACCAAAATTCACACTTGGAGAACTTTGTATACAACTTCTCCCTCCTTAACGTCTCCAACACTTTCCTTAGATGTTCAACGTGATCTTCCTCTGTCTCTGAATATACCAGGATGTCATCTATGAACACGACAACAAACTTATCCAAATACTGTTTAAACACTCTGTTCATCAAGTCCATGAATGCTGCTGGCGCATTGGTCAACCCAAAAGACATTACCAGAAACTCAAAGTGTCCATACCGAGTTCTGAATGCCGTCTTTGGAACATCATCCTGTCTCACCTTCAGTTGGTGATAACTAGTCCTCAAGTCGATTTTTGAAAAGTATTTCGCCCCCTTCAACTGATCAAACAAATCGTCGATCCTGGGCAACGGGTACTTGTTCTTAATGGTGACCTTGTTCAACTCCTGGTAGTCGATACAAAGCCTTAATGACCCATCCTTCTTCTTTACGAATAAGACTGGTGCTCCCCATGGTGATACGCTTGGTCGAATGTATCCTTTATCTAACAACTCTTGTAGTTGAACCATCAATTCCTTCATTTCTATCGGAGCCATACGATACGGCGCTTTGGATACCGGTGATGTCCCTGGTGCCAAATCGATAACAAACTCTATCTCTCTATCTGGTGGCAATCCCAGAATCTCATCAGGGAAAACGTCAACTAATTCTCTTACAATAGGTATCTGACCCAGTTCACCCTCGACTCGGTGGGTATCCACAATGTGAGCCAAATAACCTATACAACCCTTCCTAAGTAACTTACTTGCTTGCATCATCGTCAGACAACAAGATTGTCTCGGCGATTTACTGCCATGAAATACCACCTTTGACTTATTCGGAGTCTTTAGGTGCACGCACTTTTTCTTACAGTCAATGACCGCTCCATGACTTGATAACCAATCCATCCCGAGGATTACATCAAACTCTCCAAGATGAATCGGTATCAAATCCACGTTAAGCTTAAACCCTCTTACATTAGCACTACAGTTCCTATAGATGCAGTCTACAGGGATAATTTCTTTGTTTGCTACTTCTACATTCATTGGGCGTTCTAATAGTTCATGAGGTAAACTTAATCTTTGAGCAAATTCATCAGATACGAAAGAACATGAAGCTCCCGAATCGAATAACACATAGGCATTTATATCATTGATCGGAATTATACCTGACACCACCTCCCTGGATGCCACGACATCTTGCACTGTCATATTGAATGTTCGTGCTGTAGGCTTGTTTGGCTGGGTTGGTCCTCCACTGGTTGTCTTAGTTTTATTGCCCCTGTTGCCATTTCTGCCAACCGTGCTTTTCTTCTTCGGGCAATCCTTGATTCGATGTCCCACGTCACCACAGTTAAAGCAACCTCCCTTCTTCACCTTAGGACAATTGGGTGAGGTATGCCCTTCTTGCCCACATGTATAACATACCGTTTTTCCTTTCAAGCACTCCCCCCGAGTGACCCTTTCCACAGTTCCCACACACCGACTTCTTTTGTTGCACACTTTCGTGCTGCATCTCCAGATTACTACCCCCACTGCTCCATTTCCGCTTCTTGTTGTTGCTACCGCCACTGCTAACATTCTGATTCCCACCTTCTACTTTCTTCTTGTTCTTCTCCCGATTATATTTTGAGACAGCTTCGCTTCCTCCTTCCGCTATAAGAGCTTTCTCCAACAGAGTTGAGAATGATGTGATTTGTAAAACCGCTACCTTACTATAAATCCACGGCTTTAGTCCATTTTCAAACCTTCTCGCTTTCCTCACCTCTGTGTCCACCTGATGTGGAGCGAATCTGGCCAATTCATTGAACTTCGCAGCATACTCTGATACTGACATATTCTCCTATTTCAGTTCCAAAAACTTGATCTCCATTCTTGCTTGAATACTCTCAGGGAAGTAGTTTTCAAAGAACAACTTCTTGAATGCTTCCCAAGTCACGATTCCAGTTCCGGCTTTGTTCTGGTTGGCCTCCCACCAATAGTTAGCCTCATCCTTCATTAAGTAGGTAGCAAAAATTGTCTTCTGCTCTTCTGCTACTCTAGCAATAACGAAGGCCTTCTCGATCTCCTTTACCCACGTCTGGGCCTCTATCGGGTCTGTTGTTCCTCTAAACTCTGGCGGTCCTACTGCCTTGAAGTCCTTAAAGTTGACTAGTTGGTTGCCCGCCTGATTTCCTGCAGGTTGAGCTTGATTCCTCATGGCTTCAGCCATCATGTTGATAAAATCTTGCATTGGGTTTTGTTGAGCTCCCGCTGCATTATTAACTGACTCTTCAATCTCTTGGTTCCTCAGTCCATGTCTGGGCGGCATTATCTAGTGAAACAAAATTCTAACACATTACTCGGGTTTATTATCATATGATTACTTAGCATGTAACACGCTATTTTATTTAAATAGTCAGATGATCATTATGTGAGAGTTTTAAATTACCAAGATTTGGAAGTCTTTTTCCCTAATTAGTGGGTTTAGTTTGTTTTTAAAGAATATTTTCCCAAATCAATCTACTGAATTCACATAACATTAAATAGACAATTTACTATTTAAAATTTTCCAACACATATCATAATAATACTGCATTTATATTCATACACCAATCTTCAGTGACTTACATGATTAATGTAGGTATATTTTATAAATGCTACTATCCCATTTTAAACACAAAAGATGGGATTAACTCATAATGATACCTCCCTACAACACAAATAGGGATAGTACCTAACTACTTACTACCTCACACCTGCTGAGGTTTACATCATCATAAAACCTTATTACACAAAAAGAAAGGTACTAATACATCTATCTACAACTGGGTCATCACATCATCACCACTGGTGGCCCTGCCGGGTCACCTGCACAGGCTCCTAGGGAAGCAACTGCTCCAGAACTCTACGTCGAACGGATTGACTAGACTCTCCTATCTCCGAGTGGACCCTCCTAGCCCCACTGCGCTGGCCCTCATACGCTACGTCTAATGCCAGTCCTAAAGTCTCTACCCTGACCTTCATGGCATCCAGTGCAATCTCTAATAGGTCCACCTGCTTGGCCGACTTATGAAATGCCTCCTACACCCTTATCTTATCGGCAATCTCTACGTCAAGCTCACTCTGCATCGCCAGATGCTCTACGCTCAGTGCTGCGAACTTTGCCTTCTCATGCTCTAGCTAGACTCGCATCTCTGCTAGCTCCATCAGTGCCTGATGAGCATCATCCTTATACTGCTGCTCCATGTGCTGATGGTTCATATTCTTCGCCTCCAACTGCAAAATCCTTTGCTCCTGAGCATGGTTTTTCTCTAACAGGTTACTGATCATCACATCTTTCGAGGTGTCCGACACCTCCTCTGGAACGACCTCCTCCTGGTCTACAGAATTGCTCCCCTGACTATCACCTGGCATCCTATAAAACAAGGATACAACATCAGTACTACAATAAAATATATTCATTGATGAAATGAAACAATATTTTATTAAGTACAACACATACTCGATGAATTTCCATAATCCATCTCCTAACATACTTTATAAGAGTTTTCTACTAAGGTTATAACCTAGGTTTCGCATTCCTAATGTTTATAACCTACAGCTCTGATACCAACCTGTGACACCCCCAAATCCAGGTTCTCTAACCTCAGATTCGGTGCTCACGATCTATCATCATCATAAGAATTCTATAACTATTACGAAATAATAAACATACATTGTTCATTATAATAAAGTCTCATAACACGGTCCCAAGGTCTCCATAACCTTAACTTTAAATACACCATTTATCATACAAATAGTTTACTTAAGAAATTCCATCAGATAATAACTAAATTGACATTCAGTCTAAATTACTCCTAGATCTTGCCCTTGCCCTTGTCTTTCGTGTTGGATCCTTTGGGCTTAACTGAAATAGATGTCATGATATAGCAAGAGTAAGCAACTAATTTGCTTCACAAGTTTATATAGACAAGGGAGATATATCATGACTTAGAAAGAAATATTGCGTTCAATGTTCAACAATAATATAAGATTGTGAAGGAACATGAATTAATAATCAACAATTGAATATTCGATAATTGAATAACATGAACTGAGTGGTTTTGAATAACCATGAACATTTGCTAAGGTGCTCAGTGATTAAACTGGACCTCTTAATAAGTTTTGGTATTCAAGGGGATTAGCCTTTCATACCTCGTGATTTATGCATAAACACTTAATAATCCGGCATTGATATTATGCCTTAATCAAATTCGTCCTTTTTCTCAGTCAAGAGTTCTTACTATATCAATTTAATAAGAACAGTTATTTAAAACACATTTGATTTAACAAATTTAGACATGCTTGATCTAGCTGATACAATTAGCATAGATCTATTTCATAAACAGTTCATAAATGAAGAACTTTAATTTAATTCACAGTTCAATAGCAGTAGAACGGAATTCAATTGCACAAAGTGCGAATTTCAATAATCAATATAGACGTGAATAATCATCAATAATTATTCACTAACATGCTTTGAAAATAATAACTCGAGCTTGAGTTAGGAAACTTGCCTCGATCGTAGGTTACGGCTACGAAATTAAATTTCTATCCACTATGCAGTTAAATTATCTTCCTTTGAGAGACTTATAAATTAATCTTTCAATTAGTCAAAGCATAACATTAGATTATGTAATCACATAGATATTATACATTACATTTAGTTCTTATAAACATTATCATGTCTAGATAGTGTTACTATTAATTAACGACTACCTTTAATTCACATAATATTATTAACTTAGATAATATTTAATTCACCTTCTAGTATTATTGGTTTATTAATAATACTTTCATTCACTTACTAATATTATTATTATCTTAGTAATATTTCAATACCTTACTAATATTATTAATCCTCTTAATAATATTTTAATCATGCATTAATATTATTACCATAATAATATCTTCCTTATGCTTTAACATCATTAATAAATTAATAATACTTTCAATCATTTAGTAATATTTTATTCACTTACTAATATTATTAATCATTTAATAATATTTTATTCCTTTACTAATGTTATTATATTTAATAACATTTTATTTAATCTCAAATATTATTATTTAATAATATTTTAATCATTTAATAATAATACTTTAATCTAATATTATTAATCTTTTAATAATATTTTAATCTAGGATTAATATCTTAACCTAATATTATTAATTATTTAATAATATTTTAATGATATTTTAATCTTAATATTTTTATTTACTTAACAACATCATATTATAATATTATTAATATTATAATAATATTCCAATGATTTACTAAATTAATAAATAATTTATTATAATTGCTCATCCTTTATTAACCCCTTATTTAATATCCATAAAAGGTCATAAATAATATTTATTATTATAAATTACCAACATGCCCTAAGATAGTCATGATATAATATATTATGAGCATTCAAGCATAAAAATCACATTTTTCTCATTAAAGACATCATTTAACCATTTATTTCTTTTTATTCATAATTTAACTATTTTTAGGAAAAATAGCAAACTGATTCCAAAAATTCTCAACTTCTGGATTTTGATAGAATATAAACACAAAATGATCTCCTAATTTTTCTAGAATTTTAGAAAATGATTTACTATTTTTAAAGTGTCTAAAACACTCGAATCTTGCCCCATTTTTCATAAATTGAGTTTTGCTCAGAAAACTCTGAAATTTTCAGGGTATGCTCTCGTAACATATATGAAGCTACTGTAAAAATTTCGGAATTTTTCAGTGTATACACAGTGAGACATTCGAAGGTTAATATTTCGGAGTCCTTTACGGAAATAGTCATTACGCACAATATATAACTCGAAAAGTGTCCGTTCTTTTTCCTGCATATACATAACTTCTCAAGGTACCTCTGTGATTTTTCCCAGATTTTTAAAAGATAAGCAACTGACCAAAACAGCCTCATGAAAAATGGATCAGTAGCTAATTTAGGGTTTTCAAAGCCTCAACATGCAAAGCGGACTGTTTTGGGAAAAATAGTCTCAAAAGTTTCACAATTTCCTAGATTTGTGTTCTACCACTTGGGTTTACTACATAACTCATGTATCTAGTACCCCCCCCCTTCGACGGATCATAATTCCAAGTTGTAAAACTTGAGTTACTCAAGATTTAGTGGAAGAAAAACAAGAGTTTTCACCCTTGGAGAACATATGCTCATTTTCTTCCTCTAAGTCTTTGATCTAACATTCAAGTTACTTAGTTCCATACATGATGATATGTAGAACTAGTGTATCTTGAGTATTTGTACATAACCCCATCAAAACTCAAGCTAGCACAACAAAGTAAAAGAAGAAGATGAAGGTAAGTTATACCTTGACTTAGTTGCTACCTTTCTTGATTTTCCAAAGTAAGTAATATACTTAGGAGGCATAAACAACTAGCACTCTTATCTCTTCTCTCTATAACCAAAACCCTCTCTCTCTTTTCTCTCTATGAAGTTGGCTAGCTTGGGAGCAAAAGATAGAAGAAGATGGAGAGAAAATGAGATGTTAAAAGAATGAAATGTGATTACAAAATGAAATGGGCAATTCACTAATAATCCTCCCATAACTATTTTGTTTTCCATTTGGTAAAAACTTTGTATTATTATTTCTATTAGGCTAGACATGATTAAATGTGCATAATGGAGTGGCAACCAATGGGAGCTTGACAACATTGTCCTTGTGTTTAATAATTTCTACTAATGGGCAAGTTAGCTTAATTATTCCACTTAGGATCCTCTAGCCCATAATATCCTCCATTTAGCTTTTATTTTAAATGCCCAATTTTGATTAATCAAATGTCTAGAATACCCCTAATCAAGTGGGCTAAGTATTGGATTGTGTTTTATTTCTTTTGGGCTTCTCCTTTAATTGTTTTGGGCTATATACTAAACATAGTCTAGCAATTTTAATAATGTTACCCAATTTGATTATTTAGGGCTTCCATTTCCAATCATATGAAGTTTAATTACTTATACATGTGACTTTATCTCATAACCTAATTAGATTTACAAGAATTAGGTTTAAAATTATTAGTCACTTGAAATACTATATTTACCCACTTAAGTTAGTATACATATTAAATACTAACTTTTTCGTATTACCATAACCCTTAGGTTATTTAATAGTCTTACCTAATGTATAATTAGGTTACAAAGCTTTCATTTTTAATGAAATCTATAAATGTATGTATCCATAAGTATAGTATATATGTTAATTGCCACATGCACCACTTCACATATGTGGTCACATATTAAATCCTTATATAACACAAAGTTTTAAAAAAAATCGATAATGTACATACATATATGGTGACTTAAAATTCACGGTTATTACAATATTGATGATGGACTTTTAAATTCATAGATAATAGTAAATTTCATTCTCTACGTAACTCTTCTATGAATTATTATTTTTCGCTGCGAATATTGATTTAAAACTTGTTGTCTATTGTATTCTATTAGATTTTTTCCCTGTTGAAGACTAACGATAATTTGTTCTGTATTATCTTAGTCATAATATTCTTTACTGGGCTAGTTGAGCTCACTCTTTTCCTTTTTGTTCTATTTTTCTCAGGAGGCGAGAATGTAGCGAGTACTAGTCGGGGTATGGAATGATGGTTCTAGAAGTTATTTTAGTAGTCCTCGCCATTTTTGTGAAATAATGTATCAATAATTGTAATGAGTACTTATTTGAGTGTGGATATTGTCTAGATGACAATATTTGTATTTAAACTCACAGTTCTTGTGTTGTAATAATAAAGATGTAGTTGTTTTTGTACCATATATTTTGGCGACTCAGAATGGGTGTTGTATACCTATTTTGGAGGCGTCACAATTGGTGTCAGAGCTTAGGGATATGTTCTCTGGCGGAGATCGGGGAATAGAACTAGGAGGGGTGAGACGAGTAAATTCTTCGCTAGTGTGTCCTACCTAAGCTTATTTGTTGGTCTGTTATAATATAGGGATATTATGTGATATGTTAATTTGTTAAATTAACCCTTGTTTTATGGCAGTATTTGAGAATGTCGACTGAGAATGTTAACAGTGGAGTAAATGAGACGGTGGAGATGCCTATACTCACCAACGAGGAGAACGTGCAACAAGCTGGCAATGTTCCTCCTGTGAACAACACCACTGAGCAGATGATGAACGATGAGATGTTTAGAAGCTTTTTGCGATTCATGCAAAACCAGACGAAGGAGATTCCTGTTCAAAATATAGGAAGAAACAATGGCAACGCACAGCTGGTTACAGCCAAGAAGTTCAAAGAGTTGGGACCACCAGAATTATGGGGAAAGACGGATCTGATTAAGGCGGAGACATGGGTCAAGCAAATTACCAAGATATTCGATGTCTTGGGATGCACGGAGGAACAGAAGGTTCCATTCGCCACCTTTATGTTCCATGGCGAGGCGGACTACTGGTGGGAGTCTGTGAAGCGTACCCATCCAGCCGCACTTAGCATGTCTTGGGAGACATTTCAGAAACTGCTCAATGACAAGTACTTCTCTGAAAGTATTCGTCATATGAAGGAGGTAGAGTTTATTAGACTGAAGCATAATAACATGACGGTGTCCTAGTACGAGGCGAAGTTTGCAGAGTTGTCCAGGTTTGCACCTCATTTGGTGGAGGATGAGGAACGTATGACGCGGATGTTTCTGAGAGGTTTGAAACCCGGCATACGTCAATATCTCATTTCTCATAAGTTTTCTCTCTATTCAGATGTTGTCAACAGTGCTCAATTATTAGAGCGAGATAACGAGTACGGTCAACCGAGGGACCACAACTAGGATCATATTGGTGACATCAGTCATCAGAACAATGATAACCAGCAGAGAAAGAAAAATACAAACAAGAACGGCAACCACTCTGGTGGTAATCGTGGCTATGAAAATAGAAGAAGCGAGTCGGGAGGAGATTTTAAAAAGAGGAGATTCAACAATGACAATATAAAGACGTCAGCACCAACAACAACTGGTTTCAAGGGAGGAGAACGACCACCGGTTATATGCTATAAGTGCGAAAAAGAAGGACATATCAGCCCAAACTGTATGTTATAATTGTGGAAAAGAAGGACATATCGCTCGAGATTGCACTGTAGCGAAACCAAGTCCAGCGGGGATGGTGACTCAAAAAGCTGTCCCAAAAAAGACAAAGTCAACGGTTCCTGAAAGAGCGTTTGTCGTGACTGGTCAACATGCGAGGAACCCAAACGAGGTGATCACGGGTAAGCTAATCATAAATTCATGCGAAGTTTATACCTTGCTAGATACTGGTGCTACCCATTCATTTATTTCTCCTGCTTGTGCTCAACGTTTAAACTTGACTCCAGAGAAGTAAGATTTTGATTTATCTGTAGAGACTCCGTTAGGAGAAACTTTCATCACATCCACTATTTATAAATCTTGTGTGATCCAAGTTGGCACCATCACCTTACCTGTTGACCTTATCTCTTTAAAGATACTTGCTTTTGATGTGATTTTAGGGATTGATTGGTTAACTACTCATCATGTCAAAATTGATTGTTTTCGTAAGGTTGTTAGTTTTCATATTCCTAACCAACCTGTTGTAAAAATTCAAGCAACTAAGCCATTAAAATCTATCACTGTTATATCAAGCCATAAAGCCATTCGTTTATTAAAAAATAGATGTCAAGCTTTCTTAGCCCATGTTATGGATTTGAATAAAGACACGTCAAATTTGAATAATATTCCTGTTGTTATTGACTTTCCTGACGTATTTCCTGAAGAACTTCCCGGTCTACCCCCGAAACGTGAAGTTGAATTCTTTATTGATCTTGAACCTGGTACAAAGCCCATTTCTAAAATCCCATATCGAATGGCTCCTATTGAACTTCAGGAGTTAAAGGTCCAACTACAGGAATTGTTGGACATCGGTTTCATTCGTCCTAGTACATCTCCTTGGGGTGCTCCTATTTTATTTGTAAAGAAGAAAGGCGGGAGTATGCGACTTTGTATCGATTACCGGGAATTAAACCATGTCACTATCAAAAATAGGTATCCGCTACCTCGTATTGATGACCTGTTTGACCAGTTACAAGGAGCACAATTCTTTTCAAAGATCGATCTTCGTTCTGGATATCATCAGCTGAAGGTTAAAACTGAGGATATTCCGAAGACTGCCTTCAGAACTCGGTACGGGCATTATGAATTCCTAGTCATATTTTTTGGATTGACTAATGCTCCTGCGGCTTTCATGGATATGATGAACCGAGTATTCAAGGATTATTTGGATCAGTTCGTTGTTATCTTTATTGATGACATTCTCATATATTCTAAAAGCCGTGAAGATCATGAGCACCATTTGAAGCTGGTACTCCAAAGTCTACGTGAAAACAAGCTATATGCTAAGTTGAAGAAATGCGAGTTTTGGCTTGAGGAAGTAGCATTCCTTGGGCACGTGGTATCAAAACATAGAGTATCTGTTGACCCGGCGAAGATTGAAGCAATACAAAGTTGGGAGCAACCAAAGACCGTGACCGAAGTACGTAGCTTTCTGGGCTTAGCTGGTTATTATCGGAGATTCGTGGAAGGGTTTTCTCGAATCGCTACCCCGTTAACTCAGCTGACTCGGAAAGATATCAAATTCATATGGAGCAAGGAATGCGAGAAGAGTTTCAAGAGCTTAAGAGGAGACTCATTTCGGCACCTGTTTTGACCATACCATCTGGTTCGGATGGATTTATTATCTACAGCGATGCTTCAGGCAAAGGGCTAGGATGTGTTCTCATGCAACGTGGGAAAGTTATAGCCTATGCCTCGCGACAACTTAAAGAATATGAGAGGAATTATCCTACTCATGATATAGAGTTGGCAGCAGTCGTTTTCGCGCTAAAGATCTGGAGGCATTATCTATATGGGGAGAAAGTGGAGATATATTCAGACCATAAAAGCCTTAAATATTTCTTCACTCAAAAAGAACTCAACATGCGGCAACGACGTTGGCTCGAGCTGTTGAAAGATTACGACCACACTATTCAATACCATCCTGGAAAAGCAAACGTGGTAGTTGACGCGTTGAGTAGAAGAACTTATGCAGGAACAAGTGCGATGATGTCAAGTATACACGTAGAATCAACTTTAATCGATAAAGTTAAAGTTGCTCAAGCCACAGACCCGGAGCTGATGCGTATGAAGAAGAAAGTGCAAGAAGGTGTTATTCTAGAATCAAGAATCGATGAAGAAGGAATACTTTGAGTCCACTCCAGACTTTGTGTTCCTAACTATTCTGATTTGAAGTACAAGATCATGATGGAAGCACACAATACACCATTTACAATCTATCCTGGAAGTACCAAAATGTATCGTGATCTTCGACATATATTTTGGTAGAACAATATGAAGAGAGAGATTGTAAAGTTTATCTCGAGGTGTTTAACTTGTCAACGTGTAAAGGCGGAACATCAAGTACCAAAGGCTCTATTGCAACCACTTTAGATTTTGAAATGGAAGTGGGAACACATTACCATGGATTTCGTTACGGGTCTTCCCACGGTTTCTCAAGGCATAAATGCTATTTGGGTTATTGTTGATAGATTAACCAAGTCTGCTCATTTCTTGCCGATACGGGAGACTTATTCCCTTGAACGTCTTGCTAGTATGTACGTGAATGAGATTATGAGGTTGCATGGTATGCCAGTATCCATAGTTTCAGATCGTGACCCAAGATTCACTTCAAGATTTTAGGTAAGCTTGCAAAAAGCTATGGGCACGGATTTACAATTTAGTTCGGCTTACCATCCTCAAACGGACGGATAATCAAAGAGAATTATTCAAACTCTTGAAGATCTATTAAAACTCTGTGTCCTAGACTTCAAAGGCAGTTGGGATAAGTATTTACCATTGGTGGAATTCTCCTACAACAACAGTTATCAGGTAAGTATAGGTGTGGCTCCATTTGAAGCATTATATGGACGAAAGTGTCGCTCTCCAATATGTTGGGATGAGGTGGGAGAAGCAACGTTGTTGGGACCCGAGTTGGTACGTATGACTACGGAAAAGATCCAAGCGATTCGACAACGTATACAAACGACACAGGATCGACAAAAGAGTTATGCGGATCTTCATCGAAAGGACGTGAAATTTGACATTGGGGACCATGTATTGTTGCATGTGGCTCCATGGAAAGGAGTTACAAGATTTGGGAAGAGAGAAAAGCTCAATCCACGATTTATTGGTCCATTTCAGATTCTTGACCGAGTAGAAAAAGTGGCCTATAGACTCGCGTTACCTCCAAGTATGTCTCGTGTTCATAATGTTTTTCATAAATCTGTGCTACGTAAATATGTGAAATACCCAAACCACGTTATTGAGTTAGAACCGGACGAGATAGCCGAAGACTTAACGTACGAAGAGGTACTTGTCAAGATCTTGGATAGGAAGGAGCATGTCTTACGCACGAAGGTTATACCACAAGTTAAAGTTTTGTGGAGAAACCATGCTATTGAGGAAATGACCTGGGAGTTGGAAACGGAAATGAAAGCGAGGTATCCTCACCTTTTCGAAACACCAGGTATGTACGTCAATTTCGAGGACGAAATTTTATAAGGAGGGGAGGTTGTAAGACCCCAAATTATTACTAAATGAAATTTAAGTTTCTCTATTTATTATTTTGAAATAGTAAGGGTTGATTTGATTAATGTAGTTAATTATGGGTAAAATGCACGAATATTTTAAAAATAAACAGGTGGTTATAAAATATTCATTTTTATCGGGAAATATTCGTTTGGTCGTGGAATATTCTTCCTATCGGGGAATATTCGTACGCAGCCTTGTATGGGCCCCATAACGGAAAGCGATTGGATGAAGAAAACGACAAAAAATAAGTTGTTTATAAATAACGGCGTACTTGTTACCGTTAATACTGTTGGAATACCCGGTGGTTAAAACACAGTAATACGCGTTGTTGCACGGTAACACACGGTATTGCACCAATTATTGATTTTTACGTAAGAAGGCATTACTCAATAATTGTTACAGTAATTATTGTTCAGTATTTTATTTTATTGATTCAATAATTGCTGCGTTGATATGTTATATTACTGTTGTTTTAATAATTGTCACTACACAGTATTTTCTATTATCGGAGCAATAATTCATATTATCTGAATAATATTATTAGATAACATTATTGGCAATGTCTAGAAAGTTCTGTCTAAGGAGAGGTTTGGTCACCTAATTGCGCGTTAGTAAGGAGAAATCCTTATTGGAAAGCCCCCTTTTTCCTGGGAACGGCCTGGTTGCCAGTACTATGATTCTGTAATATTATTTGTGAATAATTAATTATTGATTTATATGATGAGAAAAATATTCATTTTATGTGGATATAGATGGAGAAAATTTTTAAAGTGACAATTGTTAAAAATCGATATTTTATCTTTTTTGATAAAATAATATTTTATTATATTATTATAATATAATAATGATGATAATTTTACAATGAATGTGGGATATATGAGTATATGAGGAGAAAGAGTATTTTTATTGCAAAAGTTGTTTAAAACATGTTAAACATGTCTGTGGGCTCATTTCTTGACTGAAATTTGATTATAGCCTGTAAAATCGTCCGTTTATGGATTTCGGTTAAATTTTGTTTGGGATTTAGAAAAACTTTCTTCTACAAAGTTGTAGAGAATTGAATTTCCTATAAAAACTCGCAAGATTCAAATTTTCTGATAAAAGGGCTATTTATTATGAATTATTGAAGTTCCGAAGTTTCGAAATAATTAATTTTTGGAAGTTTAAAATTTTTTAAATAACAAAAACGTTTTTTGTACTTAAGATGAGGTGTGTGTGGCTGATTTAGATCAGATTATGGATGCGTAGGAAATTTTGTTATATATATTATTATTATATTAAATTTTCTGCTTTGGTGTTCTAAGCATTTTCCTATAAATAGGGTGCTTAGGTTAGAATTGAAAATTACACCAGAAACTGAAAACTGCTCTCTCTTTCTCTCTCGATATATTGAGCGTATTCTTGTGAGTATTTTAATACTTTGAGTGTTGCTATACGGTGCAAGTTCAAGTCATAGCCTATATTCGGTTTTTCAACTAGAAGTACTGTCTTTACGAGGTAAGGGATGTTATTTTATTCGAAAATGATATTATTTCTTCAATATCATTATATTGGTTGGAAATTTTTATCAAATTTGGAACTTTTCATGTCGGGGTTACTATTCAAGAGTTACTATTCACGAGTTACTATTCACCAAAAAATGAAATTTTCTTCTTTTCGTCCAAAATATCTATTCTGGATACTAGCTTTGATTGTATCTGTGACAACCCCAAAATAGGTCCATTCCATCCAACCCATTCTGAGTCGCCAAATACATGGTACAGAAAACAACTACAACTTTATTACAACAATTGTCGTGCAAAATACAACAACACATATGCTGTGAGTTTGGATACAAATATATACCAAATGTGACATTGGACATCATCATGTATCAGCACCTTACATTGATACCTTACATAAAGGTATAGTCAAAAACTGTTTTAGAAACTAGAATCTTTGGAAAGTGCTCAAGGAAACCTTCGTACATGGGAGACCATGCGTCTAGGTTATGATAGATATCATATGGCCACAGAATTATCCTTGGTTGACCCAATAGACCCCAAAGAAAAACGAGAAGATTACTATCATATTCTTCCCAATGGTGAGTCTTCTCTTGACTTATCATTATCTCCACTGTCTCTAATTGAGAATTATACTTCAAACAAACACCAAGATTATATAGGTAGTGCCCATAGATATACTCAGCAAGTGGATGAGCACAACCCTGTCCTATGATGACACGAGGTTGTATGTCATTAGACATCTTGTATGATAGTGACAAAACACCCTTCCAACGTTGGGTTCGCCTCACCCTATTTTCTTCACCAAATATAACTACTAAATGATGACCACCGTTCTATTCCCTTATTACCCCCGCTCGACCCAGCTACACTCTTATTACCTGAAAGGAATTGTGAAGCAAAAGGGTGAGCACAACTAGCTCAGTAAAGAATATCATGACTAAAGATAATTCAATTATCAATAGCCTTCATCAACAATAAATCAGAGATTTAGAACATATGGTAAATGATAAAAATTTCAACCATAGTTGCAGCGGAACGAGCAATCCATTAGAAGAGTCAAATAGACTATAAAGTCTATTATCTTCTCCATGTTAAAAATCCACCAACAATATTTTATCCATGTAACATCACTCAACAGTTCCTTTCCACAATCATATGAATAACTCATAATCATAATTGTGACTATAAATTTTTCTTCGCACCCAGGACGAAGAATATTTTCATCACCTGTCTTTACCTGAAACATCAAAGATCATGGTTATACCAAATCACAGTTCCTGTTTATAATCATACTAACAAATCCATCTTTGCACTACGGGCCAAAGATATTCATCAACAAACCATCTTTGCACTACGGGCCAAAGATATTCAACAACAGTTCATCTTTGCACTACAGGCCAAAGATATTCATCAACAGGCCATCTTTGCACTACATGCCAAAGATATTCATCAACAATTCATATTTGCACTACAGGCCAAATATATTCATATCTCAAAGAAATATATAATCATTTCAGAATTTATATAAACAATAATTATAACCATGTTGATCAATTCACCTTTGCACTTAAGCTTAAGATATTCAATTATAAATTCAATGGTCATGATCATACCAGTCACAATTCAACTTTGCACTACAGGCCAAAGAGAACCCTAGTCATGATCATACCAATAATCTACCCATCTTTACACTCCAGTGAAAGAGAATTTCAACATCAGGGTTATAAAAATGTTATATATGATGATAAAAATAATATGATCAACATATAGTTTTAATCTCAAGAGTAATATTCGTAACTCATGAATAGTAAATCGTGAATAGTAACTCATGAATAGTAACCCCGACACAAAAGATAGAAATTCCACAATAAAATTCATACCAATATTTCGGTATAATGATATTGAAAGAATAACATTACTTAAATTTATAAACAATTTATTTTAATTGTTTACACTTTACTAATTAATGCATTTAATCATCATAAAATGCCAACTCTTACAATTTCATCATCAATAACCAAAACCCTCATCAAAAATCTGCATATACCTCATATAGGATTCTCAAGCCATAAAATCCTATTTTCCAATTTTCTTTCTTCACAAAACATATTTAATTCATTTACTCATAACTAGACCATTTTCATGAAAAATACCAAATCAGTTCCAAAAATATTTCTTTTCTGGGATTTAGCATAATATAGTCCCATAGTGAACATATATTTTTCTCAGAATTTTTAAAAGTCATTTACTATTTTTCATATGGCCAAAATAGCCGAATATTTAGACATTTATCAAAAATTGTACTTTTGTCTAAAAATTCTGAAATTTACAGAGTATACTTCTATCATATACATGTACTCCCAATAAAAATTTCATCAATTTTGGAGTTAACCACAAGGAATTATAAGCTGTTACTTTTAAAATAGTCTTTTCTCATAAAATTCATAACTCTCAATCTATACATCCAAAAATCACCATTTTTGGACACAATCAAGAAAACTCATCAAAATATCATTTCAAATTTTTCCAGAATTTTTGAAGATCAGAAAAATTACGAAACTGAAAATCATAACAACCCTTAAAATCCCTTAATATCCCTTACTATCCCTTACTATCCCTTACTATCCCTTACCTCAAAAGAGCAGTACTTCTGATCGGTATAAGGCTGAAGGAAACTTGCACTGATGAATAGAAACTCACAAGTATCTAAAAACTCACAAAATATGCTTCATAATATAGAGAGAGAAAGAGAGAAAGCTTATGTTTCTGGTGTGATTTTCAATTCTAACTTAGCCCTCTATTTATAGGAAAATTTTGGTAGGTTTGACCTGCAACCTGATGGCTTTACCTGCTACTATTCCCACCCACCACATTTGAAATATAATTCAGCACATTTCTTCACCAACCACAAGTGGGGCCCACCAATTCTAGAATTTTCCACCAAAATGATTTATAAACTGATTTCTGAATCAGTCATCTCTTAAAATTCATAACAAATCATACGTTCATTTTTAACGGTTCAAAATTTGTGGACATATACTCAACTTATATATGTATAACATATCCAAAAATTACCACGATCCAACGGTCGGATTAAAAATTATAACACCCGCAAAATATCTCAAAAACCCTGATTTTTTTTAATACCTCCATTCCGACAAAAATACTGATAAAAAACTCAACATTAACTCCTTCATTTTTAACCACAAAAATATATCCCTCATTTATATCCACATAAAATAAATATTTTCTTATCATATGAATCAATAATTAATTATTCACAAATAATATTACAGAATCACATTTATGACAACCAGGCCGTTCCCAGGAAAGAGGGGGCTTTCCAATAAGAATTTCTCCTTACTGGCGCGCAATTAGATGACCAAACCTCTCCTTAGACAGAACTTTCTAGACATTGCCAATAATGTTATCTAATAATATTATTCAAATAATATGAATTATTGATCTGATAATGGGAAATACTGTGCAGCAACAATTATTGAACAACAATAATATAAAATTTCAACGTAGCAATTATTGAATCAATAAAATAAAATATTGAACAGTAATTACTGTAACAATTATTGAGTAGTGCCTTCTTACGTAAGAATCAATAATTTCAAAAATACTATGCAATACCGTGTGCTACTGTGCAATAACGCGTATTACTGTATTTTAACCACCGGGTATTCCAACAGTGTTAACGGTAACAACTACGCCGTTATTTGTAAAAACTCAAATTTGTCGTTTTCTTCATCCCGACAGTTATTCGTTATGGGGCCCACAAATAGCTGCGCCGTCGTACGAATATTCCCCGACAGAAAGAATATTCCACGACCAAACGAATATTCCCCGACAACAATGATTATTTTATAACCACTTGCTTATTTTGAAAAATTTTCATTTCACCCATAACTTTAACTTTTATCAATTTAACCATTTACTGAATAGAAAAATTGAATACTTTTATTTCATAAAATTCGGGGTCTTACAATCTCCCCTCCTTATGAAATTTCGTCCCCGAAATTTACGTACCTGGTATTTCAAAGAGTTGAGAATACCTTCCTTTCATTTCAAATTCCATCTTCTCTGTCATCATAATTTCTCCATTGCTCATCTCCTGTATTTCAAATAACATTCTAGAATACAGCTTCAAAACAAGTGTTAATTTAACAAATTAACATATCACATAATATCCCGATATTATGACTGACCAACAAATAAGCTTAGGTAGGACACACTAGCGAAGGATTTACTCATCTCTCCCCTCCTAGTTTTATTCCCCGATCTCCGCCAGAGATCATATCCCTAAGCTCTGATACCACCTGTGACAACCCCAAAATAGGTCCATTCCATCCAACCCATTCTGAGTCGCCAAATACATGGTACAGAAAACAACTACAACTTTATTACAACAATTGTCGTGCAAAATACAACAACACATATGCTGTGAGTTTGGATACAAATATATACCAAATGTGACATTGGACATCATCATGTACATCACCTCACAATGACACCTTACATAAAGGTATAGTCAAAAACTGTTTTAGAAATTAGAATCTTTGGAAAGTGCTCAAGGAAACCTTCGTACATGGGAGGCCATGCGTCTAGGTTATGATAGATATCATATGGCCACAGAATTATCCTTGGTTGACCCAATAGACCCCAAAGAAAAACGAGAAGATTACTATCATATTCTTCCCAATGGTGAGTCTTCTCTTGACTTATCATTATCTCCACTGTCTCTAATTGAGAATTATACTTCAAACAAACACCAAGATTATATAGGTAGTGCCCATAGATATACTCAGCAAGTGGATGAGCACAACCCTGTCTTATGATGACACGAGGTTGTATGTCATTAGACATCTTGTATGATAGTGACAAAACACCCTTCCAACGTTGGGTTCGCCTCACCCTATTTTCTTCACCAAATATAACTACTAAATGATGACCACCGTTCTATTCCCTTGTTACCCCCGCTCGACCCAGCTACACTCTTATTACCTGAAAGGAATTGTGAAGCAAAAGGGTGAGCACAACTAGCTCAGTAAAGAATATCATGACTAAAGATAATTCAATTATCAATAGCCTTCATCAACAATAAATCAGAGATTTAGAACATATGGTAAATGATAAAAATTTCAACCATAGTTGCAGCGGAACGAGCAATCCATTAGAAGAGTCAAATAGACTATAAAGTCTATTATCTTCTCCATGTTAAAAATCCACCAACAATATTTTATCCATGTAACATCACTCAACAGTTCCTTTCCACAATCATATGAATAACTCATAATCATAATTGTGACTATAAATTTTTCTTCGCACCCAGGACGAAGAATATTTTCATCACCTGTCTTTACCTGAAACATCAAAGATCATGGTTATACCAAATCACAGTTCCTGTTTATAATCATACTAACAAATCCATCTTTGCACTACGGGCCAAAGATATTCATCAACAAACCATCTTTGCACTACGGGCCAAAGATATTCAACAACAGTTCATCTTTGCACTACAGGCCAAAGATATTCATCAACAGGCCATCTTTGCACTACATGCCAAAGATATTCATCAACAATTCATATTTGCACTACAGGCCAAATATATTCATATCTCAAAGAAATATATAATCATTTCAGAATTTATATAAACAATAATTATAACCATGTTGATCAATTCACCTTTGCACTTAAGCTTAAGATATTCAATTATAAATTCAATGGTCATGATCATACCAGTCACAATTCAACTTTGCACTACAGGCCAAAGAGAACCCTAGTCATGATCATACCAATAATCTACCCATCTTTACACTCCAGTGAAAGAGAATTTCAACATCAGGGTTATAAAAATGTTATATATGATGATAAAAATAATATGATCAACATATAGTTTTAATCTCAAGAGTAATATTCGTAACTCATGAATAGTAAATCGTGAATAGTAACTCATGAATAGTAACCCGACACAAAAGATAGAAATTCTACAATAAAATTCATACCAATATTTCGGTATAATGATATTGAAAGAATAACATTACTTAAATTTATAAACAATTTATTTTAATTGTTTACACTTTACTAATTAATGCATTTAATCATCATAAAATGCCAACTCTTACAATTTCATCATCAATAACCAAAACCCTCATCAAAAATCTGCATATACCTCATATAGGATTCTCAAGCCATAAAATCCTATTTTCCAATTTTCTTTCTTCACAAAACATATTTAATTCATTTACTCATAACTAGACCATTTTCATGAAAAATACCAAATCAGTTCCAAAAATATTTCTTTTCTGGAATTTAGCATAATATAGTCCCATAGTGAACATATATTTTTCTCAGAATTTTTAAAAGTCATTTACTATTTTTCATATGGCCAAAATAGCCGAATATTTAGACATTTATCAAAAATTGTACTTTTGTCTAAAAATTCTGAAATTTACAGAGTATACTTCTATCATATACATGTACTCCCAATAAAAATTTCATCAATTTTGGAGTTAACCACAAGGAATTATAAGCTGTTACTTTTAAAATAGTCTTTTCTCATAAAATTCATAACTCTCAATCTATACATCCAAAAATCATCATTTTTGGATACAATCAAGAAAACTCATCAAAATATCATTTCAAATTTTTCCAGAATTTTTGAAGATCAGAAAAATTACGAAACTGAAAATCATAACAACCCTTAAAATCCCTTAATATCCCTTACTATCCCTTACTATCCCTTACTATCCCTTACCTCAAAAGAGCAGTATTTCTGATCGGTATAAGGCTGAAGGAAACTTGCACTGATGAATAGAAACTCACAGAGTATCTAAAAACTCACAAAATATGCTTCATAATATAGAGAGAGAAAGAGAGAAAGCTTATGTTTCTGGTGTGATTTTCAATTCTAACTTAGCCCTCTATTTATAGGAAAATTTTGGTAGGTTTGACCTGCAACCTGATGGCTTTACCTGCTACTATTCCCACCCACCACATTTGAAATATAATTCAGCACATTTCTTCACCAACCACAAGTGGGGCCCACCAATTCTAGAATTTTCTACCAAAAATGATTTATAACCTGATTTCTGAATCAGCCACCTCTTAAAATTCATAACAAATCATACGTTCATTTTTAACGGTTCAAAATTTGTGGACATATACTCAACTTATATATGTATAACATATCCAAAAATTACCACGATCCAACGGTCGGATTAAAAATTATAACACCCGCAAAATTTCTCAAAAACCCTGATTTGATTTTTAATACCTCCATTCCGACAAAAATACTGATAAAAAACTCAACATTAACTCCTTCATTTTTAACCACAAAAATATATCCCTCATTTATATCCACATAAAATAAATATTTTCTTATCATATGAATCAATAATTAATTATTCACAAATAATATTACAGAATCACATTTATGACAACCAGGCCGTTCCCAGGAAAGAGGGGGCTTTCCAATAAGAATTTCTCCTTACTGGCGCGCAATTAGATGACCAAACCTCTCCTTAGACAGAACTTTCTAGACATTGCCAATAATGTTATCTAATAATATTATTCAAATAATATGAATTATTGATCTGATAATGGGAAATACTGTGCAGCAACAATTATTGAACAACAATAATATAAAATTTCAACGTAGCAATTATTGAATCAATAAAATAAAATATTGAACAGTAATTACTGTAACAATTATTGAGTAGTGCCTTCTTACGTAAGAATCAATAATTTCAAAAATACTATGCAATACCGTGTGCTACTGTGCAATAACGCGTATTACTGTATTTTAACCACCGGGTATTCCAACAGTGTTAACGGTAACAACTACGCCGTTATTTGTAAAAACTCAAATTTGTCGTTTTCTTCATCCGACAGTTATTCGTTATGGGGCCCACAAATAGCTGCGCCGTCGTACGAATATTCCCCGACAGAAAGAATATTCCACGACCAAACGAATATTCCCCGACAACAATGATTATTTTATAACCACTTGCTTATTTTGAAAAATTTTCACATTTCACCCATAACTTTAACTTTTATCAATTTAACCATTTGCTGAATAGAAAAATTGAATACTTTTATTTCATAAAATTCGGGGTCTTACAGTATCCATGTTTTGATCATTCTTAAATTTTACTTCACTATGATTATTTATAAGGTATTTTTGGACATGGAGAAATCGAAATACGAATCCTTAATATTTGTTATTTTATTTCACTAGATTCGTTTCCTTTAAAATATTTTTCATCATCCTCAGTCCTAAATGATGATATAACTGAATATCTTTGGCCTGTAGTGCAAAGATAAATGATTTCTGATGAATATCTTTGGCCCGTAGTGCAAAGATGAACAGGTGTTGAGATGAACATGACCAACTGATGAATATCTTTGGCTTGTAGTGCAAAGATAAATATTGATTGATGTTATAGGGATAAAATATTGATGATGGACTATTAAATTCATAGATAATAGTAAATTTCATTATCTACGTAACTCTTCTATGAATTATTATTTTTCGCTGCGAATATTAATTTAAAACTTGTTGTCTATTGTATTCTATTAGATTTTTTCCCTGTTGAAGACTAACGATAATTTGTTCTGTATTATCTTAGTCATAACATTCTTTACTGGGCTAGTTGAGCTCACCCTTTTCCTTTTTGTTCCATTTTTCTCAGGAGGCGAGAATGTAGCGAGTACTAGTCGGGGTATGGAATGATGGTTCTAGAAGTTATTTTAGTAGTCCTCACCATTTTTGTGAAATAATGTATCAATAATTGTAATGAGGACTTATTTGAGTGTGGATATTGTCTAGATGATAATATTTGTATTTAAACTCACAGTTCTTGTGTTGTAATAATAAAGGTGTAGTTGTTTCTGTACCATGTATTTTGGCGACTCAGAATGGGTGTTGTATACCTATTTTGGGGGCGTCACACACACACACACACACACACACACACACATATATATATATATAAGCAATAAAAGCCACGGATCGATGATCCGGGCATACACACACAACACGACTCTCAACGTGAATAGGTATGTGTGGATGGAAGTGAGAAAAAGCTAAAAAATCTAAGATGTCTTATAGTGGGCTGCCAGGAAGACTTCAGATAGCTTTTAATGAATGAATACTCGGTTTCCAACGGTTAAATGTAGCAAAACACGAGCTCACAAATGTTTGGAAAAAGAAAGCACTCAGTTTAAAGTGTGTATAGAGTAAAATGTATAGGGCTTCTTCTCTCATTTTCTCTTTTGAAAATGGCCACCCCAAGCCCTCTATTTATAAACGGGGGAGCCGCAGGTCCACCTGCGGCTGCTCGGGGTGCCCTGGGCTCTACGGGCCATACCATCTCAAAGTACGTGCACTCATGCAATGCGTTGCCCACTTAAACCTTCAAAACTTTCAATCCGGACATCTGATTGAGGCGTGCAATACCTTTCCGGAATGTTGTTTGTCAAGAATAAACATGTGAATGTTATTCTTATTTATATATGATTTGATTATGATATATATGAATGAATATGCAAGTATGCTTGCATTAAAAAAAGCTGTAAAATCCTTTGATAGATAATAGGAACATATGTACAAGGACTTAGTATGAATCGATCAAATATGTTAGGTTGATCCTACATAAGTAAAACAGCTTTGTAAAGTCCTTAAAAAGAAATGATATACAAGGACTATAAATATAGAAAGATCAAGCTTGTTATGTCGATCTTATAATGTAATAGATAGGCTTGTCTGATCGTCGAGCACTGCACCATAAATTGTAACGATTGAGAAATTTGTAATTTAATTTAAATATTTATTGAATTAAATAAATATTTTAAATAATTTATTTATTGAGGGAAATAAATAATTGATGAATTATGGTGCATTAAATTAGTAACTAAATTGATTAATGTTAATTAAATTAAATAATGGTAATTTTTATTTGAAGATTTAATTTAATGAAATAATAAAATTAAATGAATTGTTTCATATTAAAGAAAATAACAAAATTAAATAAAGTAATGTTTTAGTCTAATTTATTAATTAAATTAGATATATAATTATTTATTAATCATAAGTATAACTATAATGAAAAATTATAATGTTTATAATTATAATTGTAAGCTATTTAAATTGGTTACATATGTGAAAAGTAAAAATTATATAATATAAATATTATAAAAATAAACTAGTATGGGATTTGTGTGTAGCCAAACGTAGCCTTGTGGCTTTTGGCCTAACATAACTGATAGACGTATTATTTTTTTTAACTGATGATCGTAGGGAGCTTTAGTTTATTCTACGCATTATATTTCCCTAAGGCTAAATAATAGAACTATAAGAGAGAAACACAGAGAGAATTGCTAAGAGGTTGAGGGGTTTGCTATGGAAGGGGAAAGAATTGAAGTCACTCTATATCAATTGCTTCAATAATCAAGGATTAAGGTATACTGTACCTCTAATTCTCATGTTTTTGAGTTCTCAGTGAATATTTTCTATAAACTATTAAGTCACGTTGGATGATTGTGTATATATATGCATATTGTATTGTAGAATCTGTTATTGACATGTATATAGAAAAGGGGTAACAATCAAATACGTGAAATTGGATTGTAGGAAGGAATGGAAATGACAGTGATATGTTTATATGATATGGCTTGTTTAAGTATAAAATTTCATGATCAATACTTGCTATAATCTGCAAATTTGTATTAGATTGTGTTAGTATGTTAAAAAACGAAAGCGACGTAGTTCGAATCGTGTCAATTGATTAAGAAACGAATTTGTGGCGATCGAATTTGCTAAAAGTGTCAAAATTAAAGAAATTTGGAAAATTATAGTTTTGATTCTTCAAATTTGTGTATACGTGATGTTTATGTAGTTGGAATGGTGAATAGCATGTTTAGTGATGTTATTACAAAGTTTTAGTTGCTAGGTTTCATGAATTTCTGTGGAATTGGGATTTTTGGCCTAGAACAGAGTCTGATTTCGAGTTTCTGTAAAACTATTTTTGGGGTCTAGAGCGGGGGCGCTGCCTCTTGGCGCGGGCGCGCTGCCGCGTGGGAGAGCCGGACTCTAAGCTAACCATGGCGCGGCCGCTCCAGTGGTCAGTCAGACCCAGAATTGTACTGCTAATAGCATAGCTCAGAAATTGTTAACACTAACTTATTTGAATTTTATAGAGGAACCTAAAATGTGTCATAAGATATAACAACATGTTGTAATCACAACGTTGAAACGATAGACTATTATGTAATGAACCAAATGTGATGTTTTCACAAGTTAAAGATAAATGATAAGGTTATAATTTAACATGGTGGGTTAAACCCATAAAGCTAATATTAATACAACTAATTGTTATTGCGATTCCAATGATATGTGTAGGGTAATTGGAGAACATTATTGTACTTGTGTAGCTTCCATAGAAGGCAAGTTTCTTATTCTAAACTTTTATTAGGCAAGCATCCCTAACCTATGCTACTTAATTATTCAGCAAGGGTTACTTATCGTTGTTATGTTATACTTATGCAAGTTTCTTATCCTAAACTTTTATTGTGCAAGTTTTCTAACTTCATTCTTTTATTAATGAATGTAAGTTCTTTATTCTAAACTTTTATTGAGCAAGTTTCACTTTCCTTAATATTATTCGAAGCATATATTATTCTAACACATCGATTCAAAAGAGATTGTTCTAACTCTTTTGAATATAGTACTTTGCATGTATATCATGGTTATTCAATCATACACTGTTGTTATTCGGTCTTTAACTTTGATAACCTTGTTCATTTCTATATTATTGTATTAAACCTTCAAGTAGTAAGCAAACTCTTATTGATTGAACTAGTCTATTATGAATAGTGTTCTAAAATTCTAGAACCACTGATAAGTTAGTTCCGAGCTAAACTTTCTTGAGTGCTGAAATTCTAAATTCAAACTGAGACGAACAACCCTAACATAGGGGATTTTGTACGTGTAACGTTTAGATGTTTGTGCACAATACAAGGTACAAAAGGCTGATCCCCCTAAGTACATTAAGCATGGTCTGTATAGTCTAATTGACTATTAAGGTTGAGGGAGTAATACCTAATCACCGTGGACATAGTTCGTGGTCTTAAGACCCTCAGTCATTAAAGTTTGAACTCGTTTTCTATTTTTGATTCATAGAACAAGTTCATTATTGTTTAGCATTCGTTGTTCATTCTCATGTTGTTGTCATTACTACTCTTTATATCAGTGAGCAATTGTTTGCTTACTCTTGCAATTAACACTGCAGCTGAAGTTGAGAAAGTCGATGAGCCATCTACGAGCAAAGGAAAGGGCAAGATGTCCAAGTGTTGAAGAATTATTAGAATTTATCTAAATGCATTATGTCATAAGACTTATTTTCTTTTATGATGTATTCCGTAAACTTATGTAATAATTTAAGGTTAGATTACCTAGGATTGTTTATGAGATGATGTAACCCTTTAATCGGAAAGATTATTGTTTAAATTAATTAATATTTTATCCTTTATTATGGGTAGTTAGATGTAATTATTTTGATAGTGAGCACCAAATTCTATGAGAATGAAGTACCCGGATTTGGGGGTGTTACAGGTTGGTATCAAAGCCTTAGGTTATGAACCTTAGGTGGGGAAACCTTAGGAAGTAACCTTTAAGAAGACAAAAAACATAGAGGTGTTTAACTCTTATCGGGTTTTAAAGAATGGATTAAGGTATCCATTGAGGCTAAATAATAAAAGACATTATGTGCTATGTGTTATGTGTTAATAACTTATGTGCTCGCGAGTATCGAAAATGTTAAGTAAAACTTAAAATATTTTGTTGTCAGGATGTCTAACAAAGGAGGATCCAGTCCAGCTAGGGAATTGATACCTCAGATACCTAGAGATGACGAACCTCGGGATATTCACGTAGTGCGGGAGCAGTTGATCCAGGAGGATGAACCTGTGACCGATCCCGAGGATGATAGTTCAGAGGATGAGGAGGAAGAGGATCATGTGGAGTTTCCACCAAACTACATATCAGCTGAGATGTATGATGCTTTGTATGATCGGAACATAGAATTACAGGACAAAGTTGAGGAGTTGAAGGAGTTGATTGAGATGCATCACGCTACGATGGAGCAGAAGGATGCAGAAATTCACGAACTCGACTTACGCCTTGGAAACACGGAGTGGAACTTAGTGTAAACGAAAGGTCAGCATGAGGGTCTATTGGCAGTGAACGAGAAGATGAAAACTGACATGGAGAAATTCAAAGATGACTTCAAAGAGGAATCAGCTAAGCGTGCAATAGCAGGGGACGCTTGGATGAAGGCGACTCATCATGCAGACCGTGCTGAAGCTAAGGTTCAAGTGAAGAAGGCCAAAATGAATGAGATGGATCACACCTTTAATTATGGGATTGATAGGGCCCAAGATCGAGTATTTTTTTACCCACCTCAATTTCAAGACTCGCCGTGGTTCGTGATGGATCGTAGGACGGCGTATCGTATTATGGAGGAAGAGCACAAGGAAGCCTCTAGACGTCCCTTAATATGCATAGATAGAAAGAATAAGAGTGATAATAGTATGTGGTTATTTATGTGAATAAATAAAACTTTAAATCCCTTATTTTGAGATGAATAAAGGGGTAGTATGAGTATGTAATCCTAAAACTTGTCTAGTTCAGAAAAGTGAATGTTAATAGCATTTATGTTATCTTTATTGTGTTTTAAAAACGTTATGAATGAATAAAATATCAAAGATTATTTGAAATGTTATGTGTTATAACTTTAATCTTAGAATGTTTAAAGTTAAACTTTAGGATATTCAAGGAATGGAATATTGACCTAATAAGCGTATATTTTAAACAAAAAATGCCTCCTAGAAGAAGATAACCACGTCAACAACCACTTCCTGAGGGGTCTACTAACAATAACCACGAGGCCAACGCTAACCCGGTTTAGCAGTTGGTGACTTTGTTGATGGGAGCACTTACGAATCAACCGCAAGCTCAAGTCACGACTTTTAAGGAATTCAAAGCGGTTGGACCGCCAGAGTTTCAAGGGTCTATGAATCCAGTGGAAGCCCAAACCTGGATCATGGAAATGGAGAAAGTGTTTGATGTTGCTAGAGTTCACGAAGATCAGAAGACTACGTTCGCAATGTTCATGCTGAAGTCTGAAGCTAGCTACTGGTGGCAGGAAAATAAGGTTCGCGGGGGACAAGGAGTGATAGCATGGGATAAATTTAAGGAGATGTTTTTCGAAATGTACTTTCCAGCGAGTTCTCAGAATCAGTTGGAGGTGCAATTTCTGGAGGTGAAACAAGGAACTATGACGGTGCCAGAATATGCTGCGAAATTTAACGAGTTGGCAAGGTTTGCCACTTATCAAGTCAATACGGATGAGCGTAAGGCGAGAAGGTTCGAACAAGGATTGAAACCCTGGCTGTATAGCAAGATTTCAATGTTCCAATTAAATACATTTACGGCTGTACTGGAAAAGACAATTATCGTGGAAGGTAGAAGCATTGCCTTGACCAAGTACAATCAAGAACAGAAGAAGAGGAAGAATGAGAATGAAAATAAGGCTAGTGGAAGTAACATTGGAAGTAACAATTAAAAGAGGAAGTGGAACGAGAATTCGACTGCGGGAGGACAGCAAGGAAGTTTGCAGAAGAAGAAGTTTGAAGCTTGTGCGACATGCGGGAAGAACCACACTGGGGTGTGATTGAAGGGAAAGTGGGTGTGTTTCAACTGTGGTCAGAAGGGACACATTGCACCTAACTGTTTTAGCCCAAAGAAAGGAGCATGTTTTACCTACTGTTCAAAGGATCACATGGCTTGGGATTGCCCTAAAAAGTCAGTGGGGAGTGCAAGTGGAGGAAAGGGAAACAACAACGGTGGTGGTGCATTGACTATCACTGGACTAGCACAGTCAAGCTGACCTACTGTGAGAACTTTCAATATGACCATGTAAGATGCTGTTTAGTCTAAGGATGTGGTGTTAGGTATCATTCCGATTAATGGTATTAATGCTTATGTACTATTTGATTCGGGTGCTACTTGTTCATTTATATCTGATGAATTTGCTCAGAACTTAGAGTTGCCTTAGGAAGAATTAGATTATCCTTTGAACATAGAGATTGCGAATAGAGAGGTGATTCCTGTTAGATTCATATATAAGAATTGTAGAGTGGTTATTAAGGGTCAAGAGATGATGGTAGACTTGATACCAATTAGACTTGGTGAGTTTGATGTTATACTGGGAATGGATTGGTTATTCAATCACGGAGTAGTAATTGATTGCCAAAGGAAATGTGTTAACCTTATGACTCCGTCAAAGGTTGTATTCTATGGCAGTAAATCACATCGACAAGAAAGTTATCTAACGGTGATGCAAGCCAAGAGGTTGTTAAGACAAGGATGTGTAGGATACTTAGCTTACATAGTCGATACACAGAAAAAGAGTGCGAAGTTAGAAGAGATACCGATCATAAGAGATTTTGCAGACATATTTTCAGACGATTTACCCGGTCTTCCGCCAGATTGACAAATCGAGTTCGTGATTAATTTATTACCAGGAGCAGCCCCGATATCTAAAGCCCCATATAGAATGGCCCCAGTAGAGATGAAAGATTTAATGGTGCAGTTGCAAGAATTGCTTGATAAGAAGTATATCCAGTCGAGTGTTTCGTTGTGGGGAGCACCAGTGTTGTTTGTTAAGAAGAAGAATGGATCGATGCGGCTCTGCATTGACTATCGAGAATTGAATAAGGCCACGATTAAAAATAAGTATCCATTACCTAGAATCAACGACCTGTTCGATCAACTGAAGGGAGCGAGGTATTTCTCAAAGATAGACTTGAGGAGTGGTTATCATCAGTTGAAGGTGAGGCCGGAGGATGTACCGAAGACAACATTCAGAACTCGGTATGGTCAATACGAGTTTCTAGTTATGTCATTTGGTTTAACCAATGCACCTGCAACGTTCATGGATTTGATGAACAGGGTGTTTAAACCATTCTTGGACAAATTTGTGGGGGTGTTTATTGATGATATCCTGGTGTATTCTAAGACCAAGGAGGATCATGTTGAACACTTAAGACTGACATTGGAGACATTGAGAAAAGAGAAGTTGTACGCTAAATTTTCAAAATATGAATTTTGGTTGGAACGTCTGCACTTTCTCGGACACGTTATTGATAAAGACGGAATTTCGGTAGATCCATCAAAGGTTAAAGCTGTAATAAATTGGGATCAGCCGAAGACACCGTCAGAAGTAAGGAGTTTCTTAGGATTGACAGGTTACTACAGGCCTTTTATTCATCATTTTTTCCAAGATCGCTACCCCGTTGACGAATTTAACCAAGAAGACGGTTAAGTTTGTTTGGACGGAGAAGTATGAGGAAAGTTTTCGTGAATTGAAGAAGAGGTTGAGTACGGCAACTATGTTGTCATTACCTGATGATACAGGGAATTTTGTGGTCTATAGTGACGCATCGCATAAAGGACTAGGCTGTGTGTTTATGCAGAACGACTGAGTCATTGCGTATGTATCACGTCAATTAAAGGATTACGAGAAAGGGTATCCGACTCATGACTTAGAGATGGCTGCGGTGGTGTTTGCCCTGAAGATTTGGAGATATTATCTTTATGGAGAGAGGTGTGAGATATATACTAACCATAAAAGTCTGAAGTATATCTTTACACAAAAAGATTTAAATATGATACAAAGAAGATGGTTGGAGCTGATCAAAGACTATGACTGCGAGATTTTCTATCATCTCTGAAAGGTGAATGTTGTTGCTGATGCTTTAAGTAGGAAGGGACGGGAAAAGTTAATGATGTTGACAGCTCAGGAGAAGTTAGTGTCGAAAATGGCAAAGATGGAGTTAGAAATTAAATATCCGACAGAAACAGACAAAAAATTGTTCCAGGTGGGAAATAGTTTAACGTTGCTAGATAAGGTAAAGAATGTACAACTTCAGGATGAAGACTGTGAAAAGATAAAACAGAAAATATCTGAAGGTGAGTAAGCAAATTCAAAATCGATTCAGAAGGGTTACTACGATTCGAAGGGAGAATTTGGGTTCCGCTAGTACCAGAAGTTAAAGAGGAAATTCTGAGTGAAGCTCACAACTCAAGATATTCGATTCACCCTGGGAGTACAAAGATGTACTAGGATCTTAGACATCATTTTTGGTGGTCGAATATGAAAAAGGATGTGGCTGAGTGTGTGGCAAAATGCTTAACGTGTCAGAAAGTTAAAGCTGAACATCCAAGGCCAAGCGAATTATTGCAACCGTTGGAGATACCAGAATGAAAATGGGAGCATATCACAATGGATTTTGTGGTAGGTCTTCCTACGACTCAACAAAGTTACGACGCCGTTTGGGTGATTGTTGATCGATTGACGAAGTCGACACACTTTTTACCAATCAAGATTCGATTTAACCTAGATTGATTGGTAAAACTTTACGTGAAAGAAATTGTTTCAAGACACGGTGTACCTGTGTCCATTGTATCAGGCAAAGATCCGCGTTTCACATCAAATTTTTGGAAACGATTATAAGAATGTTTGGGAACTCAA
Source organism: Panax notoginseng (assembly GCA_016801055.1). Lineage (NCBI taxonomy): Eukaryota > Viridiplantae > Streptophyta > Magnoliopsida > Apiales > Araliaceae > Panax > Panax notoginseng. Next base: position 123,302,702 of record CM029016.1, read on the forward strand.
CTGAGAATGAGTACAGCGTACCATCCTCAAACCGACGGACAGAGTGAGAGTACCATCCAAACATTAGAAGATATGCTTAGAGCAGGTATCATGGATTTTCAAGGAAATTGGGATGACCATCTGCCATTGGTGGAATTTTCCTATAATAATAGTTATCACGCGAGTATTGGCATACCGCCTTATGAATCGTTATACGACAGGAAATGTAAAACTCCGTTATGCTGGGATGTGGTAGGTGAACCTCAGCTATTGGGTCTAGAGTTGGTACAACAAACCGTCGAGATCATCAAGGTGATTCGACCAAGATTGATAGCTGCATGAGAAAGACAAAAGAAATATGCTGATCAACACCGATAAAATCGAGAATTTGATGTTGGTAGTTATGTGTTCTTGAAAGTATCTCCCTGGAGGGGGAAAATTCAGTTTGGCAAGAAAGGAAAATTAAGCCCTAGATTTATAGGACCTTTTAAAGTGCTTCGACGCGTTGGTGAAGTGGCATACGAGATAGCTTTACGTCCAGAGTTGGTGCATATTCATAATATTTTCCATGTGTCAGTATTAAGGCCATATAAGCATGACTATAAACATGTTATAGAATATGAGCCCTTACAGTTTGAGAAATATTTGTCCTATGAAGAAGTCTCTGTTTGAATTATTGACAGGAAAGAGTAAGTACTAAGGAATAAAGTTATACCTTCTGTTAAGGTAATCTGGAGGAACCACAGTGCTGAAGAAGCTACGTGGGAACTTGAAGATGTTATGATGAAGAATTATCCTCAGTTATTTGGTTAATCTTGTATTATGATTCTAGGGACAGAATCATGTTAAGAAGGGAAGAATGTGACGAATGAATTTATCCAGTTGTGATTCTGGGGACAGAATCCTTTTAAGGAGGGAAGGATGTAACGATCGAGAAATTTATAATTTAATTTAAATATTTATTGAATTAAATAAATATTTTAAATAATTTATTTATTGAGGGAAATAAATAATTGATGAATTGTGGTGCATTAATTTAGTAACTAAATTGATTAATGTTAATTAAATTAAATAATGGTAATTTTTATTTGAAGATTTAATTTAATGAAATAATAAAACTAAATGAATTGTTTCATATTAAAGAAAATAACGAAATTAAATAAAGTGATGTTTTAGTCTAATTTATTAATTAAATTAGATATATAATTATTTATTAATCATAAGAATAACTATAATGAAAAATTATAATTTTTATAATTGTAATTGTAAGCTATTTAAATTGGTTACATGTGTGACAAGTAAAAATTATATAATATAAATATTATAAAAATAAACTAGTATGGGATTTGTGTGTAGCCAAACGTAGCCTTGTGGCTTTTGGCCTAACATAACTGATAGACGTATTATTTTTTTTAACTGATGATCGTAGAGAGCTTTAGTTTATTCTACGCATTATATTTCCCTAAGGCTAAATAATAGAACTATAAGAGAGAAACACAGAGAGAATTGCTAAGAGGTTGAGGGGTTTGCTATGGAAGGGGAAAGAATTGAAGTCACTCTATATCAATTGCTTCAATAATCAAGGATTAAGGTATACTGTACCTCTAATTCTCATGTTTTTGAGTTCTCAGTGAATATTTTCTATAAACTATTAAGTCACGTTGGATGATTGTGTATATATATGCATATTGTATTGTAGAATCTGTTATTGACATGTATATAGAAAAGGGGTAACAATCAAATACGTGAAATTGGATTGTAGGAAGGAATGGAAATGACAGTGATATGTTTATATGATATGGCTTGTTTAAGTATAAAATTTCATGATCAATACTTGCTATAATCTGCAAATTTGTGTTAGATTGTTTTAGTATGTTAAGAAACGAAAGCGGCGTAGTTCGAATCGTGTCAATTGATTAAGAAATGAATTTGTGGCGATCGAATTTGCTAAAAGTGTCAAAATTAAAGAAATTTGGAAAATTATAGTTTTGATTCTTCAAATTTGTGTATACGTGATGTTTATGTAGTTGGAATGGTGAATAGCATGTTTAGTGATGTTATTACAAAGTTTTAGTTGCTAGGTTTCATGAATTTCTGTGGAATTGGGATTTTTGGCCTAGAACAGAGTCTGATTTCGAGTTTCTGTAAAACTATTTTTGGGGCCGAGCGCGAGCGCGTTGCCTGTTGGCATGGGCGCGCCGGACTCTAAGCTAACCATGGTGCGGCCGCGCTAGTGGTCAGTCAGACCCAGAATTATACTGCTAATAGCATAGCTTGGAAATTGTTAACACTAACTTATTTGATGGTTATAGAGGAACCTAAAATGTGTTATAAGATTATAAAACATGTTGTAATCACAACATTGAAACGATAGACTATTATGTAATGAACCAAATGTTAAAGATAAATGATAAGGTTATGCTTTAACATGGTGGGTTAAACCCATAAAGCTAATATTAATAAAACTAATTGTTATTGCGATTCCAATGACATGTGTAGGGTAATTGGAGAATATTATTGTACTTGTGTAGCTTCCATACAAGGTAAGTTTTTTATCCTAAACTTTTATTGAGCAAGTATTCCTAACCTATGCTACTTAATTATTCAGCATGGGTTATTTATCGATGTAATGTTATACTTATGCAAGTTTCTTATCCTAAACTTTTATTGTGCAAGTTTTCTAACTTCATTCTTTTATTAATGAATGCAAGTTCTTTATTCTAAACTTTTATTGAGCAAGTTTCACTTTCCTTAATATTATTCGAAGCATATATTGTTCTAACACATCGATTCAAAGAAGATTGCTCTAACTCTTTTGAATATAGCACTTTGCATGTATATCATGGTTATTCAATCATACATTGTTGTTATTCGGTCTTTGACTTTGATAACCTTGTTCAATTCTATATTGTTGTATTAAACCTTTAAGTAGTAAGCAAACTATTATTGATTGAACTAGTCTTTTACGAATAGTGTTCTAAAATTCTAGAACCACTGATAAGTTAGTTCCGAGCTAAACTTTCTTGAGTGCTGAAATTCTAAATTCAAACTGAAACGAACAACCCTAACATTAGAGATTTTGTACGTGTAACGTTTAGATGTTTGTGCACAATACACGGTACAAAGGGCTGATCCCCCTAAGTACGTTAAACATACTCTGTATAGTCTAATTGACTATTAAGGTTGAGGTAGTAATACCTAATCAACGTGGACATAGTTCGTGGTCTTAAGACCCTCAGTCGTTAAAGTTCAAACTTGTTTTCTATTTTTGATTCATAGAACAAGTTCATTATTGTTTAGCATTCGTTGTTCATTCTCATGTTGTTGTCATTACTACTCTTTATATCAGTGAGCGATTGTTTGCTCACTCTTGTAATTAACTGTGACGCCCCCAAAATAGGTATACAACACCCATTCTGAGTCGCCAAAATACATGGTACAGAAATAACTACATCTTTATTATTACAACACAAGAACTGTGAGTTTAAATACAAATATTGTCATTTAGACAATATCCACACTCAAATAAGCCCTCATTACAATTATTGATACATTATTTCACAAAAATAGTGAGGACTACTAAAGTAACTTCTAGAACCATCATTCCATACCCCGACTAGTACTCGCTACATTCTCGCCTCCTGAGAAAAATGGAACAAAAAGGAAAAGGGTGAGCTCAACTAGCCCAGTAAAGAACATTATGACTAAGATAATACAGAACAAATTATCGTTAGTCTTCAACAGGAAAAAAATCTAATAGAATACAATAGACAACAAGTTTTAAATCAATAACTGCAGCGGAAACAGCAAACCATTAGAAGAGTCAAGTAGAGAATGAGTTCTACTATCTTCTAAGATTTAAAAGTCCATCATCAATATTTTATCCCTGTAACAACAATCAATAACCATCTTTAATCAAATATTCATCTTTGCACTACAGGCCAAAGATATTCATTTGTATCACTAGTCGGTCATGTTCATTTCAACACCTGTTCATCTTTGCACTACGGGCCAAAGATATTCATCAGTTAATCATTCATCTTTGCACTACGGCCAAAGATATTCAGTAATATCATCATTTAGGACTGAGGATGATGAAAAATATATTAAAGAAAACGAATCCAGTGAAACAAAATAACAAATATTAAGGATTCGTATTTCGATTTATCCATGTCCAAAAATACCTTATAATTATTCATAGGGAAGTAAAATTCAAGAATGATCAAAACATGGATACAATCAAAGCTAGTACCCAGAATAGATATTTTGGACGAAAAGAAGAAAATTTTATTTTTCGGTGAATAGTAACTCGTGAATAGTAACTCGTGAATAGTAACTCGTGAATAGTAACCCAGACGTGAAAAGTTCCAAATTTGATAAAAATTTCCAACCAATATTTCGGCATAATGATATTGAAGAAATAATATCATTTTTGAATAAAATAACATCCCTTACCTCGTACAGACAGCACTTCTGGTCGAAATACCGGTATAAGGCTGAAAGACACTTGCTCTGATGAATAGAAACTCTCAAAGTACCTAAATACTCACAAAATACACTCAATAATCTAGGGAGAGAAAGAGAGAAAACTTATTTCTGGTGTGATTTTCAATTCTAACTTAGCCCTCTATTTATAGGAAAATGTTAGCACGCCGAAGCAGACTTAACCTGCAACCTGATGGCTTTACCTGCTACTATTCCCACCCACCACATTTGAATAAAAATCTCAGCACATTTCTTCACCAACCAAGAGTGGGGCCCACCAATTCTAGAATTTTCTACCAAAATGATTAACTCCGAAAATTCAACAATTTCTGAACCAGTCATCTCGTAAAATTCATAATAAATCATACGTTCATTTTTAACGGTTCAAAATTTGTGGACATATACTCAACTTATATATGTATAACATATCCAAAAATTACCACGATCCAACGGTCGGATTAAAAATTATAACCCCCGCAAAATATCTCAAAAACCCTGATTTTTAATACCTCCATTCCGACAAAAATACTGATAAAAACCTCAACATTAACTCCTTCATTTTTAACCACAAAAATATATCCCTCATTTATATCCACAAAAATAAATATTTCCTTATCATATGAATCAATAATTAATTATTTACAAATAATATTACAGAATCACATTTATGACAACCAGGCCGTTCCCAGGAAAGAGGGGGCTTTCCAATAAGGATTTCTCCTTACTGGCGCGCAATTAGATGACCAAACCTCTCCTTAGACAGAACTTTCTAGACATTGCCAATAATGTTATCTAATAATATTATTCAAATAATATGAATTATTGATCTGATAATGGGAAATACTGTGTAGTGACAATTATTGAAACAATAGTAATATAAAATATCAACGCAGCAATTATTGAATCAATAAAATAAAATACTGAACAGTAATTACTGTAACCATTATTGAGTAGTGCCTTCTTACGTAAGAATCAATAATTGGTGCAATACAGTGTGCTACTGTGTAACAACGCGTATTACTGTGTTTTAACCACCGGGTATTCCAACAGTATTAACGGTAACAACTACGCCGTTATTAATAAAAAACATATACTTGTCGTTTTCTTCATCCAATCGCTTTCCGTTATGGGGCCCACAAAAGACTGCGCCGTCGTACGAATATTCCCCGACAGGAAGAATATTCCACGACCAAACGAATATTCCCCGACAACAATGAATATTTTATAACCACTTGCTTATTTAAAATATTTACGCATTTTACCCATAACTAACCTCATTAATCAATTTAACACTTACTATTTCAAAATAATAAATAGAGGAAATTTAAATTTCGTTTATTAATAATTTGGGGTCTTACAACCTCCCCTCCTTATGAAATTTCGTCCTCGAAATTGACGTACGTACCTGGTGTTTCGAAAAGATGAGGATACCTCGCTTTCATTTCCGTTTCCAACTCCCAGGTCATTTCCTCAATAGCATGGTTTCTCCACAAAACTTTAACTTGTGGTATGACCTTCGTGCGTAGGACATGCTCCTTTCTATCCAAGATCTTGACAGGTACCTCTTCGTACGTTAAGTCTTCAGCTATCTCGTCCGGTTCTAACTCAATAACGTGGTCTGGGTCTTTCACATATTTACGTAACACAGATATATGAAAAACATTATGAACACGAGACATACTTGGAGGTAACGCAAGTCTATAGGCCATATTTCCTACTCGGTCAAGAATCTGAAATGGACCAATAAATCGTGGATTGAGCTTTCCTCTCTTCCCAAATCTTGTAACTCCTTTCCATGGAGCCACACGCAATAATACATGATTCCCAATGTCAAATTCCACGTCCTTCCGATGAAGATCCGCATAACTCTTTTGTCGATCCTGTGCCGTTTGTATACGTTGTCGAATCGTTTGGATCTTCTCTGTAGTCATGCGTACCAACTCTGGTCCCAACAATGTTGCTTCACCCACCTCGTCCCAGCATACTGGAGAGCGACACTTTCGTCCATATAATGCTTCAAATGGGGCCACACCTATACTTGCCTGATAACTGTTATTGTAAGAGAATTCCACCAATGGTAGGTACTTATCCCAACTCCCTTTGAAATCTAGGACACAAAGTCTTAATAGATCTTCAAGAGTTTGAATAGTCCTCTCTGATTGTCCGTCCGTTTGAGGATGGTATGCCGAACTAAATCGTAAATCTGTGCCCATAGCTTTTTGCAAGCTAACCCAAAATCTTGAAGTGAATCTTGGGTCACGATCCGAAACTATGGATACTGGCATGCCATGCAGTCTCACAATCTCATCTACGTATATACGAGCAAGACGTTCAAGGGAATAAGTCTCCCGTATCGGCAAGAAATGAGCAGACTTGGTTAATCTATCAACAATAACCCAAATAGCATTTATGCCTTGAGAAACCGTGGGAAGACCCGTAACGAAATCCATGGTAATGTGTTCCCACTTCCATTTCGGAATCTCAAGTGGTTGCAATGGACCCTTTGGTACTTGATGTTCCGCCTTTACACGTTGACAAGTTAAACACCTCGAGATAAACTTTGCAATCTCTCTCTTCATATTATTCCACCAAAATGTATGTCGTAGATCACGATACATTTTGGTACTTCCAGGATGGATTGCAAATGGTGTATTGTGTGCTTCCATCATGATCTTGTACTTCAAATCAGAATTGTTAGGAACACAGAGTCTAGAGTGAACTCGAAGTATTCCTTCTTCATCGATTCTTGCTTCTGGAATAGAACCTTCTTGCACTTTCTTCTTCATACGCATCAGCTCTATGTCCGTAGCTTGAGCAGCTTTAACTTTATCGATTAAAGTCGGTTCTACTCGTATATTTGATATCATCATGTGGGTACTTGGAGCCTTCATCTCTATCTCCATCCTTTGCAAGTCATACAAAATGGGCCTTTGTGTTAACAACATTGCACTCGTACCCGCATATGATCTTCTACTCAATGCGTCAGCTACTACGTTTGCTTTTCCAGGATGATATTGGATGGTATGATTGTAATCTTTCAACAGCTCGAGCCAACGTCGCTGCCGCATGTTGAGTTCCTTTTGGGTGAAGAAATATTTAAGGCTTTTATGATCTGTATAGATCTCCACTTTCTCCCCATACAGGTAGTGTCTCCAGATCTTCAACGCGAAAACTACTGCTGCCAACTCCAAATCATGAGTAGGATAATTCCTCTCATATTCTTTGAGTTGTCGCGAGGCATAGGCTATGACTTTCCCATGTTGCATGAGAACACATCCTAACCCTTTGCCTGAAGCATCACTGTAGATAACAAATCCATCCGAACCAGATGGTATTGTCAGAACAGGTGCCGAAATGAGTCTCCTCTTAAGCTCTTGAAAACTCTTCTCGCATTCCTCGCTCCATACGAATTTGATATCTTTCCGAGTCAGCTGAGTTAACGGGGTAGCGATTCGAGAAAACCCTTCCACGAATCTTCGATAATAACCAGCTAAGCCTAGAAAGCTACGTACTTCGGTCACCGTCTTTGGTTGCTCCCAACTTTGTATTGCTTCAATCTTCGCCGGGTCAACAGATACTCCATGTTTTGACACCACGTGCCCTAGGAAAGCTACTTCCTCAAGCCAGAACTCGCATTTCTTCAACTTGGCATATAACTTATTTTCACGCAGCCTTTGGAGTACCAGCTTCAAATGATGCTCATGATCTTCACGGCTTTTGGAATATATGAGGATGTCATCAATAAAGACAACAACGAACTGATCCAAATAATCCTTGAATACTCGGTTCATCATATCCATGAAAGCCGCAGGAGCATTAGTCAATCCAAAAGACATAACTAGGAACTCATAATGCCCGTACCGAGTTCTGAAGGCAGTCTTTGGAATATCCTCAGTTTTAACCTTCAGCTGATGATATCCAGAACGAAGATCGATCTTTGAAAAGAACTGTGCTCCTTGTAACTGGTCAAACAGGTCATCAATACGAGGTAGCGGATACCTATTCTTAATAGTGACATGGTTTAATTCCCGGTAATCAATACAAAGTCGCATACTCCCGTCTTTCTTCTTTACAAATAAAACAGGAGCACCCCAAGGAGATGTACTAGGACGAATGAAACCGATGTCCAACAACTCTTGTAGTTGGACCTTTAACTCCTGAAGTTCAATAGGAGCCATTCGATATGGGGTTTTAGAAATGGGCTTTGTACCAGGTTCAAGATCAATAAAGAATTCAATTTCTCGTTCCGGGGGTAAACCGGGAAGTTCTTCAGGAAATACGTCAGGAAAGTCAATAACAACAGGAATATTATTCAAATTTGACGTGTCTTTATTCAAATCCATAACATGGGCTAAGAAAGCTTGACATCCGTTTTTTAATAAACGAATGGCTTTATGGCTTGATATAACAGTGATTGATTTTAATGGCTTAGTTGTTTGAATTCGTACAACAGGTTGGTTAGGAATATGAAAACTAACAACCTTACGAAAACAATCAATTTTGGCATGATGAGTAGTTAGCCAATCAATCCCTAAAATCACATCAAAAGCAAGTATCTTTAAAGAGATAAGGTCAACAGGTAAGGTGATGGTACCAACTTGGATCACACAAGATTTATAAACAGTGGATGTGATGAAAGTTTCTCCTAACGGAGTCTCCACAGATAAATCAAAGTCTAACTTCTCCGGAGTCAAGTTTAAACGTTGAGCACAAGCAGGAGAGATAAAAGAATGGGTAGAACCGGTATCTAATAAGGTATAAACTTCGCATGAATTTATGATTAGCTTACCCGTGATCACCTCGTTTGGGTTCCTCGCATGTTGACCAGTCACGACAAACGCTCTTCCAGGAACCGTTGACTTTATCTTTTCTGGGACAGCTTTTTGAGTCACCATCCCCGCTGGACTTGGTTTTGCTACAGTGCAATCTCGAGCGATATGTCCTTCCTTTCCACAATTATAACATACCTTAAACTGTTGTGGACAGTTTGGGCTGATATGTCCTTCTTTTCCGCACTTATAGCATATAACCGGTGGTCGTTCTCCTCCCTTGGAACCAGTTGCTGTTGGTGCTGACGTCTTCGTATTGTCATTGTTGAATCTCCTCTTTTTAAAATCTCCTCCCGACTCGCTTCTTCTATTTTCATAGCCACGATTACCACCAGAGTGGTTGCCGTTCTTGTCTGTATTTTTCTTTCTCCGCTGGTTATCATTGTTCTGATGACTGCTGTCACCGATATGATCCTGGTTGTGATCCCTCAGTTGACCGTACTCGTTATCTCGCTCTAATAATTGAGCCCTGTTGACAACATCTGAATAGAGAGAAAATTTATGAGAAATGAGATATTGACGTATGCCGGGTTTCAAACCTCTCAGAAACATCCTCGTCATACGTTCCTCATTCTCCACCAAATGAGGTGCAAACCTGGACAACTCTGCAAACTTTGCCTCGTACTGAGATACCGTCATATTATTCTGCTCTAGTCTAATAAACTCTACCTCCTTCATATGACGAATACTTTCAGGAAAGTACTTGTCATTGAACAGTTTTTGAAATGTCTCCCAAGACATGCTGAGTGCGGTTGGATGGGTACGCTTCACAGACTCCCACCAGTAATCTGCCTCGCCACGGAACATAAAGGTGGCGAATGGAACCTTCTGTTCCTCCGTGCATCCCAAGACATCGAATATCTTGGTAATTTGCTTGACCCACGTTTCCGCCATGATCGGATCCGGCTTTCCCTTAAATTCTGGTGGTCCCAATTCTTTGAACTGTTTGGCTGTGACAAACCGTGAATTGCTATCATTTCCTCCTGTATTTTGAACACGAGTCTCCCTTGTCTGGTTTTGCATGAATTGCAAAAAACTTCTAAACATTCCATCGTTCATCATCTGCTCATTGGTGTTGTTCACAGGAGGAACATTGCCAGCCTGTTGCACGTTCTCCTCGTTGGTAAGCACCGGTGTCTCCACGGTCTCATTTACTCCACTGTTAACATTCTCAGTCGACATTCTCAAATACTGCCATAAAACAAGGGTTAATTAAATAAATTAACAAATCACATAATACCCCTATATTATGACTGACCAATAAATAAGCTTAGGTAGGACACACTAGCGAAGGATTCGCCTCTCCCCTCCAAGTTCTATTCCCCGATCTCCGCCAGAGATCATATCCCTAAGCTCTGATACCAACTGTGACGCCCCCAAAATAGGTATACAACACCCATTCTGAGTCGCCAAAATACATGGTACAGAAACAACTACATCTTTATTATTACAACACAAGAACTGTGAGTTTAAATACAAATATTGTCATTTAGACAATATCCACACTCAAATAAGCCCTCATTACAATTATTGATACATTATTTCACAAAAATAGTGAGGACTACTAAAGTAACTTCTAGAACCATCATTCCATACCCCGACTAGTACTCGCTACATTCTCGCCTCCTGAGAAAAATGGAACAAAAAGGAAAAGGGTGAGCTCAACTAGCCCAGTAAAGAACATTATGACTAAGATAATACAGAACAAATTATCGTTAGTCTTCAACAGGGAAAAAATCTAATAGAATACAATAGACAACAAGTTTTAAATCAATAACTGCAGCGGAAACAGCAAACCATTAGAAGAGTCAAGTAGAGAATGAGTTCTACTATCTTCTAAGATTTAAAAGTCCATCATCAATATTTTATCCCTGTAACAACAATCAATAACCATCTTTAATCAAATATTCATCTTTGCACTACAGGCCAAAGATATTCATTTGTATCACTAGTCGGTCATGTTCATCTCAACACCTGTTCATCTTTGCACTACGGGCCAAAGATATTCATCAGTTAATCATTCATCTTTGCACTACGGCCAAAGATATTCAGTAATATCATCATTTAGGACTGAGGATGATGAAAAATATATTAAAGAAAACGAATCCAGTGAAACAAAATAACAAATATTAAGGATTCGTATTTCGATTTATCCATGTCCAAAAATACCTTATAATTATTCATAGGGAAGTAGAATTCAAGAATGATCAAAACATGGATACAATCAAAGCTAGTACCCAGAATAGATATTTTGGACGAAAAGAAGAAAATTTTATTTTTCGGTGAATAGTAACTCGTGAATAGTAACCCCGACGTGAAAAGTTCCAAATTTGATAAAAATTTCCAACCAATATTTCGGCATAATGATATTGAAGAAATAATATCATTTTTGAATAAAATAACATCCCTTACCTCGTACAGACAGCACTTCTGGTCGGAATACCGGTATAAGGCTGAAAGACACTTGCTCTTATGAATAGAAACTCTCAAAGTATCTAAATACTCACAAAATACACTCAATAATCTAGAGAGAGAAAGAGAGAAAACTTATTTCTGGTGTGATTTTCAATTCTAACTTAGCCCTCTATTTATAGGAAAATGTTAGCACGCCGAAGCAGACTTAACCTGCAACCTGATGGCTTTACCTGCTACTATTCCCACCCACCACATTTGAATAAAAATCTCAGCACATTTCTTCACCAACCAAGAGTGGGGCCCACCAATTCTAGAATTTTCTACCAAAATGATTAACTCCGAAAATTCAACAATTTCTGAACCAGTCATCTCGTAAAATTCATAATAAATCATACGTTCATTTTTAACGGTTCAAAATTTGTGGACATATACTCAACTTATATATGTATAACATATCCAAAAATTACCACGATCCAACGGTCGGATTAAAAATTATAACCCCCGCAAAATATCTCAAAAACCCTGATTTTTAATACCTCCATTCCGACAAAAATACTGATAAAAACCTCAACATTAACTCCTTCATTTTTAACCACAAAAATATATCCCTCATTTATATCCACAAAAATAAATATTTCCTTATCATATGAATCAATAATTAATTATTTACAAATAATATTACAGAATCACATTTATGACAACCAGGCCGTTCCCAGGAAAGAGGGGGCTTTCCAATAAGGATTTCTCCTTACTGGCGCGCAATTAGATGACCAAACCTCTCCTTAGACAGAACTTTCTAGACATTGCCAATAATGTTATCTAATAATATTATTCAAATAATATGAATTATTGATCTGATAATGGGAAATACTGTGTAGTGACAATTATTGAAACAATAGTAATATAAAATATCAACGCAGCAATTATTGAATCAATAAAATAAAATACTGAACAGTAATTACTGTAACCATTATTGAGTAGTGCCTTCTTACGTAAGAATCAATAATTGGTGCAATACAGTGTGCTACTGTGTAACAACGCGTATTACTGTGTTTTAACCACCGGGTATTCTAACAGTATTAACGGTAACAACTACGCCGTTATTAATAAAAAACATATACTTGTCGTTTTCTTCATCCAATCGCTTTCCGTTATGGGGCCCACAAAAGACTGCGCCGTCGTACGAATATTCCCCGACAGGAAGAATATTCCACGACCAAACGAATATTCCCCGACAACAATGAATATTTTATAACCACTTGCTTATTTAAAATATTTACGCATTTTACCCATAACTAACCTCATTAATCAATTTAACACTTACTATTTCAAAATAATAAATAGAGGAAATTTAAATTTCATTTATTAATAATTTGGGGTCTTACATTAACACTGCAGCTGAAGTTGAGAAAGTCGATTAGCCATCTACGAGCAAAGGAAAGGGTAAGATGTCCAAGTGTTGAAGAATTATTAGAATTTATCTAAATGCATTATGTCATAAGACTTGTATTCTTTTATGATGTATTCCGTAAACTTATATAATAAGTTAAGGTTAGATTACCTAGGATTGTTTATGAGATGATATAACCATTTAATGGGAAAGATTATTGTTTAAATTAATTAATGTTTTATCCTTTATTATGGGTAGTTAGATGTAATTATTTTGATAGTGAGCACCAAATTCTATGGGAATGAAGTACCCGGATTTGGGGGTGTCACAGAAATCGTAGTCTGCCAGGAGGGTCAAGGAAAACTCGGGAGCTATCGAGGCAGAATCGTAGTCTGTAAGATAGTAGATCTCGGAGTTCGTAGACTGTCAGGGGAGATGAAGAAGGATCGTAGTATGTCGAGTAGTACTTCCTCAGAGCCGTAGTTTGCTGAGGGAGTCATGTTCAGAATCATAGAGACAGCCTGTCTACGAGCCGATTGAGCATCTGCCAAAGCCAAGTCAAGAATCGCAGACTACACTCGGAGTCGTAGAGTCTACTGATGCCGAAGCCAAGTCAAGAATCGTAGACAACACTAGGAGTCGTAGAGTTTACTGATCATATCTGAGGCAGAGATCGTAGTCGAGCTAGATCAGATGAAGACAATGTGTATAACGACAGAAATCGTAGAGTGCCAAGATCTAATCTCGAAGTTGTAGTACCTACACAGCCAAAGCCGAATCGTAGAGTGCAGAACTAAGACTCCAACAGAAGTGCTCACAACGTCAAGGCAGAATCGTAGTAGATCAAACACGATTCTCAACAAAGAGCACTCCCAGAATATCCAAAGCATGAAGCCTCTAGTCTGAGCTGCAGAGATACATCCCACCTAAAGGAAACTAGAGAGCACTCAACAAATGGCATGCAAGCTAATAGGAGATCTAAGCACCAACCCAATAGACATCCAGATTGAGTTGTGAAGCCATTCGAGATGAATTTTTCCACAAGGTGATCAGAAGAAGATTTTAGTAACTGACTAAAGAAAGTCAGCTAGTGCAGTAACTCTCAAGTAAACAGAAGACAATGATCTTGGAAGCAACCAGGATCGTAGTGTTTACCAAACAAAGAAGGAACTGATGGAGTGTACACAGAGATATTGGTCAACGTCTGAAGAACAAGGCTAAAGTGATTAAGAATTGGGTCAGTCCATTGATGATAAGTGAATGGGAGATCATAAGGAGAAAGCGAGCTGGACACGCCACAAATCTGAAGTGTCTTGCTATTCAGAAGGGACCAGAACAAGGAGTTAAGCCATCAGTATCTGAGAGCAGTCGAGGCAAATAGAAGTGTTGAAGCACTGCACAATAGAAGGAAGAAGTGTTTTGCATTGAAGATCAAATAAACACTCTTCAAGATCGTAGAGTTAGGTCAACTGAAGGTTGAAGCATTGGCAACGGTTCAATCTGAAGATTGATATTTGAACAGAGCTTATTGAGAGCATCGATGCAAAAGGACAACCTCTCATCAAGAAATCAGAAGGAAGAAATAAAGCCGTCGAACTGCCCAAGACATCAAAGTGACATCTCTGACGGGGTAGGTGAAACAGTAGACTGCAGTGTCAAAAAGTAATAAAGGCAATGTCATGTCACATATGTAGTCTACACCAAATAACTCGAGATCTGTGAAGCAATTCAAATAGCTTTCAACGGCTATACACTAACAGGAAGATTGGGAAGGAGTATAAATATGTCAGAGCTTCAACGACCAAGAGTTGCTGATGATTGCTATGTTGCAGAATCGTTGAGTTGTTGAATGCTATAATGTTGACTCTACGAGTTCCACCAGAGCTTAAAAAAAACAAGTTTCAGTGACAGTGAGACTACAAAGATGGAAGTGAAGCAGCATTGAAGAAGGACCTAAACAAACTAAAGCTTCACTCAACAAAGATGAGAATGCCACTTCAATTGGCATCTAAGCTGAGAGCCGAGAAGGACAAGAAGATAACATTCAGAAGAGTGGCTGAGCATAAAGAAGATTCAGAAAGCCACTCTCCGAATCACCATGAACCTGAAGCTGAACCAGAACAAGTACAGAACCATGTCTGCCAACCAGTCAAGAAGGGTTGAGAGAATGGTGATGGTGCACAACTGATATCGTATGAAGATGAGCAGAACAGAATGAAGATCAGCTGCACCAAAGAAATTTGGTCCGGACTCGAAGCAGAATGCATAGTGGATCACGCCAAGCTGCTAAGTACAAAAGATGTTTAAACTTAAAGATATCTTAGCAGCTCAGCACCAACAATAAAAATAAACATCAACAACAAGAAGCCAGGGCCTGAGGGGTCCTTGTCTGGAGGGACTAAATGAAGTTACAAGCCTGCTGGGCTTGAAGAGTTCCTAGGGAACTAGAGAAGTTTCATGGCTGCTGGCCTTGAAGAGTTCTTAGTGAACTGAAGTCCCAAGGCTGCTGGCCTTGAAGGAATCTTAGTGATTCAGGGTGCTACCCTTCCTTAGTGGAAATCATGCTAGTTGAAAGCAGAAGAGTGGATTAGGAGCTTGAGACTCTGAACCACTTAAAATCCCTTGTGTCTTTTACTTTATATCATTTACATTATGAACTTAACTGCTATAACTGCTATGTATGTATTAACTGCTTACCACTGAACTAACTCTAAGAACAATGTATGCATATTTACGAATATATCAATGAAGCGAATCTTTTACTTATTTCGATGTGCTTGAAAAGATTCTTATGTTTGTCATATGCTAAATCATTAGAAATCTAAAATAAACGAGAAAAGTATTTGAAAATAAAAAAGATCTATTCAACCCCCTCTTCTAGATCTATTGTGTGCCTACTAGAAACTAACACTGTTGTCAAGAGCTACATAATGACATGGGATAAGAGGTTGTATGAAGACGGGAAGATGGGTCCATAACTAGATCTTCAAGTCTTCAAATTCTATCTGGTGTACTGTCTTGCGTAGTAGTCACTTGGGATTTGAGCTATGGTTCTTGTGGGACACTTCTGTGTAGAATTTGGATTGAACTTGTAAGGACCCGAAATTTTACATGATTTTTTTTCGAATAAATTTTTTTATATTTAATGATTGATAATTATATTGAACATTGCGGGATATGAATTCAATAGGTTAGTCAATTTATTGACTAAGCAGTGTAAACAAGGTAATAATGAATACCTGATCGAAATTCTATTATGACTTTGGTTAATAATACAGTTATTATCATAATTGTATTCTAAATATTTGGCTAAGGGTAATTATTGATCAGATAAGGTGTCTTAGTAGTAAAACGTAATTGATAGTTAGGGAACTATAGTATAGTGTTAATTAGGAAATCCTAATTCTAGATCTGGTAACCCTAAACCTTGGTAATAGACCCTAACCCTAACTAAGGTTATAAATCAGAAGCTATGATTTAATATATTGAATATTATATATTCAATATTAGGTTTGATTATGTAGGATTAAGTATGAGAATATTATTAGAGAAATCAGGTGAGGATTAGGACCCTAATCCTAAATATTAAACCCTAATTGGTAAACCCTAATGTTATATTAATAACTTCGATGTTCAGTTAGTAAACTATAATGATTGGTTAAAAACCCTAATACCAGTTCTGGAAACCCTAATTTTAGTTTTTGGAATCCTAAACCCTAATCGGTAATATCAAAACCCTAATTTAGGAGCTCAAATGCTAAGTATAAAACTCCAAGGGGTAATATTTATGTGATATATGTGAAAAGACCAATTTGCCCTTCAAATTACAGGGGAAATTACAAAAGTACCCTTAGTGAGTGTAAAATGACTAAAATGCCCTTTTACTTAAACTTTAAGTAAAAGATATACAAAATCTTGTGAGTCACCATTTGAGATTTATCCCATGTGCTTTATATCTCTTGTATCAGCCATTACTTGCCACCTAGCAACACTTGGTTCGTTGAATCGAAAGATTAAATATTAAAGTAAAGAAAACCTTTACTTCTCATTTAAGCCAAGACCATTCTCTCTCTAACTTTCGAAATTGGGGAGTGAAAGGAAGAGATAAGTTAAGCCAAGTACAACACTTAGCTCTCATAGATCAGATTCAAAAGATCAAAAATCAAGATTAGGCATTAAAGAGGTATAAACCCTAATTTTTGTAGATCTTGATGATTTATGTTAATGATGTGTTTATATGTTTAAATATGTGTTACAGGATGTTATTTAGTGATCTATGATATTATATCATAGATCCATAACATCTAGATGCAAGAAAATAGAGTTTTAGTGATTGACCAAGAACCCTAGTTTTGAGGTCTGATAGCCATATGTCAGGGCAGGGCCCATAGATCTGTGTGTGTTAACAGTTAGGGTGGATTGATGTTATATAGTTGTTCTATGCCATGAGGAGAGTAGACAGGAAGTGGAATCAAGTCCATACCATGTCTAGATTTCAAGATATTGATGGTAAAACATGGTTGACCAAGCACAAAATCTGGAAATCTGGGCAACCCGGAATTTCCAGAACTGTCTAAAAAGCTTTTGCAAGCCTTTGATATTGCTTTGGTTAATGTTTTAGTCCATGTTGATGTATAGGTTTTGTAGTATGACATATGGACTACCAATCTGTGCCATTAGAACACCTAGATCTTGCACATAATCAAAATTATTAATGGTCAAAGTAGGGTTGACCAACTCCCTGGGTTCCATTTCTGGAAAACCCAGAAACCTTTAAGAACAGTTTTCTGACAAGGTTTGACTTGCTCAGATCTTGAGTTTGTGATGTAGTTAGACTAATCTAGTGTTGTATTGTTGTACCTTGACATACATACTACAAGATTGAATCATTTTAAAACACTGATTAAGCCCAGATTCCAATATCTAAAGCTCCAAAGTAAGACCCTTGAACTGTTCTTCATTTCTGAGTAACCTAGAAAATGAAGAACATGTTTGACAAGCTATTTGATTGCTTATAACTTCTAGTTGTGATGTGTTTTGACCATGAAACTTATTTGGGGTTGTAGTATTACATCAATACTATAATACTAATACCTAGCAAGCTTAGAAACTCAAAGATCAAGGATCTATAGATGGTCAAACTAGGCATCCTGATCACTGTCCATGAATGTTCTTGAGGGCTCAAGAACACCTATAGCGACAGTTTTGTCTCTATAGACCCCTTTAGTGACATTTTTGATAAAAATTAATTATTTTTATTAAATAATTAGAATAAAATGATTTATAATTATGAAAAATTCATAATTAATTTATAAAAATTATTTTAAGTCATAAAAATTGATTTTTAATAATTTGGGATATATTTCATTAATATTTTAATTTATTTAAATATTAATGATATTTAATTTAATTATTATATTAAATAAATTACTTAAAAATAATTTTAATATTTGAAAACTCGTTTGAAATTATATTAAAGTGTTAGAAAATATTTTAAGTTATTTTGAATGACTTTTAATATTTTGGGATGAATTTCATTAATAATTTTATATCAATGATAATTAATTTATTTAATAAATGTATTAAATAAATTATGGAAAAATAGTTTTAATGATTTAAAAATCATATAAAAATGATTTAACAATTTTTAAAAATATTTTAAGTTATAAAATATAACTTTTAATATTTTGCAATGAAATACATTAATATTTTAATATTTCTAACATTTATTTAATAATGGTTTTAAATGTTTTAAAATCATTTAAAGACAATATTAAGGTATTAAAAATACTTTAAAATATTATAAATAACTTATAATATTTTGATATATATTTCATTAATATTTGAATATTATTAAATATTAATGATAATAGAACTATGTGGTATTTAAATCATATAAATATGATATTAAGGATTGAAAAATATTTATAAATGATAATAATTATTTGAAAACTATTATGAGCTTTTGAAAAATGTTTTGACTAATTAATAAATTATCTAAGATAATATTAAATAGTTTAGGTTGAGTATTATTGATATTAGGATCAATAATTATCCGATTAGGCAATTGGGATGTCGAAATAGTACCAAACTCAACTTAGACTGTAATAGTTTGACTTGATATTAGGTCTTATGTGTTTTAGCGACTGTTAGAATTATGTGGTAATGTGTTTAGGTTATTTATAACTGAAATTAATAGTAATATATGTGATGATATTATTCTAATTGGGATATTGATATTATCTATATTAGGTCTACAAATGAAGCTAAAATAGACTGAATAGAAGTAGTCGACGATACATACAAGTTTTTCTTAACTCAAACTTGAGTTATTATTTTTCAAGTCTGTAAGTGGATAATTGTTGTTGATTATTCCACATCTAAGATTAATATTGAATAATTCGCATTCGTTGCAAGTTTTTCTGCACTTTGTGCAAAACTTATATTTCCAATGCAAGTGTTCTAGCTTCATTTAATTATTTGTTAAATGTAAGTTTTCTATTATTATATTGTGATATATAATGTTCATGGTTTCTATTGTTAATAGGTTATGATTCTTGTTCAAACATAACCAAGTCATATGAGCTGTTGTTTGCATAAAAATGCATTTCATTTTGTGACACCCCCAAATCTAGGAACTTCATTCCCACAAGATTTTGTGTTCACTGTCTAAACATTCATTTCTAACTACCCAAATATAATAAAGTTTAACAATAAACCTTCCCATTAAAGGATTACATCAATAAGTTCAAAAAAATCTCTCAAGTTATCTAACCTTTAAATACAAACATCAAGTGTGAAAAATTAAATAATTACATCTCAACAATTAAAATAAAGTCTGACAATATAGAAATTAACAGATTTATAAGTCTTCAACACTTGTTCGTCTTTCCTTTTCCTTTACTGATGGTAGGTTCATCGACCTTCTCAACTTTAGTTGCAATTGTTATATAAGCAAGAGTGAGCAAACAAATGCTCACTTGAAGTGGCAATGAATAAAAATATCATAACAACTGCCAAATGAATAGGCTCAAATAGAAATGAGTAATATTCTTTATCAATGATAATCAGGAACAAAATTTGAAATATAAGTATCTGAGGGTCACAAGACCACGAATTATGTCCAAAGTTATAAGTATTATTTCAACTTAAACCTAAATAGTCATAAGACTGTAGGGACTTCTCGTACTTAGGGGGATCATGTTGGGATTTCGACACATAAAACGCAGCGGAAATAAACAATTTAAAGTGCAATTTCGAAACCCTAAAATAGGATCCATGCGAAAACCATATTAATTCAGTGGTTAGAAATTTATACCGATTATTAAAGGTGAAATTGATGCGATCGAATCTCTAGTGCAATCCAAACAAACCGCGCCTCTACGGTATCCACACGAATGTCCCGCGAATCGTCGTACGATCTGCAGTAAAAGGAACTGCGGTACTAGCCACCAAGAATGAGGATTTTCAAAACTGTTTCTCTCTAGACTCTCTCTAAGAGCGGCTAGGGTTTTTAGGTTATGATTAACCTCCCTAAAACACTGATATATCATATATATAGCAGTAATTCAGAATTAATCAAAACCCTGATCTAATTAAAATAAAATTTGAATTTATATATATATATATATATATATATATATATATATATATATATATATATATATATATATATACGGAGGATCTAAAGCGGACCAAATAAGCGGACCACACCAAGGCAAAAACACGCGGATTTTTTCGGACCAATGGGTTAACCCTGAAACCCGCGTGTTTTTGCCTTGGTCCGTTCTTATATTTGGTCCGCTTTAGATCCTCTCCGTATATATATATATATATATATATATATATATATACAAATCATCCTTTTTTAAATTTAAATTCGTGATATCAATCATATTGACATATTTAAATATTTACAATTTAAATTAACTCCCTTTTAATTATGTTCTATGTGTGTGACCCTATAGGTTATTATTACATTGGCAATAATTTTAAAATCATATTATAAAATTATAAACAGTGAGCGGCATCTAGTAATGTATCACTGCTACCCAAGTAATAATAAGATCGATATTTCAATGCAACTTTTTCGTGACCAATGTTTCAATGTAATTTAATCCTTTTAACCTTGACATCCTAGATTAAACTCGAGTCATGGAATGTGTCATACTCTTCATAATTTAATCTGAAATTTCTTGATCAATGAGTAGGCTATATGTAACAAATCACTATTTGAGCATGACCATGCATTTCATAGTTCTACTCAATCAAGAGGCTTATGGATATCATCCCTAATATATAGGAGGGTTAAATTCCATCTAGATCACTCATATTCCTCACACGATTCGATGTACCCAATAATCATCTTTATTGTCCACCCTATTAAAGGTGACTTTTGATAATATCAAAGTACATAAATTCATGTGTAGTAATATAGTGATTTCAGGTCGGAGGATCATTACATCATTGTCACTATGAGAATCGCTAACAACACTTCGCATAATGCTCCACATAGAATTCTCATGGTGGGTTTGTCCAGTACATCGTTCTCTAACACGTACCTATGCATTGACTTAATATCTCATATATTTATGACCAATGAGATTTGGTCATCAGTCAATCCACATACTAGTCTCAATGCATCATTGTTGTTCCATCAACTATGATACTCGACTAAGGACATTTAAGAGCAATGATACTAATTGTAATTACATAATCTCATGTTCAAGTAACATACTTGAAACTATATAATTTGTATCAGTACTCTAGGAAATTTTATTATGTTAACATTTATATAACGCAGCAAATAAAACCATAATAAAATTATTCATTTATTCAATCAAATATAATATCGAAACGTTAAGTAATTATATCAAATAATTGGCCTCTAGGGCACTAACTCTAACAGATCAACCCTTCATACAATGTATTATGCACAACCATCTAAACGCTTATGCGTAATTAATCCCCTACAATAGGGTTGTTCATCTCACTTTTAATACACGAGTCCGCACCAAAGGAAGTTTCGTTTGGATGAGCTTCAAGGTAATTTAGAGTTCAATGAATATCAACTAAGGATTAGTTGAATGAATATAGTTTAATATCACTTCAAGTACTCGATAACAATATGATATGAAATAGTCATGAATTATAAGTGAATCAACATTATACATCAAAATCATGACTTAAAAATGGATTAGAAAGTAGGCATTGAATATTATAACAAACCTTGCTTGAACAATAATAAGCTAATGTTATTAATCTTACTCAATAAAAGAAGCGAATTAATGAACGTGCATGATTAATAACATGTTGTGGAATAAAATTTACTTAACATAAGAATAGCATAATTTAGGAACTTGCGTAATAAGAAACAACATTAAAGACAGGAACCCTTCTCAAAAGAAGAGTTAGGTTAAAGAGTTTGCATGCACATAATCAAATTAGAATAGATATATAAGTAGATTTAGGAACTTGCTCAATGCATCAACAAGATTTAAGCACTTGCACAATCGTAAAAGTAGAGTTAGAGAACTTGCCTCGTGCGTAGGTTAAACAATCACTACTCACGTTAACCACAAGTCCTACACATACCATATATATTGATAATACACATTAGTTACACTAATATTAGCTTCATAAGTTTCTTTTCCACTTTTAGTATAGCTCACTAACTAAGTTTAAGTTTAAACAACATCACATCTTTTCATGAGCATAACATTTTAGCTTTACTACAACTACTTAAGTGATCATGTCATTGCACCATATACACATTAAAAACTTGATACAACATCTTATTACATATCCAACATGTTATCATTCTCTTTTAGATTAGGTTATACTAACACACAAAGGACTACATTAGTATTCGTGCATCCCGCCGTCCTCTGATGGCCTCCAAATGCACAACAGTTCTAAAGATTGTCATTTTGACCCCTAATAACAACATCAAATTGAAAATCTTAAGGCATACAAGTTATTGTTCTACTCGTCCTCATTCTGGATCATCTTGAATCTCATCAATCGGAGTTCGTATGAAATAGTTATGCTAATTTTAGTAAAATATGTCCGATCAGTTTTTTTCTTTAAAATTTGGCAAATCAGACTACCCCCCAGGCGGGGCTGGGGTTTTTGTACTACAATAGCCAGCTGGGGCTGGGGTACCTTTTGCAAATTCGTGAATGAACACCACGAACACTACAGAAAGCTAAATTAGGCCTACAAACTCCTTTCTAACAACCATACCAACCTAACCAAGGTGTAATAGGTTTACAGAAATATAAACTAATGTTTCTACCACGTTTCTAACGACATAAACAACATAAAAAACAAAATTACAACCTTTAATTTCACTATTTTTATTATTTTCTCTTCTTTTGAGACTTATAACGAAATTCTTCACTGTGAATTCATTTTACAACCAAAATAGTTTGTTTCAATTACTTTGTTTCGTTTCTTCATGTACTTTCACAATCAATGGCCAATTTATACATTATACAATGAATCGAGTACCAATTTTTATTCTAATTTAACCCATATTCAACATATGTCAATGTAAACTTATTGTAATATAATTTCCTCCATAATAAAATATATTACATGAATTAATTTACTCTAAATCATCTACAAACCACATGAACACAATTTATATCAATAATTATCATATAAAATCACATAATAAACAATTACTCCTTCACACCAATTTTACAGAGAACTTTTCATGTAAATAAAAACTAGAACTTTAGAAGAAAACTAGAAATAAGAAAAATAAGGTTATACCTTTGCTAGAAGATATGAAGAACTTGAAAATCTCTCCCCTTCTTCTAAATTCTCAACTCACAGGGAAACTCTCTTCTTCCTTTTCTCTTTTCACTCTTCTTCTTTTTCTCTGTTCTTCCTTTCTCTTTTACTAATACGTAATATAACTGATATATGATAATATAATATAGCGTATACTTATAATACCTATTAATATATAACATAAATACAAATATAACTGATGTCAGTTATATTATTTAAAAATCAAAAGCCATAAGGCTTGTTTGGCTAAAACACTTTAAAAATTAATAACTTAAAACATTTATGCCTTGTTTGGTAAAATCAATTAAAATAATAAATTAATCATTCCTTAAGCCTTATTTGGCAAAACAAGATTAAAACAATAATTTCAAAATCCTAAGGCTTTGTTTGGTAAAACCAAATTAAAAACTCTTTTAATTTATTTTAATAACTCATTTATGATATAGTTTATTGTCACACTTTATTCAATTAAATTCTCATATTTAATTTAATTCAACTTAAGCCAATAATAACTTATTAAATCCATTTGTCACATAATCATATTACTATAAAATTATAATATTCTCTGTAATTTCATTTTAGTATAAACTCTCTAATTTATTTAGAATATTATCTCAAAATAATTAATTTTCTTAACTCATAAATTATTTATTTAACAAATAAATAATCAAATCAAATCACATTAAACAAATATTTATTCAACAATAAACACATCAATTAAATATTTATATAATTCAATATATATTTGGAATTACAATTTAAAATTCTGGATTGTTACATCCTTAACTCCTTACAAGGATTCTGTCCCCAGAATCACAACTCAAACAAATCATTCGTCACATTTTTCCCCTCTTATAAGGATTCTGTCCCCAGAATTGAAGACACAGATTAAACAAATAACTCAAGATAGTTCTTCACTATTTTATCTTTGAGTTCCCACGTAGCTTTTTCAGCATTGTGGTTCCTCCATATCACCTTCAAGGAAGGTATTACTTTATTTTGGAGCACTTGTTATTTCCTGTCAACTATCTGGATAGGAATCTCCTCATAAGATAAGTCATTATCAAACTGTAATTGTTCGTACTCGATCACATGCTTGTAATCGGTTTTATACGGTCGTAACACCGAAACATGAAAAACATTGTGAACGTGTTCCAACTCTGGAGGTAGAGCTACCTCGTAAGCCGCTTCTCCTACTCTTCGTAGCACCTCGAAAGGTCCAATAAACCTCAGGCTTAGCTTTTCCTTTTTACCAAAATGAATTTTCCCCTTCTAAGGAGAAACTTTTAAGAACGCAAAATTTCCTACATCGAATTCACAATCTTGTCTGTGTTGATCAGCATACTTCTTCTGTCTGTCTTGAGTAGCTACCAATCTTGTCCTGATGAGTTTGACAACCTTAGCAGTTTGTTGTACCAGTTCTGGTCCTAATAGTTGACGTTTAACGACTTCATCCCAGCACAATGGTGTTCTGTACTTTCTGCCGTACAATGCTTCGTAAGGCGGCATGCCGATGCTTGCGTGGTAACTATTGTTGTAGGTGAATTCTACCAATGGTAAATGTTCATCCCAGTTCCCTTTGAAATCCATGATGCATGCTCTGAGCATATCTTCCAACGTCTGGAATGTTAGTTCGCTTTGACCGTCTGTTTGCAGATGGTATGCCGTACTCATTCTCAATTATGTTCTCATGCATTCTTATAGTCTCTTCTAGAAGTTTGACGTGAATCGCGGATCTCTATCTGACATAATTGACACTGACACTCCATATCTCGAAATGATCTCTTTAACGTATAACTTTACCAACTGATCAAGACTGAATCTGATCTTTATTGGCAAAAAGTGTGCTGATTTCGTCAGCTTGCCCACTATCACCCAAATCGCATCGTATCCTCTCTAAGTAGTTGGAAGACCTACCACAAAATCCATTGTGATATGTTCCCATTTCCATTCCGGTATTTCCAACAGTTGAAGTAATCCGCTTCGTCTCTGATGCTCAGCCTTGACTCTTTGACATGTCAAACATTTTGCGACACATTTTGCAACATCTCTTTTTATGTTTGGCCACCAAAAATGTCGTTGTAAATCTTTATACATCTTTGTACTTCCCGGAAGAATTGAATATCTTGAATTATGAGCTTCTGTCAAAATTTCTTCTTTAATATATAGTACAGCTGTAACCCAAATTCGTCCCTTATATCTGAGCACTCCTTCGATATCAACCTTGTACTTCACCGCATTATCCTCAACCATACTTTCCTTTATTTTTCTGCATTCCTCATCTTGTAGTTGAGCATTCTTTATCTTGTCCACCAAATTTGGACTGGCTTCCATATGGAATAATCTTTCATCGGATTCTTTTAGAAATTTTATTTCCAACTCTAGCCCTACCATCGCTGAGATACGTTCCTCAAGCACCGTTAACAACATCAATTTCTCACGACCTTTTCTACTCAGGGCGTCAGCAACTACATTTGCTTTACCCGGATGATAAAAGATCTCACAATCGTAATCTTTTATTAATTCCAACCATCTCCTTTGACGCATGTTAAGATCCTTCTGTGTGAAAATATACTTCAGACACTTATGGTCTGTGTAGATCTCACATTTCTCTTTATAGAGATAATTTCTCCATATCTTCAGAGCAAATACCATCGTAGCCAACTCTAAATCATGAGTCCGGTATCCTTTCTCATAATCCTTCAGCTGCCTTGATGCATACGCAATGACTTTGCCATTTTGCATAAGCACACACCCTAGCCCTTTATGTGATGCATCACTATACACCATAAAGTTTCCTGTATTATCTGGTAATGACAACACAGGTGCCACACTTAACTTCTTTTTCAAGTCTTGAAAACTCTCTTCACACTTCTTCGTTCAAATAAATTTTACAGCTTTCCTTGTCAAATTTGTTAACGGGGTGGCAATCTTGAAAAGTTTTGAATGAATCGTCTATAGTAACCTGCCAATCTCAAGAAACTCCTCACCTCCGAGGGTGTCCTTAGTTGTTTCCAATTGATTATGGCTTCAACTTTTGATGGATCCACTGAAATCCCGTCTTTATTAATCACATGTCTAAGAAATTGTACACGTTCAAGCCAGAATTAACACTTAGAGAATTTCGCGTACAACTTTTCCTTTCTTAGCGTCTCCAACGTCAAGCATAAATGTTCCACGTGTTCTTCTTGAGATTTGGAGAACACCAGAATATCATCAATGAATACCACAACAAACTTATCTAAGAATGGTTTAAACACCCTGTTCATTAAATCCATGAATGTTGCAGGGGCATTTGTCAATCTAAAAGACATCACCAGAAACTCGTAATGTCCATACCGAGTTCTGAATGCCGTTTTAGGTACATCCTCCTTCCTTACTTTAATTAATGATACTCATTTCTCAAATCTATCTTCGAGAAGTACTTAGCTCCCTTCAGCTGATCAAATAAGTCATCTATCCTTGGCAATGGATATTTATTCTTAATAGTGACTTTGTTTAATTCCCTATAATCAATGCAAAAATGCATTGACCCATCCTTCTTCTTCACGAATAACACTAGTGCTCCCCACGGTGATACACTTGGCTGAATGTATTTCTTGTCTAACAGCTCTTGCAAGTGTACCATCAGTTCCTTCATCTCTACCGAAACCATCCTGTATGAAGCCTTCGATATTGGAGCAATTCCTGGCGCCAAATCGATAACAAACTCGATCTCTCTATCAGGCAGAAGTCCTGGCAAATCCTCTGAAAAAACATCTACAAATTCCCTAACCACTGGTATCTCCTCCAGTTTCACACCATTTTTCTTCTGAGTATCGACTATGTAAGCTAAGTACCCTTTACAGGCCTGACTCAATAACTTCTTGGCCTGCATAATCTCTAGACATCTCGCTTTTCAAGGCAATTTGCTACCATAGAAAACTACCTTTAACGGAGTCATAAGGGTTACACATTTCTTTTGGCAATTAATTATCGCTCCATAATTGAATAACCAATCCATTCCCAATATAACATCAAACTCTCCAAGTTTAATCGGGATTAAATCTACTATCATGACATTCCCCTTAATATTCACCCTATAACTCTTGTATACGAACCTAACAGGAATCACCTCCCTATTCGCAATTTCTATATTTAAAGGGAAATTCAATTCTTCACTAGGCAATCCTAACCTCTTAGCAAATTCATCTGATATAAACGAGCAAGTAGCACGCGAATCAAATAATATATAAGCATCTATATCATTGCTTGGGATAATATCTGACACAACATCTTTTGATTGCACAACATCTTGCACAGTCATGTTAAAAGTTTTGGCTGTGGGTCTGTTTGATGGCGTTGGTCCAGCAATGGTCAATGTACCTCCACTGCTACCTCCCTTGCTTCTCGTTGTCTCTCCAGTTTTCTTCTTAGGGCACTCGCAAGAAAAATGATCCTTTGACCCGCACGTGTAGCGAACATTCTTCTTTGGTTGATGACAATTTGGGGTAATGTGACCCTCCTGGCCACAGTTGAAGCATACTCGCTTACCCCTTAAGCACATGCCAGTGTGATTCTTTTCACATGTAGCACATGCTTCAAACTTCTTTTTCTGCTGGCTACCTTGTTGGCTTCCAGCACCAACACTCGCATTACACTTCCTCTTCAAATTACTACTACCATTTCCACCATTACTACCACCATTCTTACCTTCACCCTCATTCTTCTTCTTTCTTTGTTCTTGATTGTACTTTGTCACAGCCTCGCCTCCACCCTCAACGAGAATTGCCTTCTCAAGCACCGCTGCAAACGTCTTTAACTAGAATTGGGAGACTCTGTTGTACAACTAGGGCTTTAGTCCCTGTTCAAACCTCTTCGCCTTACGCTCATCTGTGTTCACTTGATATGGCGCAAACCTCGCCAACTCATTGAACCTTTCTGTATACTTCGATACTGTCATTGTGCCCTGCTTCAGCTCTTAAAACTGCACTTCCATCTGATTCTTTGAACTATCTGGGAAATAGGTCTCGAAGAATATTTCCTTGAACCTTTCCCAAGTCATCACTCCCTGACCTCCTCTAGTTTCATTATCTTGCCACCAATAACTGGCCTCTGCTTTCAACATGAATGTTACAAAAGAAGTCTTCTAGTTCTCATCGACCCTAGCAACATCAAATACCTTCTCTATTTCCATGATCCAGGTCTGTGTATCAACCGGATTCATTGTTCCATAGAATTCTGGTGATCCAACTGCCGTGAAGTCCTTAAATGTCACAGCTTGATTCTGCGACTGATTTTGCAATGCTCTAGTCAGTCTAACTGTTGAACTGGGTTAGCCTCAGCATTGTTGTTATTGGTAGATCCCTCAGGGGTTCTTTGCCGTGGTTGACGTCTTGGAGGCATTTTCTGTTAAAATATACTCATTAGATTATTATTCAATCTTCTAGGTATTATGTACTTAATTTGCACATCACAAAATTACCACATAACACACAACATCTTGAATAAATACTAACTTTTATTCATTCATAATATTTTAAAACATAATAATGATAGCATTCTTGCTATCTACATCACTTTTCTGAACTACAAAAGTTTCAGGATAACTTCATCATCATCATCATATCCCATGGGTTATATCATACTCGGGATTTACATCTTATTTACTCTCTAATCACATAGTAATTACATTTATGACGACCTACTAAAATACTTCATAGCCTTACGACGCTCCTCTTCTATAATATGGAACATTGTTCGGCGATCTAACATGTACGATGGCAGCGTCTCGAACTGAATCGGATAACACATGACCCCATCTTCAGATCGATTGATCACGGTGTTGAAAGTACTATTCATCTCATCCATCTTGATCTTCTTTACCTGTATGTCTCTCTCTGCTACCCCGGCTCGCTTAGAAGTTTCCTCGTTTGCGTCTTCGGCTCTTGCCCTCTTAGTAAACTCTTCTTTCAACTTAATCTTCAGTTCTGCGATCTCCTCTGTCATTTGCTCATTCGATCCTTCAGTGTGGATCAGCTTCCCTTCGACATTACTCAGACGTTCATCTAGATCCTAGATCTCGTTGTCCTTTTGCCCCATTGAGGTCTGCTGTTCAGCTAATATCTCTTCCAACTCCTCTATGCTATCCTGAAGTTCCACATTGCGGTCGTATACTTCGTCGTACATACGGGTAGCGATCGAGTTTAGTGAAAGCTCTTCCTCTTCATCCTGCTCATCCTCATTCGATTGTGGCAGCTCAACGGGGTCCTCCTCGTCCGTCTCTACCTCATCATCCTCATCAGGTAACCTCTCCTGCTCAACGACTATAACCAACGGAGATGATTCCCGTGGCAGTAGTTGTTCCCAAACCACCTGAATATCTCGAGACTCTTCCTCTCTAGGCATATGGGGTCCTTCCTCCCTAGCCTAACTGGATTTTTCGACATTGTAATCACCCAATATTTTAAATATAATTAAATAAGAAATTTTGTGTATAAATTTTTTTTTTAATAAAGGTGGGAATATGTGCAAGGTAAAGTATATGTATATATGTGATAAATAAAAATTTATTTATTACATGAATTATTGTAAATAAAATTTTTAAGAATTATTGATCATTATATATTATATTTTTATTATAAATTAATTTTGTAGTAAAAATATTTTATTAATTATTTTCTATGAAAATATGATTATAATATTATTTAAATAATATATGAAATGATTATTAGAATTATTATAATAATTATTTTGTTATATGAATTTATTTTAGATTAATTAAGTTAATTATTATAACTTAATTAATAATGGTATGTATATGAAAGATAAGTCAGATATGGAATCCAAACCCTAATTCTGGATTTTGACTAAGGAATGAGAATAATAATATTATATTAATTATATTTCAGTGTTATAAATGTGTACTGTATATATATATAGACTGATAATGGTTGGTCAATTATGGTGTATCATGTCAAATGCTAGGATTATTGGGATAAACCCTAATTTGAAACTCAAACCGGAGTTTAAGACCGATTAAAAATTGTGTTAATATAATTAATAACAAGTATTAGAATTATAATCTAACTTAGGAACCCTAATTATTAGAAACCCTAATGACTAGAAACCCTAATTGCTAAAATAAAACCATAATCGCTAAATTATAAAGCTTAATGCTAATTAGTGAACCTTAAACCCTAATGTTCAAGTCTAATGTAATTAGATAACCTATGTTGATTAAGAAACCCTAACTTGGAATTTTAAAAACTTTAATTTTCATTTTAACCTAATTTGAAAAATCTTAGAAACTAATTTTTTTTACATTAGGGTTAAACCCTAAGGGTTTGCCAAGTTACCAAATGGCCATTAAAATTAAAAGCTAAAAGACCATTTTGCCCCTATTGCATTATTGTGGCTAACTTGCCAAACTTACCAAAACTTTAGTGGTTGATCAACCCTAGCCTAGCCATGTGACTACAAAACCTACATATCAGCCAATTCACTAGCCAAATTCATTGCATACAAGCTATATATATAGATCAAGAGAGAGAAAGGTTCATTATTTTGCTCATTTATTCACCAACACTCATCCAAGACCCCCTCTCTCTCTCTAACCTACGAAATATTATAGTAAATCAATCCTAAAAGCAAGCCCCACTATCACTCATAACAGATCAAAAGCTAAGAATCAAGATTTAGTAATGAGAGGTATAAACACTAATCAGGATTTTGATCCTTAATCTAATGTTAGATGTTAAGTTTTTGTGTTTAAATATGTTGTTTATAGTGTAAATAGATGATCTGGGTTGCTAGAAATTAAATCCATAACATAGATGGGCTCGGATTTGATATTTATCAAAATCTGGAAAAATCTTAATATGTTGTCTGACAACGAATGTCAGGCCCCCCAAATCTCAGTATGTTTATGTTTTTGGTTGTTTGAAAGTTTGAAGTTGTAGTATGTAATGTAGCCTTGGATCTGGAACTTGAATCAAGTCCAGATCATGTACAGATTGTAAGATATAGGTGGTCAAATCACAGTGACCGGCCATAACCAAATCAATCTGGGTAACCCAGATTGTTACCCAGAAAGCTCTAACAAGATATTCATGTGTCTAGATCTGTCAGTTGTTTGTTGTTTTGATTCTGATGTTATAACAAGATTGTATGTTTTATAGACTGCTTACTCATGCTCTTAGAACACCAAAATAATAAACAGGGTTCTTGCAGTGTACGGTCAAACCAAGCAAGATGTTCATGAAATGACTTTTCTGGGTAAACCAAAAAACTTAAGATCGTGACTTCTGGCATGGTTCGGCCGGACTAGATCTAGAGTTTGTGTTGTTTTTATGATTGTTTTATGTAATAGATTTGTTCATTTACATGTTGGATACAGACTAAAACTCTTAAATCACAGAACCATTACAAGATTAGCAAGTTGTGGAAGCCCAAAGTAGGACAGTTGAACTGTTCTTCATTTCAGGGTAACCCAGAAAATGAAGAAGAGGTCTGACGGCTACTTTAGGCCTTTAGATCTTGCATTTGGGTCATGTTATGACCTTGTTTGTTATTGGATCTTGTAGTGTTACATTAGTACTACAACCTCTAACCATTAGCTTGCCTAGAAACATCACAGATTAAAAATTATTGTTGGTCAAACATGGCATCTCGAAACTGGCGTATGAATGTTCTTGAGCCTCAAGAACACCTAAGGCGACACTTACTGTCGGTAAAGGCTTTAGCGACAGACTTTTTAGTTTTAATTAATTTAATTTCCAAAAATCATTTAAAAATAGTAAATAATTTCTGAAAATTACAAAAATTATTCTAAGTTATAAAAATTAACTTTTAATAATTTGACAAATTTTTCATAAATATTAGTATTTATTTAAATATTATTGATATTTAATAAATTAATTAAATAAATTAATTAAAAATGATTTTATTATATTAAAAATTATTTTAAATGATAATAAAGTATTTAAAAATATTTTAAGTTATAAAACATAACTTTTAATATTTTAAGATAAATTTCATTAATTATTTAATGTTAATAATATTAGATTTATTTAATAATTATATTAAATAAATTAGTTTAAAAATTATTTTTATTTTATAAAAATCATATTAAATGAAAATAAAGAGTTTTAAAAATATTTTAAGTTATAAAATATAGCTTTTAATATTTAAAGGTAAATTTCATTAATAATTTGATAATAAATTTATTTAATAATTATATTAAATAAATAGTTCAAAAATAGTTTTATTAATTTAAAAATCATTTAAAAAGGATATAAATGAATTAAAAATATTTTAAGTTATAATAAATGACTTTTAATATTTTGATAAATAATACATTAATATTTAATATTAATGGTAATTATTGAAAAATGATTTTAATTGTTTTAAAAGTCATGTAAGGGTAATATTAATATTTTAAAAATATTTTAAGTTATTATAAATAATTTTAATATTTTGGCAATGGTTTCATTAATAATTTAATATTAATTAAATATTAATGATAATAGAATTATTCAATATTTAAGTCATTTAAAAATGATTCCAGTGTTTGAAAAATCATGATAAATTATAATGATTATTTAAAAATTATTATAAGCAATTAAAAAATAATTCGACTGATATTTAAAATATCTAAAGGACTTTTGAACTACAGAATAGAGTTTTGGATTCGATAATTACCCGATAAAGTCGTCGATACACCGAAATATTTTAGAAATTGATCTTAACTTAGATAATTTGACTAGATAGATGATTGTTTGTGATCCAATGACTGTTATACATATGTGACAATGTGATTAAGTTATGTGCTGACTGTAAATAGCAGTATTATGTGATATGATATATTATTCTAATCGAACGAATGATCTTATTAATGATAGGTTTTGATATAAAAGATAAAATTAAGTTGTGTAAGCAGCATATCAGGCAAGTATCCTACCCTTTGTATTTACTTTATGCAATAGACATGTGTAAGAAAGTTTCAGAATTATATTATCGTTATACCAGATTATTAACTCTCTTGTTATTGATTATGTATCCAATCATTTGTATTCACACAAATTCTTAAATTATTCGATCGTTGTTTATCAATACAGTACTATTGTACAATCAAGATATTTATTTTGTTCGTTAATTTCTAAGATTGGTTATACAAGTGTCCTCACTTGGATAACTATTGTATTTAATCACATGTTGATGCATATTTATTGGTTTCTAGTATGTACTCTTAATCGAACCTCGTCTAAGCTATTTGTATCAGCTAGACACATATTTAAAATTATCGTTGAACATGATAAAACTTCATTGATATCCAACCAAATTATTTTTGTAACACCCTAGTCCCACATCGAAAGATAAGGGAAAATTTTTTCTGCATATAAGGAAATAAGTTACTACCAATAGTACCTTCAAGTCATGACCTTTTGGAAGCCTGTGGTGGGCTGAGATGACCCAAGTAGATACTATTGGGCCATTTCTTTGAGGCCTTATTTTAATGGATTTGATTTGATTCGGACTTATGATTTGACCCGATATTTATTTCAGACTCGGGATTTGACCCGTGTTATTTCATATGGTATCAGAGCTGACTCTCGAAAGCTCGGGTCGGGGCATTCGATCGGGTTACCGAAGGTGGGGACACAAAGGCTGGTGGTATTATCTCACAATGGAGAGATGGAGGTTCAAAGGTGGGGACACGAAGCCAGCCGGTATTATCCCACAATGGCTAGAGAGGTAAAGATCTTTGGGTTGTATGTGTGATCGGTTCTGACGGGGACGCTAGAAATTTAAGTGGGGTAGTTTGCAACACCTAAGTCCCACATCGAAAGATAAGGAAAAAATTTGTCTGCATATAAGGAAATAAGTTACTACCAATAGTACCTTCAAGTCGTGACCTTTTGGAAGCTTGTGGTGGGCTAAGATGACCCAAGAAGATATTATTGGGCCTGTGGTTTGAGGTCTTATTTTGATGGATTTGATTCGATTCGGACTTAGAATTTGACCCGAGATTTGTTTCGGACTCGGGATTTGACTCGAGTTGTTTTAGTTTTGGTTCTGATTCAGACTAAGTATGAACATCCCGAACATGGGAAAACTTTTGTGTGCCTAAGGCGGATATGCTGGACAAAAATATCGTTCGAACACGTAGTATTGATCAATACAGGGCATAACGGGTTGATCACCCCCGTGCCTGTAAGTTATGACGGTTTACAGAGATGTTCTGGTAAACCTTTTCGAAAATAGAAAATAATGTTCATAGTCTGTCGACTGATTTCCATTTATAGTCAATACGTAGTTTCAAAAATTGGAAATAGAATTGATATGTTATTTAGAATTTCTTCAGCCTACTTCACAACTGTTAAATCGTTGTAGAAGTGCCATTCACAGAAAACATTTAATCCTTTTAGCTAATACTTTTTGTTTCTATTATTTGTTGGGCACTCAAATGCTCATCCTTGCTTAATTTAAATGTTTGTAGCTAAGTGTGAACAACCAGAAGGCTCGGCTAAGAACAAAGGGAAGGGAAAGCTGACAGAATAAGTTGGTGTTATCTTATGTAATAGTTTGACTTTATTAAGATAAGGATGATATATATTATCTATCATGTAATGTATGTATTAAAGGTTGCGTACTTGGGATTAGAAAACTCTGATGTATGTAAATTAAGTTTAATGTTTATATTATTAATATTATCCCGCTCATAGAAATGGTATCGTGAAGCATCGAGTTCGGGTTTCAAGTACCTGAATTTGGGGGCGTCACATGTTAGTATCAGAGTTTTAGGATTAGAAACCTTAGGTGGGATAAACCTTAGGCTATAACCTTATAACAGAGGGAAACATTGAAAATACAAATAACTCATATAGAGTTTAAAAGGAGATGAATTGGATAAATTCATTGTCAACCAAAATAAAAGATAATCTATATAAAACTATTATTAGCTGTGTGTATATACTATATGCTAATTAGGATAGTTTATGTGTGTAGATGTCTGGTGGAAAAGAATTAGGATACCCTCAGATCGTAAAGAAGGAGCCAATATCAAAGCCAATAGCCGAAATAGAAGCTCACAGCGCAAGCAACCCTGATGAGTTGGTTATTATGGAAAACGTAGTACCTGATCCAAAAATAGTAGTATTGACAAATAGTGATTCAGACACTAAAGTTGGAGCTGATCAAGCATCAACGGAGGTGCAGAATCTGAGAACCAATGTTTCTTCTCTGGAAAAGCTATGGAAAATAGAAAAGCTACTAAATAGTCAACTGCGAAAAGCTTTTATCGAAATAATGGAAGAACAAGATAAGCTTAAAATCCAAATTGATCAGATGGGAGCTAAAAGCAAAAAATCAGGTGCAGCTCCGAGCAAGAAGGGGAAAAGAAAGATGAAAGATTGCGATATAGAAAATTCTGATAACAACCAAGGGAACTCTAACAAATAGAAAATTGTACAAACTGTAAAAAGAAACGTGAAGGCTTATGCAGAAAAGGTGAAAACGTTTGTTACAATTGCAGACATGAGGGATATATCTCTCCTCGTTGTCCCAATCTGAAGCAAGGTGTCTATTTTATTTGTGGAATAGATGGTCATCAGGCAAAAGGTTGTCCAAGATCAAGAAAAAGGCGTAGTGAATAAGTAGTATAAGTACTATTTAAATGTATATGTGTTATATGATAAGTATGTCTGTGTAATGTAATATTCCCAAAATTTTGTACAAGTTATAGTAGTGATCCCAAATTTTGTTGTCACAAACGGATAGTAGTATGTTCTATATTATGTAAGGTACTATGACTTATTTAAATGAATGTGAATCTATGTTTGATTAATGAAATAAGTGTTGTATAAAACTTCGTGTTATATGTTAAACTTATGCTATAAGGTTTAGAATGTAAGTTAATAAAGAATAATTTATGGTTTTATTTAATTAGATAATACCGCCAAGACGTCGAACTCGAAACCAAATGGTAGAGGAATTTTTCAACAACGCTGGAGACAACAACCCGACCCGATGAAAAACTTTGCAAACATGGTAGCTCAGGCTATACAGCAGGGAATGTCAGCCATAGGGAACCAGCAGGATAATAGATTGGTAAACTTCAAAGATTTTAAGGCTGTAGGACCGCCATAATTTAGGGGGACAACTGACCCCGTAGAAGCCCAAACTTGGGTTAAGGAAATAGATAAAGCGTTTGTGATTGCTAGGGTAGCTGAGGGGCAAAAGACAGCTTTTGCCAACTATATAATGAAGGGGAGGCGAATTTTTTGTGGGAGACAAATCATGCTAGGGCAGGAGAAGGTATGGTAACTTGGGCTAGGTTTAAGACACTGTTCTTCGAGAACTATTTCTCGTCCAGTATGCAGGCTAGGATGGAGGTGAAGTTTTTGGAGCTAAAGCAGGACAATATGACGGTGTCAGAGTACATCGCAAAGTTTATTGAGTTGGCTAGGTTCGCTCTGCATCAAGTTGACACGGATGCTAGGAAGGCAAGGATGTTCGAGCTAGGCTTAAATCCTAGGTTCTACAACAAGGTGGCGGTGTTGCAAATTTCTACATTTACGGCACTCTTGGAAAAGACTATAATAGCTAAGGAGGGGAGCGAGGCCATGAGCCTCTACAACAAGGAGAAAAAGAATAAGGGCAAAGTCGAGGGAGCTATGAAGGTGGAAACTAATAGTGGGAGTAGGAGTGAGAAAAGGAAGGGGAATAATTTTGGGAATATCCAGGTGAAGTAGGAAGGTGTTAAGAAACAGGCTGTGGAGTGTAAGAATTGTTGAAAGAATCACTCAGGTGAGTGTCTGAAGGGAAAGTTTGTATGCTACAAGTGTGGGCAGGAGGGACATATCTCTCCTAACTGCCCCAATCTAAGAATGAACAATAGGTGTTTTCTGTACGGATCAACGGAGCATAAGGTGAAAGACTGTCCGAAAAGGAGAATGGAGGCAGGGAGTGTGACTACTGGGAAAGGCAGCGGGACTCTAGCGATAACTGAACCGAATTCAACAAGCAAACCAATAAAGTCAACTGCAAGAGTTTTCAACATGACTATTTAGGATACCGTGGCAGCTGGTGATGGAACTCCAGGTATTATTCGAATAATTTTTTTTTCATATGTATGATTTTCTTATAAATAGTAAATTATTTTATAAAGAAATTTTGAAGGAGTAATTTGAGTTTAATTAGAAATCAAATTTCTGTTTAATCAAATAGACAAACTTTATGTTGAATAATTAATGATCAGTTCGATCAAATCAGATCGAGATCTATTTGCAATGAATGTGTATACTATTTATCCTAGTGTGTACAAGTTTTAAAGCGGTGATTCCGGGGACGGAATCCTTATAAGGGAGGGTAATTGTAATAACCCAATATTTTCAATATAATTAAATAAGAAATTTTGCGTATAAATTTTTATTTTTTTTTAATAAAGGTGGAAATATGTGCAGGGTAAAGTATATGTATATATGTGATAAATAAAAATTTATTTATTACATGAATTATTGCAAATAAAATTGATCATTATAAATTATATTTTTATTATAAATTAATTTTGTAATAAAAATATTTTATTAATTATTTTCTATGAAAATATGATTATAATATTATTTAAATAATATATGAAATGATTATTATAATTATTATAATAAATATTTTGTTATATGAATTTATTTCAAATTACTGAAGTTAATTATTATAACTTAATTAATAATGGTATGTATATGAAAGATAAATCAGATATGGAATCCAAACCCTAATTCTGGATTTTGACTAAGGAATGAGAATAATAATATTATATTAATTATATTTCAGTGCTATAAATATGTACTGTATGTATAGACTGATAATGATTGGTCAATTATGGTGTATCATGTTAAACCCTAAGATTACTGGGATAAACCTTAATTTGAAACTCTAACTGGAGTTTAAGACCTGTCAAAAATTGTGTTAATGTGATTAATAACAAGTATTAGAATTATAATCTAAATTAGGAACCCTAATTATTAGAAACCCTAATGATTAGAAATCCTAATTGCTAAAATAAAACCATAATCGCTAAATTATAAAGCTTAATGCTAATTAATGGACCTTAAACCCTAATGTTCAAGTCTAATGTAATTAGATAACCTACGTTGATTAAGAAACCCTATTTTAGAATTTTAGAAACTTTAATTTTTATTTTCACCTTGTTTGAAAAATCTTAGAAACTAATTTTTTTTACCTTAGGGTTAAACCTTAAGGGTTAAACCCTAAGGGTTTGCCAAGTTACCAAATGGCCATTAAAATCAAAAGCTAAAAGACCATTTTGCCCCTATTGCATTATTGTGGCTAACTTGTCAAACTTACCAAAACTTTAGTGGTTGGTCAACCCTAGCCTGGCCATGTGACTACAAAACCTACATATCAGCCAATTCACTAGCCAAATTCATTGCATACAAGCTATATATATATAGATCAAGAGAGAGAAAGGTTCATTATTTTGCTCATTTATTCACCAACACTCATCCAAGACCCTCTCTCTCTCTCTCTAACCTATGAAATATTATAGTAAATCAATCCTAAAAGCAAGCCCCGCTATCACTCATAACAGATCAGAAGCTAAGAATCAAGATTTAGTAATAAGAGGTATAAACACTAATTAAGATTCTGATCCTTAATCTTATGTTAGATGTTAAGTTTTTGTGTTTAAATATGTTGTTTATAGTGTAAATAGATGATCTGGGTTGCTAGATATTAGATCCATAACATCTATGGGCTCGGATTTGATATTTATCAAAATCTGGAAAAATCTTAATATGTTGTCTGACAACGACTGTCAGGCCTCCCAAATCTCAGTATGTTTATGTTTTTGGTTGTTTGAAAGTTTGAAGTTGTAGTATGTAATGTAGCCTTGGATCTGGAACTTGAATCAAGTCCAGATCATGTACAGATTGTAAGATATAGGTGGTCAAACCACAGTGACCGGCCATGACCAAACCGATCTGGGTAACCCAAATTGTTACCCAAAAAGCTCTGACAAGATATTCATGCTTCAAGATCTGTCAATTGTTTGTTATTTTGATTTTGATGTTGTAACAAGATTGTTGTATGTTTTATAGACTGCTTACTCATACTCTTAGAACACCAAAATAATAAACAGGGTTCTTGCAGTGGACGGTCAAACCAAGCAAGTTGTTCACGAAATGAGTTTTCTGGGTAACCCGGAAAACTTAAGATCGTGACTTCTGACATGGTTTGACCGGACTAGATCTAGAGTTTGTGTTGTTTTTATGATGGTTTTATGTAATAGATTTATTCATTTACATGTTGGATACACACTGAAACTCTTAAATCACAGAACTATTGCAAGATTAGCAAGTTGTGGAAACCCAAAGTAGGACAGTTGAACTATTCTTCATTTCTAGGTAACCTAGAAAATGAAGAACAGGTCTGACAGCTACTTTAGGCCTTTAGATCTTGCATTTGGGGCATGTTATGACCTTGTTTGTTATTAGATCTTGTAGTGTTACATTGGTACTACAACCTCTAACCATTAGCTTGGCTAGAAACATCACAGATTATTGTTAGTCAAACATGGCATCTCGAAACTGGCGTATGAATGTTCTTGAGCCTCAAGAACACCTAAGGCGACACTTACTGTCGCTAAAGGCTTTAGCGACATACTTTTTAGTTTTAATTAAATTAATTTTCAAAAATCATTTAAAAATAGTAAATAATTTCTGAAAATTATAAAAATTATTTTAAGTTATAAAAATTAACTTTTAATAATTTAACATATTTTTCATAACTATTAGTATTTATTTAAATATTATTGATATTTAATTTATTTAATAAGTGTAATAAATAAATTAATTAAAAATGATTTTATTATATTAAAAATCATTTTAAATGATAATAAAGTATTTAAAAATATTTTAAGTAATAAAACATAACTTTTAATATTTTAAGATAAATTTCATTAATTATTTAGTGTTAATGATATTGGATTTATTTAATAATTATATTAAATAAATTAGTTTTAAAATAATTTTAATATTATAAAAATTATTTCAAATGAAAATAATGAGATTTAAAAATATTTTAAGTTATAAAATATAACTTTTAATATTTAAAGGTAAATTTCATTAATAATTTGATATTAAATTTATTTAATAATTATATTAAATAAACAGTTTTAAAATTGTTATATTAATTTAAAAATTATTTAAAATGGATATAAATGAATTAAAAATATTTTAAGTTATAATAAATGACTTTTAATATTTCGATAAATAATACATTAATATTTACTATTAATGGTAATTATTGAAAAATAATTTTAATTATTTTAAAAATCTTAAAAATCATTTAAAGGTAATATTAATATTTTAAAAATATTTTAAGTTATTATAAATAACTTTAATATTTTGGCAATGGTTTCATTAATAATTTAATATTAATTAAAAATTAATGATAATAGAATTATTCAATATTTAAATCATTCAAAAATGATTCTAGTGTTTGAAAAATCATGAAAAATTGTAATGATTATTTAAAAATTATTATAAGCCATTGAAAAATAATACGATTGATATTTAAAATATCTAAAGGACTATTGAACTATAGAATAGAGTTTTAGACTCGATAATTACCCGATAAAGTCATCGATACACCGAAATATTTCAAAAATTGATCTGGACTTAGATAATTTGACTAGATAGATGATTGTTTGTGATCCAATGACTGTTATACATATGTGACAATGTGATTAGGTTATGTGCTGACTGCAAATAGCAGTACTATGTGATATGATATATTATTCTAATCGAACGAATGATCTTATTAATGATAGGTTTTGATATAAAAGATAAAACTAAGTTGTGTAAGCAGCAGATCAGGCAAGTATCCTACCATTTGCATTTACTTTATGCAATGGACATGAGTAAGAAAGTTTCAAAATTATATTATCGTTATACCAAATTATTAACTCTCTTGTTATTGATTATGTATCCAATCATTTGTATTCAAACAAATTCTTAAATTATCCGATCATTGTTTATCAATACAGTACTATTGTACAATCAAGATATTTATTATGTTCGTTAATTTCTAAGATTGATTATACAGGTGTCCTCACTTAGATAACTATTGTATTTAATCACATGTTGATGCATATTTATTAATTTCCAATATGTACTCTTAATCGAACCTCGTCTAAGCTATTTATATCAGCTAGACACAGATTTAAAATTATCATTGAACATGATAAAACTTCATTGATATCCAACCAAATTATTTTTGTAACACCTCAGTCCCTCATCAAAAGATAAGAAAAAAATTTGTCAGCATATAAGGAAATAAGTTACTACCAATAGTACCTTCAAGTCATAACTTTTTGGGAGCCTGTGGTGGGCTAAGATGACCCAAGAAGATATTATTGGGCCAGTGGTTTGAGGCCTTATTTTGATGGATTTGATTCAATTCAAACTTAGGATTTAACCCGAGATTTATTTTGGATTCGGGATTTGACCCAGGTTATTTCATATGGTATCAGAGCCGACTCTTAACAGCTCGGGTCGGGTCATTCGATCGAGTTGTCGGAGGTGGGGACACGAAGGCTGGTGGTATTATCCCACAATGGAGAGATGGAGGTCCAGAGTTGGGGACACAAAGCCAGCCGGTATTATCCCATAATGGCTACATAGGCAAAGATCTTTGGGCTGTGTGTGTGATCGGTTCTGACGGGGAAATCAAAAATTTAAGTGGGGGAGTTTGTAACACCCCAGTCTCACATCGAAAGATAAGATAAAAATTTATCTGCATATAAGAAAATAAGTTACTACCAATAGTACCTTCAAGTCATGACCTTTTGGGATCCTGTGGTGGGCTAAGATGACCCAAGATGATACTATTGGGCCAGTGGTTTATGGCCTTATTTTGATGGATTTGATTCAATTCGGACTTAGGATTTGACCCAAGATTTGTTTCAACCTCGAGATTTGACCCTGGTTGTTTCAGTTTTGGTTCGGATTCAGACTAAGTATGAACATCCCAAACATGGGAAATTTTTTGTGCGCCTAAGGCGGATATGCTGGACGAAAATATCGTTCGAACACGTAGTATTGATCAATGCAGAGCATAACGGGCTGATCACCCCCGTGCCTGTAAGTTATGACGGTTTATAGATGAAGTTCTATTTAACCTTTTCAAAAATAAAAAATAATATTCATTGTCTGTCGACTGATTTCCATTTATAGTCAATACGTAGTTTTAAAAATTGGAAATAGATTTGATATGTTGTTTAGAATTGCTTCAGCTTACTTCACAACTGTTAAATCGTTGTAGAAGTGTCATTCACAGAAAATATTTAATCCTTTCAACTAATACTTTTTGTTGCTATTATTTGTTGGGCTCTCAAATGCTCATCCCTACTTAATTTAAATCTTTTCAGCAAAGTGTGAATAACTAAAAGGCTCGGCTAAGAACAAAGTTGACAGAATAAGTTGGTGTAATCTTATATAATAGTTTGACTTTATTAAGATAAGGATGATATATATTATCTATCATGTAATGTATGTATTAAAGGTTGCGTACTTGGGATTAGAAAACTCTGATGTATGTAAATTAAGTTTAATGTTTATATTATTAATATTATTCCGCTCATAGAAAAGGTATCGTGAAGCACCGATTTCGGGTTTCAAGTACCTGAATTTGGGGGCGTCACAGGTTAGTATCATAGCTTTAGGGTTAGAAACCTTAGGTGGGATAAACCTTAGGCTATAACCTTAGAATAGACGGAAACGTTGAAAATACAAATAACTCATATAGAGTTTAAAAGGAGATGAATTGAATAAATTCATCGTCAACCAAAATAAAAGATAATCTATATAAAACTATTATTTTCTAAGTATATATACTATATGCTAATCAGGATAATTTATGTTTGTAGATGTCAGGTGGAAAAGAATTAGGATACCCTCAGATCGAATAGAAGGAGCCAATATCAAAGCAAATAGCTGAAATAGAGGCTCACAATGCAAGCAACCTTGAAGAGTTGGTTATTGTGGAAAATGTAGTGCCAGATCCGAAAACGGTAGTATTGACAGATAATGATTCAGACACTAAAGTTGGAGCTGATCAAGCATCAACGGAGGTGCATAATCTGAGGAACAAGATTTCTTCTCTGGAAAAACGATGGGAAATAGAAAAGGTAGTAAATTGTCAATT
The DNA here is from genome assembly GCA_016801055.1 of Panax notoginseng. NCBI lineage: Eukaryota > Viridiplantae > Streptophyta > Magnoliopsida > Apiales > Araliaceae > Panax > Panax notoginseng. Next base: position 123,346,802 of record CM029016.1, read on the forward strand.
GCGAAAAGCAGTAATCGAAACAATGGAAGAACAAGATAAGCTTAAAATCCAAATTAATCAGATAGGTGCTAAAAGCAACAAATCAGGTGCAGTTCCAAGCAAGAAGGGGAAAAGAAAGATGAAAGACCGCGATATAGGAAATTCCGATAACAACCAAGGGAACTCTAACAGAATAGAAAAGTGTACAAACTGTAACAAAAAACATGAAGGCTTATACAAAAAAGAGGAAAATATTTGCTACAATTGCGGACATGAGGGACATGTCTCTCCTCATTGTCCCAATCCGAAGCAAGGTGTCTGTTTTATTTGTGGGATAGAAGGTCATCAGGCGAAAGGTTGTCCAAGATCAAGAAAAAGACGTAGTGAATAAGTAGTATAAGTACTATTTAAATGTATGTGTGTTCTATGATAAGTATGTCTGTGTAATGTAATATTTCCAAACTTTTGTACAAGTTGTAGTAGCGAATCCCGAATTTTGTTGTCACAAAGGGATAGCAGTATGTGCTATATTATGTAAGGTACTATGACTTAGTTAAATGAATGTGAATCTATGTTTGATTAACGAAATAAGTGTTGTATAAAACTTCGTGTTATATGTTAAACTTATACAATAAGGTTCAGAATGTAAGTTAATAAAGAATAATTTATGGTTTTATTTAATCAGATAATGCCGCCAAAACATCGAACTCGAAACCAAAGGGTAGAGGAATCTGTTAACAATACTGGAGGACAACAACCAGACCCGATGCAAAATTTTGCAAACATGGTAGCTCAGGCTATGTAGCAGGGAATGTCAGCCGTAGGGAACCAGCCGGATAATAGATTGGCAAACTTCAAATATTTTAAGGCTGTAGGACCGCCAGAATTTAGAGGGACAACTGACTCCGTAGAAGCCCAAACTTGGGTTAAGGAAATAGAGAAAGCATTTGTGATTGTTAGGTTAGCTGAGGGGCAAAAGACAGCTTTTGCCACCTATATGATGAAGTGGGAGGTGAATTTTTAGTAGGAGGCAAATCAAGCTAGGGCGTGAAAAGGTGTGGTAACTTGGGCTAGGTTTAAGACACTATTCTACGAGAACTATTTCTCGTCCAGTATGCAGGCTAGGATGGATGTGAAGTTTTTAGAGCTAAAGCAGGACAATATGACGGTGTCAGAGTATACCGCAAAGTTTAATGAGTTGGCTAGGTTCGCTCCGCATCAAGTTGACACGGAGGCTAGGAAGGAAAGGAGGTTCGAGCTGGGCTTAAAATCCTGGCTCTACAACAAGGTGGCGGTGTTACAAATCTCTACATTTGTAGCACTCTTGGAAAAGGCTATAATAGCTGAGGAGGGGAGTGAGGCAATGAGCCTCTACAACAAGGAGAAAAAGAATAAGGGCTAAATCGAGGGAACTGTGAAGGTGGAAACTAATAGTGGGAGTAGGAGTGAGAAAAGGAAGGGGAATAATTTTGGGAATATCCAGGTGAAGCAGGAAGGTGTTAAGAAACAGGTTGTGTAGTGTAAGAATTGTGGAAAGAATCACTCAGGTGAGTGTCTGAAGGGAAAGTTTGTATACTACAAGTGTGGCCAGGAGGGACATATCTCTCCTAACTGCCCCAATCCAAGAATGAACAATGGGTGTTTTCTATGCGGATCAATGGAGCATAAGGTGAAAGATTGTCCGAAAAGGAGAATGGAGGCAGGGAGTGTGACTACTGGGAAAGGCAGCGGGACTCTGGCGATAACTGAACCGACTTCAACAAGCAAACCAACAAAGTCAACCGCAAGAGTCTTCAACATGACTGTTCAGGATACCGTGGCAGCTGGTGATGGAACTCAAGGTATTATTCGAATAATTTTTTTTTCGTATGTATGATTTTCTTATATATAGTAAATTATTTTATAAATAAATTTTGAAGGAGGAATTTGAGTTCTATTAGGAATCAAATTTCTGTTTAATCAGATAGACAAACTTTATGTTGAATAGTTAAAGATCAGTTTGATCAAATCTGATCGAGATCTATTTGCAATGAATGTGTAGTGTGTACAAGTTTTAAAGCTGTGATTCCGAGGACGGAATCCTTATAAAGGATGGTGAATATAATAACCCGATATTTTCAATATAATTAAATAAGAAATTTTGCATATAATTTTTTTTAATAAAGGTGGGAAAATGTGCAAGGAAAATTATATGTATATATGTGATAAATAAAAATTTATTTATTACATGAATTATTACAAATAAATTTTTTAAGAATTATTGATCATTATAAATTATATTTTTATTATAAATTAATTTTACAGTAAAAATATTTTATTAATTATTTTCTATGAAAATATGATTATAATATTATTTAAATAATATATGAAATGATTATTAAAATTATTATAATAATTATTTTGTTATATGAATTTATTTTAGATTAATTAAGTTAATTATTATAACTTAATTAATAATGGTATGTATATGAAAGATAAATCAGATATGGAATCCAAACCTTAATTCTGGATTTTGACTAAGGAATGAGAATAATAATATTATATTAATTATATTTCAGTGCTATAAATATGTACTATATGTATAGACTGATAATGTTTGGTCAATTATGGTGTATCATGTCAAACTCAAGGATTACTGGGATAAACCCTAATTTAAAACTCAGAATGGAGTTTAAGACCAGTCAAAAATTGTGTTAATTTGATTAATAACAAGTATTAGAATTATAATCTAAATTAGGAACCCTAATTATTAGAAACACTAATGACTAGAAACCCTAATTGCTAAAATAAAACCCTAATCGCTAAATTATAAAGCTTAATGCTAATTAGTGAACCTTAAACCCTAATGTTCAACTCTAAAGTAATTAGATAACCTGCGTTGATTAAGAAACCCTAATTTGGAATTTTAGAAACTTTAATTTTCATTTTAACCTAATTTGAAAAATCCTAGAAACTAATTTCTTTTACCTTAGGGTTAAACCCTAAGGGTTTGCTAAGTTACCAAATGGCCATTAAAATTAAAATCCAAAAGACCATTTTGCCCTTATTACATTATTGTGGCTAACTTGTCAAACTTACCAAAACTTTAGTGGTTGAGCAACCCTAGCCTAGCCATCTAACTATAAAACATACATATCAGCCAATTCACCAGCCAAATTCATTGCATACAAGTTATATAGATCAAGAGGGAGAAAGATCATTATTTTGCTCATTTATTCACCAACACTCATCCAAGACCCTCTCTCTCTCTCTAACCTACGAAATATAATAGTAAATCAGTCTCAAAACCAAGTCCCACTATCACTCATAACAGATCAGAAGCTAAGAATCAAGATTTAGTAAAGAGAGGTATAAACCCTAATCAAGATTCTGATCGTTAATCTTATGTTAGATGTTAAGTTTTTGTGTTTAAATATGTTGTTTATAGTGTAAATAGATGATCTGGGTTGCTAGATGTTAGATTCATAACATCTATGGGCTCAGATTTGATGTTTTTCAAAATCTGGAAAAATCTTAATATGTTGTCTGACAACGAATGTTAGACCTCCTAAATCTCAGTATGTTTATGTTTTTGGTTGTTTGAAAGTTTGAAGTTGTAGTATATAATGTAGCCTTGTATCTGGAACTTGAATCAATTCCAGATCATGTACAGATTGTAAGATATAGGTGGTCAAACCACGTTGACTAGCCATGACCAAACCGATCTGGGTAACCCAGATTGTTACCTAGAAAGCTCTGACAAGATATTCATGCGTCTAGATCTGTCAGTTGTTTGTTGTTTTGATTCTGATGTTGTAACAAGATTGTTGTATGTTTTATAGACTGCTTACTCATGCTCTTAGAACACCAAAATAATAATAAACAGGGTTCTTGCAGTGGATAGTCAAACCAAGCAAGATGTTCACGAAATGAGTTTTCTGGGTAACCCAAAAAACTTAAGATCGTGACTTCTGACATGGTTTGACCGGACTTGATCTAGAGTTTGTGTTGTTTTTATGATGGTTTTATGTAATAGATTTGTTCATTTACATGTTGGATACACACTGAAACTCTTAAATCACAGAACCATTACAAGATTAGCAAGTTGTGGAAGCCCAAAGTAGGACAGTCGAACTGTTCTTCATTTCTGGGTAACACAGAAAATGAAGAACAGGTCTGATAGCTACTTTAGGCCTCTAGATCTTGCATTTGGGGCATGTTATGACCTTGTTTGGTATTGGATCTTGTAGTGTTACATTAGTACTACAACCTCTAACCATTAGCTTGCCCAGAAACATCACAGATTAAAAATTATTGTTGGTCAAACATGGCATCTCGAAACTAGCGTATGAATGTTCTTGAGCCTCAAGAACACCTAAGGCGACACTTATTGTCGCTAAAGACTTTAGCGACAGACTTTTTAGTTTTAATTAAATTAAATTCCAAAAATCATTTAAAAATAGTAAATAATTTCTGAAAATTACAAAAATTATTTTAAGTTATAAAAATTAACTTTTAATAATTTGACAAATTTTTCATAAATATTAATATTTATTTAAATATTATTGATATTTAATTTATTTAATAAATACATTAAATAAATTAATTAAAAATGATTAAATTATATTAAAAATTATTTTAAATGATAATAAAGTATTTAAAAATATTTTAAGTAATAAAACATAACTTTTAATATTTTAAGATAAATTTCATTAATTATTTAATGTTAATTATATTAGATTTATTTAATAATTATATTAAATAAATTAGTTTAAAAATGATTTTAATATTATAAAATCATTTTAAATGAAAATAAAGAGTTTTAAAAATATTTTAAAATATAAAATATTACTTTTAATATTTAAAGGTAAATTTTATTAATAATTTGATATTAAATTTCTTTGATAATTATATTAAATAAATAGTTTTATTAATTTAAAAATTATTTAAAAAGGATATAAGTGAATTAAAAATATTTTAAGTTATAATAAATAATTTTTAATATTTTGATAAATAATACATTAATATTTAATATTAATGATAATTATTGAAAAATGATTTTAATTGTTTTAAAAAAATTTTAAGGGTAATATTAATATTTTAAGTTATTGTAAATGTGACGCCCCCAAAATGGGTATACACCACCCATTCTGAGTCGCTAGATACATGGTACAAAAATTAAATACAAACTTCTTTTATACAACTTTTGTGTCAAATACGACAGAACATAGCTGAGAGTTTTAACAAGAATATTGTCTTTTAAACAATATTCAAACTCAATGAAGTCCTCATTATAATTATTATCACACTATTTCACATAATAGTGAGGACTACTAAAGCCACTTATCCTAGACCATCACTCCATTCTCCAACTCGTCCCAGCTATATTCTCATTTTCTGAAGAGAACAATGGAAGAAAAAGGTGAGCTCAACTAGCCCAATAAGAAATATTATGACCAAGATAATGCAGAATAAATTATCATTAGCCTTCAACAATATAACAACTGATAGAATATAATTGTTAGGTTTGTAATATTCATGAACGCAATCAAATTGCACAAAATAAGCAAAAACGTGAAAAATCAGAGTTTAAAATTTTTACAAACCATATACCCGGATTATCCTTTATGCACAATTATTAATTAAACAAAAAGATAAAGAACAGAAATCATACCCTTGAAGATTCGAGCTTCCTCAGGTACAAGTTTACCTCCAAATCCTTTCGCATTCAACTTGAATCCACCGGGTTTGGTTCCTTCCTTTGATTAACGTTAGCCACCCAAGTGTTTGGCCTCTAGAGGTGATCCACTAAGGAAGAACAAAAAATTCAAGAAGATGGGTGTTTGGCAAAATCTTAGTTTTTCTATCTCTATAGAAAAGGAGCGTACTCTCCCAACAATTAGAATTACGTATGTTGTGAAAAAGTCAACAACTAACTCTATCACCCATAATAAGACTCCTCTTATTTATAGATGTGGGCAATCCTCCTTAACAATTAAAGAATTGGGTTTTATTTTAATTAATTAAATTCCTTTAATTAATTATGCTCCCAATCACATAAGGGATAATTAATTAAAATCTTTTAATTAATTTACCTCCTAATCTTATTAGGAATATATGAGAGTACTTTTATTAATTAATTTCTAAACTCCTTTAGGAATTAAATAATAATAATAGTAATAATAATAATAAGACTCCTCTTATTAATTTATATCTAATATTTCCAAAATATTAAATAATAAATATTAAGCTATTTAATTTATTCTATCACCATAGATTAAATTAAGTATACTTAACTTATTATTACGATTATGCCATTAACTTCTTAAATAATTATTTTTCCTTTTATGGTGTGACCCTTTAGGTTCTTCATATTAAATCGGTTGTGAATAAATCAATTAGAACAATTATAATCTAATTTAAATAATTAAATTAAAATATATAATTTTTTAAATAAATAATATTTATTCTACAATAGGGATAAGTCTCCCTAGCGATTAACGACTTTTCAGATAATATAGATTTCAACATTAATCATAAAAGAACCTTTGAGTAAATAGTTACCGTACAATTCAATCCTTCCACCATATAATGTCCCAATTAAATATAAGACATGGAATTACTGTCAAGTCTTATTTTATTTAATTATATGTATTTCGACTCTTAAATGCACAACACCAAATAATGCAAATTAGAAACTCCTTTTTAATTTCATTCTGCCTTGACCAAGGACTACTGGGTTGCCATTTATCAAATCACATAGGACATTTCTCTTCTTTTACTAGAAGTGGTAGATTCTTTATTGATCATGCATTATCTCCATGTACAACTTATTATACCCAATCATACACTTTGATATACCCTAAGGGTCTTAAGAAATAAGTCAAAGTATAACTCATCATACACAAGATACTATGATGATCTCAAGTCCAAGGATAACTTGTACTACTATCACTACAGGAATTCTTATTGACAGGCAAGTAAAACTCTATTAGGTATTTCTCAGCGAGCTACGTTCAGTGAACTTATTCTCTAATAAGCACCTACATACTTACTTTAGTGTCTCCACACAAATGATCATGAGATCAATCATCCTCATCCAATGAGCAAGCAACGTATGTACCAATCTATCCGGATTCAGTAATCCCCAATTTAGTAATCCAACGATTGGGAACTATTTTAGTTTTAAGCTTTCTAAGAATTTAGATCTCATTAGAATGATCATCATCATTATTCTAAAAGCATTGCTTAAAACTATGGATTTATCACATATTATAAAACAGCATCATGTACATAATTAAAAGCCTTTAATAAATTAATACTTTTTATTAATAAATGAATAAGATTGTTATAAAGTATATGCTTTATCATCAAACATGATTGGCTTGTATGCATACTACTTTCAATCTCCTACTTGCACTAAAGTCAATCGTCATGGTATCTCATACCATTCTTCTCTAAGTGACGATTATCCTGCTGTTGAATAAGATTTGGTTAATGGATATGTAATGTTGTTCTTGAGAGTCCACTATCTCTATAGTGATTTCCCATCATTCAATGATTCTTATAATCAAATGAAAGTGCCACAACACATGTTTAGATCCAAGATGAGACTTAGGAACTATTCCTGGTTCTGTAATGAACTTTTCATCCAAACAACCAACTTGCAGCTTTATTTACAGCTATATACTTTGTCTTTATCACTAAACTAGCAATTCTTTGTTGTTTGAAACCTTTTCAATTCACTGCACCACTGTTCAAGGTAACCCTTTACCTTAAAGTGAAATTTTTGTTGTCTTGGTCTGTTTAAAAAATTTTAGTCTGTTAAGCCCTCTAGTTTTAATTTAGACCCACCATAAATTTTAACCACATCCTTAGTGCCGATTAAGTACTTTAAGATGTTTTTCACTATCTTATAGTGATCTTCTCCAAAATATGACCGATCAACATCAGGTCTCGTACATGGCATACATAATAGTTACTCATGCGATCTCTCTTTTGGAGTATTTGGAGACTATTAAGAGAGATACACTCCATGACTCATCAACATGAGACATTTCTTGGAGTTTGCCATGCTAAACGATTTTAACATCAAATGAATATACGTTTCTTGGGTTAAGTCGAGCATCCTCTTGAATCTATCTATATAGATTTGTATCCCCAATTAAGATACTCTTCCCAAATCATTCATGGAGGAATGTTTAGACAACTTTATCTTTACTGATTGTAGCATTAGTATGTCATTCCTTATCCGTAGTATATCAATATATAATACTAGAAATGTCACGACGCTCCCACTGACCCTTTTGTACACACTAGGTTCATTCTTGTTTTTTGATAAAATCAAACTCTTTTGATTGTCTCATCAAAACGAATGTTCCATATTTGAGAAGCTTGCTTCAATCCATTTCTCTAAGTGTCTATGTAAGACCCCGAATTTTATGAAATAAAAGTATTCAATTTTTCTTATAATTACTATTCAGTAAATGGTTAAATTGATAAATGTTAAAGTTAATGGTGATATATGATTTTTTTTCAAAATACACAAGTGGTTATAAAATAATCATTGTTGTCGGGGAATATTCGTTTGGTCGTGGAATATTCTTTCTGTCGGGGAATATTCGTACGACGGCGCAGCCATTTGTGGGCCCCATAACAGAATAACTGTCGGATGAAGAAAACGACAAATTTGAGTTTTTACAAATAACGGCGTAGTTGTTACCGTTAACACTGTTGGAATACCCGGTGGTTAAAATACAGTAATACGCGTTATTGCACAGTAGCACACGGTATTGCATAGTATTTTTGAAATTATTGATTCTTACGTAAGAAGGCACTACTCAATAATTGTTACAGTAATTACTGTTCAATATTTTATTTTATTGATTCAATAATTGCTACGTTGAAATTTTATATTATTGTTGTTCAATAATTGTCACTGCACAGTATTTCTCATTATCAAATCAATAATTCATATTATTTGAATAATATTATTAGATAACATTATTGGCAATGTCTAGAAAGTTCTGTCTAAGGAGAGGTTTGGTCATCTAATTGCGCGCCAGTAAGGAAAAATTCTTATTGGAAAGCCCCCTCTTTCCTGGGAACGGCCTGGTTGTCATAAATGTGATTCTGTAATATTATTTGTGAATAATTAATTATTGATTCATATGATAAAGAAATATTTATTTTATGTGGATATAAACGAGGGATATATTTTTGTGGTTAAAAATGAAGGAGTTAATGTTGAGGTTTTTATCCGTATTTTTGTCGGAATGGAGGTATTAAAAATCAGGGTTTTTGAGATATTTTGCGGGGGTTATAATTTTTAATCCGACCGTTGGATCGTGGTAATTTTTGGATATGTTATACATATATAAGTTGAGTATATGCCCACAAATTTTGAACCGTTAAAAATGAACGTATGATTTATTATGAATTTTACGAGATGACTGGTTCAGAAATTGTTGAATTTTCGGAGTTTATCATTTTGGTGGAAAATTCTAGAATTGGTGGGCCCCACTTGTGGTTGGTGAAGAAATGTGCTGAATTATATTTCAAATGTGGTGGGTGGGAATAGTAGCAGGTAAAGCCATCAGGTTGAAGGTCAAACCTACCAAAATTTTCCTATAAATAGAGGGCTAAGTTAGAATTGAAAATCACACCAGAAACATAAGCTTTCTCTCTTTCTCTCTCTATATTATGAAGCATATTTTGTGAGTTTTTAGATACTTGGTGAGTTGCTATTCATCAGTGCAAGTTTTCTTCAGCATCATATCCGATATCCAGTCAGAAGTACTGCTCTTTTGAGGTAAGTGATAGTAAGGGATAGTAAGGGATAGTAAGGGATTGTAAGGGATTGTAAGGGATTTTAAGGGTTGTTATGATTTTCAGTTTCGTAATTTTTCTGAACTTCAAAAATTCTGGAAAATTTTGAAATGATATTTTGATGAGTTTTATTGATTGTGTCCAAAAATGGTGATTTTTGGATGTATAGATTGAGAGTTATGAATTTTATGAGAAAAGACTATTTTAACAGTAACCGCTTATAATTCCTTGTGGTTAACTCCAAAATTGATGAAATTTTTATTGGGAGTACATGTATATGATAGAAGTATACTCTGTAAATTTCAGAATTTTTAGACAAAAGTACAATTTTTGATAAATGTCTAAATATTCGGCTATTTTGGCCATATGAAAAATAGTAAATGACTTTTAAAAATTCTGAGAAAAATATATGTTCACTATGGGACTATATTATGCTAAATCCCAGAAAAGAAATATTTTTGGAACTGATTTGGTATTTTTCATGAAAATAGTCTAGTTATGAGTAAATGAATTAAATATGTTTTGTGAAGAAAGAAAATTGGAAAATAGGATTTTATGGCTTGAGAATCCTATATGAGGTATATGCAGATTTTTGATGAGGGTTTTGGTTATTGATGATGAAATTGTAAGAGTTGGCATTTTATGATGATTAAATGCATTAATTAGTAAAGTGTAAACAATTAAAATAAATTGTTTATAAATTTAAGTAATGTTATTCTTTCAATATCATTATACCGAAATATTGGTATGAATTTTATTGTAGAATTTCTATCTTTTGTGTCGGGGTTACTATTCATGAGTTACGAATATTACTCTTGAGATTAAAACTATATGTTGATCATATTATTTTTATCATCATATATAACATTTTTATAACCCTGATGTTGAAATTCTCTTTCACTGGAGTGTAAAGATGGGTAGATTATTGGTATGATCATGACTAGGGTTCTCTTTGGCCTGTAGTGCAAAGTTGAATTGTGACTGGTATGATCATGACCATTGAATTTATAATTGAATATCTTAAGCTTAAGTGCAAAGGTGAATTGATCAACATGGTTATAATTATTGTTTATATAAATTCTGAAATGATTATATATTTCTTTGAGATATGAATATCTTTGGCCTGTAGTGCAAAGATGAACTGTTGTTGAATATCTTTGGCCTGTAGTGCAAAGATGGTTTGTTGATGAATATCTTTGGCCCGTAGTGCAAAGATGGTTTGTTGATGAATATCTTTGGCCCGTAGTGCAAAGATGGATTTGTTAGTATGATTATAAACAGGAACTGTGATTTGGTATAACCATGATCTTTGATGTTTCAGGTAAAGACAGGTGATGAAAATATTCTTCGTCCTGGGTGCGAAGAAAAATTTATAGTCACAATTATGATTATGAGTTATTCATATGATTGTGGAAAGGAACTGTTGAGTGATGTTACATGGATAAAACATTGTTGGTGGATTTTTAACATGGAGAAGATAATAGACTTTATAGTCTATTTGACTCTTCTAATGGATTGCTCGTTCCGCTGCAACTATGGTTGAAATTTTTATCATTTACCATATGTTCTAAATCTCTGATTTATTGTTGATGAAGGCTATTGATAATTGAATTATCTTTAGTCATGATATTCTTTACTGAGCTAGTTGTGCTCACCCTTTTGCTTCACAATTCCTTTCAGGTAATAAGAGTGTAGCTGGGTCGAGCGGGGGTAACAAGGGAATAGAACGGTGGTCATCATTTAGTAGTTATATTTGGTGAAGAAAATAGGGTGAGGCGAACCCAACGTTGGAAGGGTGTTTTGTCACTATCATACAAGATGTCTAATGACATACAACCTCGTGTCATCATAAGACAGGGTTGTGCTCATCCACTTGCTGAGTATATCTATGGGCACTACCTATATAATCTTGGTGTTTGTTTGAAGTATAATTCTCAATTAGAGACAGTGGAGATAATGATAAGTCAAGAGAAGACTCACCATTGGGAAGAATATGATAGTAATCTTCTCGTTTTTCTTTGGGGTCTATTGGGTCAACCAAGGATAATTCTGTGGCCATATGATATCTATCATAACCTAGACGCGTGGCCTCCCATGTACGAAGGTTTCCTTGAGCACTTCCCAAAGATTCTAATTTCTAAAACAGTTTTTGACTATACCTTTATGTAAGGTGTTATTGTGAGGTGATGTCCACGGTTGGAACATGAGTCACATTTGGTATATATTTGTATCCAAACTCACAGCATATGTGTTGTTGTATTTTGCACGACAATTGTTGTAATAAAGTTGTAGTTATTTTCTGTACCATGTATTTGACGACTCAGAATGGGTTGGGTGGAATGGACCTATTTTGGGGTCGTTACATTTGGTATCAGAGCTTAGGGATATGATCTCTGGCGGAGATCGGGGAATACAACTAGGAGGGGAGAGATGAGTAAATCCTTCGCTAGTGTGTCCTACCTAAGCTTATTTGTTGGTCAGTCATAATATTGGGATATTATGTGATATGTTAATTTGTTCAATTAACCCTTGTTTTGAAGCTGTATTCTAGAATGATATCTGAAATACAGGAGATGAGCAATGGAGAAATCATGATGATAGGGAAGATGGAATCTGAAATGAAAGCAAGGTATTCTCAACTCTTTGAAATACCAGGTACGTAAATTTCGGGGACGAAATTTCATAAGGAGGGGAGATTGTAAGACCCCGAATTTTATGAAATAAAAGTATTCAATTTTTCTTATAATTACTATTCAGTAAATGGTTAAATTGATAAATGTTAAAGTTAAGGGTGATATATGATTTTTTTTCAAAATACACAAGTGGTTATAAAATAATCATTGTTGTCGGGGAATATTCGTACGACGGCGCAGCCATTTGTGGGCCCCATAATAGAATAACTGTCGAATGAAGAAAACGATAAATTTGAGTTTTTACAAATAACGGCGTAGTTGTTACCGTTAACACTGTTGGAATACCCGGTGGTTAAAATACAGTAATACGCGTTATTGTACAGTAGCACACGGTATTGCATAGTATTTTTGAAATTATTGATTCTTACGTAAGAAGGCACTACTCAATAATTGTTACAGTAATTACTGTTCAATATTTTATTTTATTGATTCAATAATTGCTACGTTGAAATTTTATATTATTGTTGTTCAATAATTGTTGCTGCACAGTATTTCTCATTATCAGATCAATAATTCATATTATTTGAATAATATTATTAGATAACATTATTGGCAATGTCTAGAAAGTTCTGTCTAAGGAGAGGTTTGGTCATCTAATTGCGCGCCAGTAAGGAGAAATTCTTATTGGAAAGCCCCCTCTTTCCTGGGAACGGCCTGGTTGTCATAAATGTGATTCTGTAATATTATTTGTGAATAATTAATTATTGATTCATATGATAAAGAAATATTTATTTTATGTGGATATAAATGAGGGATATATTTTTGTGGTTAAAAATGAAGGAGTTAATGTTGAGGTTTTTATCCGTATTTTTGTCGGAATGGAGGTATTAAAAATCAGGGTTTTTGAGATATTTTGCGGGGGTTATAATTTTTAATCCGACCGTTGGATCGTGGTAATTTTTGGATATGTTATACATATATAAGTTGAGTATATGCCCACAAATTTTGAACCGTTAAAAATGAACGTATGATTTATTATGAATTTTACGAGATGACTGGTTCAGAAATTGTTGAATTTTCGGAGTTTATCATTTTGGTGGAAAATTCTAGAATTGGTGGGCCCCACTTGTGGTTGGTGAAGAAATGTGCTGAATTATATTTCAAATGTGGTGGGTGGGAATAGTAGCAGGTAAAGCCATCAGGTTGCAGGTCAAACCTACCAAAATTTTCCTATAAATAGAGGGCTAAGTTAGAATTGAAAATCACACCAGAAACATAAGCTTTCTCTCTTTCTCTCTCTATATTATGAAGCATATTTTGTGAGTTTTTAGATACTTGGTGAGTTGCTATTCATCAGTGCAAGTTTTCTTCAGCATCATATCCGATATCCAGTCAGAAGTACTGCTCTTTTGAGGTAAGGGATAGTAAGGGATAGTAAGGGATAGTAAGGGATTGTAAGGGATTTTAAGGGTTGTTATGATTTTCAGTTTCGTAATTTTTCTGAACTTCAAAAATTCTGGAAAAATTTGAAATGATATTTTGATGAGTTTTATTGATTGTGTCCAAAAATGGTGATTTTTGGATGTATAGATTGAGAGTTATGAATTTTATGAGAAAAGACTATTTTAACAGTAACCGCTTATAATTCCTTGTGGTTAACTCCAAAATTGATGAAATTTTTATTGGGAGTACATGTATATGATAGAAGTATACTCTGTAAATTTCAGAATTTTTAGACAAAAGTACAATTTTTGATAAATGTCTAAATATTCGGCTATTTTGGCCATATGAAAAATAGTAAATGACTTTTAAAAATTCTGAGAAAAATATATGTTCACTATGGGACTATATTATGCTAAATCCCAGAAAAAAAATATTTTTGGAACTGATTTGGTATTTTTCATGAAAATGGTCTAGTTATGAGTAAATGAATTAAATATGTTTTGTGAAGAAAGAAAATTGGAAAATAGGATTTTATGGCTTGAGAATCCTATATGAGGTATATGCAGATTTTTGATGAGGGTTTTGGTTATTGATGATGAAATTGTAAGAGTTGGCATTTTATGATGATTAAATGCATTAATTAGTAAAGTGTAAACAATTAAAATAAATTGTTTATAAATTTAAGTAATGTTATTCTTTCAATATCATTATACCGAAATATTGGTATGAATTTTATTGTAGAATTTCTATCTTTTGTGTCGGGGTTACTATTCATGAGTTACGAATATTACTCTTGAGATTAAAACTATATGTTGATCATATTATTTTTATCATCATATATAACATTTTTATAACCCTGATGTTGAAATTCTCTTTCACTGGAGTGTAAAGATGGGTAGATTATTGGTATGATCATGACTAGGGTTCTCTTTGGCCTGTAGTGCAAAGTTGAATTGTGACTGGTATGATCATGACCATTGAATTTATAATTGAATATCTTAAGCTTAAGTGCAAAGGTGAATTGATCAACATGGTTATAATTATTGTTTATATAAATTCTGAAATGATTATATATTTCTTTGAGATATGAATATCTTTGGCCTGTAGTGCAAAGATGAACTGTTGTTGAATATCTTTGGCCCGTAGTGCAAAGATGGTTTGTTGATGAATATCTTTGGCCCGTAGTGCAAAGATGGATTTGTTAGTATGATTATAAACAGGAACTGTGATTTGGTATAACCATGATCTTTGATGTTTCAGGTAAAGACAGGTGATGAAAATATTCTTCGTCCTGGGTGCGAAGAAAAATTTATAGTCACAATTATGATTATGAGTTATTCATATGATTGTGGAAAGGAACTGTTAAGTGATGTTACATGGATAAAACATTGTTGGTGGATTTTTAACATGGAGAAGATAATAGACTTTATAGTCTATTTGACTCTTCTAATGGATTGCTCGTTCCGCTGCAACTATGGTTGAAATTTTTATCATTTACCATATGTTCTAAATCTCTGATTTATTGTTGATGAAGGCTATTGATAATTGAATTATCTTTAGTCATGATATTCTTTACTGAGCTAGTTGTGCTCACCCTTTTGCTTCACAATTCCTTTCAGGTAATAAGAGTGTAGCTGGGTCGAGCGGGGGTAACAAGGGAATAGAACGGTGGTCATCATTTAGTAGTTATATTTGGTGAAGAAAATAGGGTGAGGTGAACCCAACGTTGGAAGGGTGTTTTGTCACTATCATACAAGATGTCTAATGACATACAACCTCGTGTCATCATAAGACAGGGTTGTGCTCATCCACTTGCTGAGTATATCTATGGGCACTACCTATATAATCTTGGTGTTTGTTTGAAGTATAATTCTCAATTAGAGACAGTGGAGATAATGATAAGTCAAGAGAAGACTCACCATTGGGAAGAATATGATAGTAATCTTCTCGTTTTTCTTTGGGGTCTATTGGGTCAACCAAGGATAATTCTGTGGCCATATGATATCTATCATAACCTAGACGCGTGGCCTCCCATGTACGAAGGTTTCCTTGAGCACTTCCCAAAGATTCTAATTTCTAAAATAATTTTTGACTATACCTTTATATAAGGTGTTATTGTGAGGTGATGTCCACGGTTGGAACATGAGTCACATTTGGTTTATATTTGTATCCAAACTCACAGCATATGTGTTGTTGTATTTTGCACGACAATTGTTGTAATAAAGTTGTAGTTGTTTTCTGTACCATGTATTTGACGACTCAGAATGAGTTGGGTGGAATGGACCTATTTTGGGGTCGTTACAGTCTACAACTCTTACCTCATCGTGTGTAACTAGATTATCATCTTATATGATGTGTACCTCATCATCATCATCTATAATGAATCCATTCCTCCCAGGTATCTTCAGTACTATTCCAGATTTACAATTTGGTTGTGGTATAATAGGTCTATCTGTAGGTTCCTCTTATTTGACTTATAGTGCTTTGCGGTTCTTGAACTCTTCAAGATCTATTATCCTCCCACTAGCCCCTTCAATGATAAACACCTTTATCTTAGAAGGAAGCGTGTTTCGCAACAAACACCTTTTGCTAAGTAGGATTATAGAACATATACCCTAAACTTACTTTAGAATGTCCCACAAATATGTACTTGTCAAATCTTGGTCCAAGCTTATCCTTTGAAACCTTTTCATATAAGCTGGGCAACCCCTTATCTTAACTTACTTAAAATTAGGAATCCTTCCTGTCCATAAATTTTATTGAGTCTTGTGGCCGGATTTTGAGGTTACCTTTTTTTCGTAAATATGCAGCCATTTCTAGGACATTATCCCAGAAGGATACTAGAATGTCGGTAAAATCATTATGGACCACACCATGTCCAACAAAGTACGATTTTTCCTTTTCGATACATCAATCAATTATTGCGTATCAGGAGGCGTCCATTGTGAGAAAACCATTTGAGATAATCTAGAAACTCATTGCACAAGTATTTCTTCCTTGATCCGATCAAAGAATCCTAATACTTTGCCAATTTGTTACACTTCTGAATTTTTTGAACCTTTCAAATAATTCACAATTGTATTTCAGCAAATACACACGTTCAATTTTTTGAACGATCATCTCCTTTTCTTATACTGGTTTGTTCAATTTATAAAATTATTTTCACGTAAGTCAAGTATACAAAATCCATTAAGTAATATTCCAGTTCTATACAAAGTATTATTATTATAAATAGAACAACAATTGTTCTTAAATATAATACCAAAGATTTCATTGTCCAACAACAAAATAGAAATAATGTTTCTAACAAGAACTGGAATACAATAACAACTTATTGACTTAATAGACTTACCCGTAGGCAATGCTAAACTATAAGTTCCTATGGCTAATGTAGCAACCTTTGCTTCATTTCCCACACATAGGTTTACTTATCTTTGTTTAGCTTTCTATTTCTGCTTGGTCCCTTCATAAATCTATATTTATGATAACCAAAGTCGATATCCAATATGTGACGCCCCCAAAATAGGTTCATTCCACCCAACCCATTATGAGTCGCCAAATACATGGTACAGAAAATAACTACAACTTTATTACTACAATTGTCGTGCAAAATACGATAACACATATACTATGACTATAAATACAAATATTGTCATCTAGACAGTATTCAAACTCAAATGGAGTCCTCATTATAATTATTGATACACTATTTTACAAAATAGTGAGGACTACTAAAACAACTATCTTAAACCATCATTCCATACCCCGACTAGTACCCACTACATTCTCGCCCCCTGAGAAGAAAAATAGAACAAAAAGGAAAAGGGTGAGCTCAACTAGCCCAGTAAAGAATTATGACTACGATAATATAGAACAAATTATCGTTAGTCCTCAACAGGAAAAAATCTGATAGAATACAATAGACAACAAGTTTTAGATCAATAACTGCAGCGGATACAACAATTCATTAGAAGAGTTAAGTAGAGAATGAAATCTACTATCATCTATGAATTTAAAAGTCCGTCATCGATATTTTATCCCTGTAATATCAATCAATATACATCTTGAATCAAATAGTCATCTTTGCTCTACATACCAAAGATATTAATCCGTCGGTCATGTTCATCTCAACACCTGTTCATCTTTGCACTATGGGCCAAAGATATTCATCAAGAAATCATTCATCTTTGCACTATAGGCCAAAGATATTCAGTAATATCATCATTTAGGACTGAGGATGATGAAAAATATATTTTAAAGAAAACGAATCCAGTGAGACAAAAGAACAAATAGTAAGGATTCGTACTTCGGTTTATCCATGTTTAAAAATACTCCATAATCACTATTGTGGAACAGAATTCAAAAATGAAGATCAAAACATAGATCCAATCAAATATAGGAACCATAAAAGACAATCTTGGACACAGAAAAGAAAATTTAATTTTTTCTGTGAATAGTGTCGTATTCATGAATAGTGTCGCATACGTGAATAGTGTCGTATACGTGAATAGTAACTCTGACCCCAAAAGGTAAAAATTTTATAAGAAAAATCATCATGCTTTGTGAATAGTACTCGTGAATAGTAACTCGTGAATAGTAACTTATGAATAGTAACTCCGACATGAAAAGATAAGAATTTCACAAGAAAAATCTTACCAATATTCTGGTATAATGATATTGAAAGAAATAATATCATTTATAAAAAAAATAGCATCCCTTACCTCAAAAGAATAATACTTCTAGCTGGAATATCAGATATAATGCTGAAAGAAACTTGCACCGTATAGCAACACTCAAGATATCAAAATACTCACAAGAATATGCTCGATAATATAGAGAGAGAATATTTCAGTTTCTGGTGTGATTTTCAATTCTAACCTAAGCACCCTATTTATAGGAAAATGCTTAGAACACCAAAGCGGAAAATTTAATAAAATATTATTATTTATATATAAATTTCCTACACACACCAAGAATTCTGAATTCAGCATCTTACACATGCAAGTGGGGCCCACCAAAATGAAAAACATGTTTTACATATTTTTTGTAACTAAATAAATTCAAATCTAATATTCTGGAACTTCAATAATTCATAATAAATAGCCCTTTTATCAGAAAAATTTGAATCTTATGTCCTTTCATAGGAAATTCAATTCTCTACAACTTTGTAAGTTTAAGTTTTTTCAAATTCTAAACAGAAATTGACCAAAACCCACATACGGACGATTTTACAGGCTAAAATTAAATTTCAGTAAAAAATAAGGTCCACCAACACACAAAACATATGTTAAACATTTATTACAACAAAAATACTCTTCCTCCTCATTTATTCATATATCACCCATTCATTGTAAAAATATCACCATTATTATATTATTATAATATAATAATAAATTTAAATAAATTATTTTATCAGAAAAGATAAAATATCAATTTTCAACAATTGTCACATTAAAAAAAATTTCCATCTATATTCATATAAAATAAATATTTTCCTTATCATATAAATCAATAATTAATTATTTATAAATAATACTACGGAATCACAATATTGACAACCAGACCGTTCCTAGAAAAGAGGGGGCTTTCCAATAAGGATTTCTCCTTATTGACGCGCAATTAGGTGACCAAACTTCTACTTAGATAGAACTTTCTAGACATTGCCAATAATACTATCTAATAATATTATATAAATAATATGAATTATTGCTCCGATAATGAAAAATATTTTACAGTGAAAACAATAATAATATAAAATATCAACGCAGCAATTATTGAATCAATAAAATAAACTATTGAACAGTAATTACTGTAACAATTATTGAGTAGTGACTTCTTACGTAAGAATCAATAATTGGTGCAATACCGTGTGCTAATGTGAAACAACGCGTATTACTGTGTTTTAACCACCGGGTATTCCAACAGTATTAACGGTTACAACTACGCCGTTATTTATAAACAACTTATACTTGTCGTTTTCTTCATTCAATCGCTTTCCGTTATGGAGCCCACACAAGGCTGCGCCGTCGTACAAATATTCCCCGACAGTAAGAATATTCTACGACCAAACGAATATTTCCCGATAACAATAAATATTTTATAACCACTTGCTTATTTAAAATATTTGCGCATTTTATCCATAACTTACCACATTAATCAAATCAACCCTAACTATTTCAAAATAATAAATAGAGAAAAATTAATTTTATTTATAAAAAGTTGGGGTCTTATACAATACCCAAGTAGAACCTTGACTTAAAGAAAAATGTATTTTAAATCATTAACAAAATTATATTTGTAACCGAAACTTCACTAAGCTTCTTCTGGCTAGCTCTACAAGATGTTTCTCGCAGTTTCTTTCCAATGTACAGGCTTATTGCAGTGGAAGCAAACTCCTTTGCTATCTGTATCAGTTTTCTTCTTATTATCCTTTATTTTTGCCTTTTTATTTACCTTTTTAGAATCGTTCTTCCTTTTAGAAGATCCTTTGGCCCCTACCAGTAAGACTTGATCTTTCTAGGTTGGAAAGTGACTCTTAACATTTTTCAATATGTTAAGCAAATCAGCGAGGCTGATCTTTAGTTTGTTCATATGAAAAATTCGCAACAATTGTGAAAGGAGTCCGGGAGTGAGTGCAAGATCAAATCTTGGCTCAACTCTCCATCCATGACAAAACTCATTGTCCTAATTGATTAATCAAATTGATTATGTTAAGGACTTTTATTTGTACTGTAGTGTCGGTCATTCTAGATCGAAAGAGCTCCTTAGATATTTGATATATATCAGTCCTACTTTTCTCACCATCAACTACTTGATGTGCAGGAATGTAGTAAGAGCATCCATAGTTTCATGCTGATGCTGAAGCTCGTTACTCATGGATGCGAACATGATGCATTGAGCCAACTGTGCATCATCTTGCCACTTTCTAAAAGTAGCAATTTCTTCCTCAGAGGCACTGTCTGCAACAATTGCAGGGATAAGCGTATTAAGAACATAAGATAGCTTTTCAGCAGTGAAAACTATTCTCAAATTCCTTAGCCAATCTGTTTAATACGGTCCGCTTAAATAGCATCTAATATGCTTCACAGTGATAGTAATTTAGACATTGTAAATTTCTGTAAATAAATTTGTAATTAACAATATTTTAGCATATATTCTTTTATTAATTACCAAAATAAATTAGGTCTTGTTTTAAATTGGTCTCTTCCACTATTTTTATCAAACTATATTACCTCACTTATATATGTAAGACCCCAACTTATTAATAAATAAAATCAAATTTTCTCTAATTATTATTGTGAATAATAAGGTGTTAATTTGATATAATATTTTGGTTATGGGTGAAATGTGCAAAATTTACAAAATAAACAAGTAGTTATAAAATATTTATTTCTGTAGGGGAATATTCGTTTGGTCGTGGAATATTCTTTCTGTCGGGGAATATTCGTACGACGGCGCAGCTATCCGTGGTCCCCATAACGAAAAACAGGTGGGGGAAGATAACGACAAAAATTGAGTTTTTATAAATAACGGCGTAGTTGTTACCGTTAACACTGTTGGAATACCCGATGGTTAAAAAAAAAGTAATACGCGTGGTTGCACAGTAGCACACGGATTGCACAGTATTTTTGAATTATTGATTCTTACGAAAGAAGGCACTACTCAATAATTGTTACAGTAGTTACTGTTCAATATTTTATTTTATTGATTCAATAATTGATGCGTTGATATTTTATATTATTATTGTTTCAATAATTGTTACTGCACAGTATTTTTCATTATCAGATCAATAATTCATATTATTTGAATAATATTATTAGATAACATTATTGGCAATGTCTAAAAAATTCTGTCTAAGGAGAGGTTTGGTCACCTAATTGCGCGCTAGTAAGGAGAAATCCTTATTGGAAAGCCCCCTCTTTCCTGGAAACGGCCTGGTTGTCATAAATGTGATTCTATAATATTATTTGTGAATAATTAATTATTGATTCATATGATAAGGAAATATTTATTTTATGTGGATATAAATGAGGGATATATTTTTGTGGTTAAAAATGAAGGAGTTTATGTTAAGGGGTTTTATCAGTATTTTTGTCGGAATGGAGGTATTAAAAATCAAATTAGGGTTTTTGAGATATTTTGCGGGGGTTATAATTTTTAATCCGACCGTTGAATCGTGGTAATTTTTGGATATCTTATACATATATAAGTTGAGTATATGTCCACAAATTTTGAACCGTTAAAAATGAAAGTATGATTTGTTATGAATTTTACGAGATGACTGGTTCAGAAATTGTTAAATTTTTGGAGTTTATCATTTTGGTGGAAAATTCTAGAATTGGTGGGCCCTACTTTTGGTTGGTGAGAAAATGTGCTGAGATTTTTATTCAAATGTGGTAGGCTTGAATAGTAGCAGGTAAAGCCATCATGTTGCAGGTCAAGTCTGCTTCGGCATGCTAACAATTTCCTATAAATAGAGGGCTAAGTTAGAATTGAAAATCACACCAGAAACAAGTTTTCTCTCTTTCTCTCTCTAAATTATTAAGTGTATTTTGTGAGTATTTAGATACTTTGTGAGTTTCTATTCATCAGTGCAAGTTTCCTTCAGCCTTATACCGATATTCCGATCAGAAGTACTGATATTTTAAGGTAAGGAATATTATCTTCTTCTTAAATGATATTTTCTTCAATATCATTATGCCGAAATATTGGTATGAACTTTTTATCAAATTTGAAACTTTTTGTGTCGTGGTTACTATTTATGTATACAGCACTATTCACGTATACGATACTATTCACGAACACGGTACTATTTACCGAAAAATAAAATTTTCTTCTTTTTGTCCAAGTTGTCTATTATAGTTACTATCTTTGATTGTATCCATGTTTTGATCATTATTTTTGAATTCTGCTTCAAAATTGGTTATTTTGGAATATTATTGAACTTGGATAAACTGTAATACGAATCCTTAGTTTTTGATCTTTTATCTCACTAAATTCGTTTTCTTTAAAATATTTTTCATCATCCTCAGTCCTAAATGATGATACAAATGAATATCTTTGACCTGTAGTGCAAAGATGAATGATTACCTGATCAATATCTTTGGCCCGTAGTGCAAAGATGAACATGTGTTGAGATGAACATGACCAACTGGTGATACAAATGAATATCTTTGGCCTGTAGTGCAAAGATGAATATTTGATTCAAGATGAATATTGATTGATGTTATAGGGATAAAATATTGATGATAGACTTTTAAATCTTAGAAGATAGTAGAATTATTTCTCTACTTGACTCTTCTAATGGATTATTATTTTCGCTGCAGTTGTTGATCTAAAACTTGTTATCGATTATATTCTATCAGATTTTTCCCTGTTGAATACTAATGATAATTTGTTGTATATTATCTTAATCATAATATTCTTTACTGTGATAGTTGAGCTCACCCTTTTTGTTCCATTTTTCTCAGGAGGCGAGAATATAGCGGGAACTAGTCGGGGTGTGGAGTGAGGTTTTCTGTAAGACCCCGAATTTTATGAAATAAAAGTATTCAATTTTTCTTATAATTACAATTCAGTAAATGGTTAAATTGATAAAAAGTTAAAGTTATGGGTGAAATGTAAAAATTTTTCAAAATAAACAAGTGGTTATAAAATAATCATTGTTGTCGGGGAATATTCGTTTGGTCGTGGAATATTCTTTCTGTCGGGGAATATTCGTACGACGGCGCAGCCATTTGTGGGCCCCATAACAGAATAACTGTCGGATGAAGATAACGACAAAAATTGAGTTTTTATAATTAACGGCATAGTTGTTACCGTTAACACTGTTAGAATACCCGGTGGTTAAAATACAATAATACGCGTTATTGCACAGTAGCACACGGTATTGCACAGTATTTTTGAAATTATTGATTCTTACGTAAGAAGGCACAACTGAATAATTGTCACAGTAATTACTGTTCAATATTTTATTTTATTGATTCAATAATTGCTGCGTTGATATTTTATATTATTGTTACTTAATAATTGTCACTGCACAGTATTTCCCATTATCAGATCAATAATTCATATTATTTGAATAATATTATTAGATAACATTATTAACAATGTCTAGAAAGTTCTGTCAAGGAGAGGTTTGGTCACCTAATTGCGCGCCAGTAAGGAGAAAACCTTATCGGAAAGCCTCCTCTTTCCTGGGAACTGTCTGGTTGTCATAATTGTGATTCTGTAATATTATTTGTGAATAATTAATTATTGATTCATATGATAAGTAAATATTTATTTTATGTGGATGTAAATAAGGGATATATTTTTGTGGTTAAAAATGAAAGAATTAATGCTGAGATATTTTATCAGTATTTTTGTCGGAATGAAGGTATTGAAAATCAAATTAGGGTTTTTGAGATATATTGCGGGGGTTATAATTTTTAATCCGACCGTTGGATCGTTGTGATTTTTGGATATGTTATACATATATAAGTTGAGTATATGTCCACAAATTTTGAACCGTTACAAATGAATGTATGATTTATTATGAATTTTACGAGATGACTGGTTCAGAAATTGTTGAATTTTCGGAGTTAATCATTTTGGTGGAAAATTCTAGAATTGGTGGGCCTTACTCTTGGTTGGTGAAGAAATGTACTGAAATTTTTATTCAAATGTGGTGGGTAGGAATAGTAGCAGGTAAAGCCATCAGGGTGCAGGTTAAGTCTACTTCGGCGTGCTAATATTTTCCTATAAATAGAGGGCTAAGTTAGAATTGAAAATCACACCAGAATTCATAAGTGTTCTCTCTTTTTTTCTCTAGATTATCGAGTGTATTTTGTGAGTATTTAGATACTTGGTGAGTTGCTATTCATCAGTGCAAGTTTTCTTCAGCGTCATATCCGATATTCAGTCAGAAGTGCTGCTCTTTTGAGGTAAGGGATAGTAAGGGATTTTAAGGGTTATTATATTTTTTTTCAGTTCGTCATTCTTCTGACCTTCAGAAAATTCTGAAAAAATTTGAAATGATATTTTGATGAGTTTTATTGATTGTGTCCAAAAATGGTAATTTTTGGATGTATAGATTAAGAGTTATGAATTTTATGATAAAAGACTATTTTAAAAGTAACCGCTTATAACTCCTTGTGGTTAACTCCAAAATTGATGAAATTTTTATTGGAAGTATATCTATATAATGTTAGTGTACTCTGTAAATTTCAGAATTTTTGGATAAAAATACAATTTATGATAAATGTCTAAATATTCGACGGCTTTGGCCATATGGAAAATAGTAAATGAGTTTTAAAAATTCTGAGAAAAATATATGTTCAATATGGGACTATATTCTGCTAAATCCCAGAAAAGAAATATTTTTAGAACTGATTTGGTATTTTTCATAAAAATAGACTAGATATGAGTAAATGAATTAAATATGTTATGTGAAGTAAGAACATTGGAAAATAGGATTTTATGGCTTGAGAATCCTATATGAGGTATATGCAGATTTTTTATGAGGGTTTTGGTTATTGGTATTGAAATCTTAAAAGTTTGGCATTTTAGGATGATTAAATGTATTATTTAGTAAAGTGTAAACAATTAAAATAAATTGTTTATAAATTTAAGAAATGTTATTCTTTCAATATCATTATACTAAAATATTGGTATAAATTTTATTGTAGAATTTCTACCTTTTTGTGTCAGGTTTACTATTCATGAGTTACTATTCACGAGTTACTATTCATGAGTTACTATTCACGAGTTACTATTCATGACAAAATTAGTTTCTTTTTCTGACCAAATTATAGTTGAGTTATGAATATTACTCTTGAGATTAAATCTATATGTTGATTATATTGATTTTTTTATTATATATAACATTTTTATAACCCTAATGATGATATTTCTCTTTGACTTGAGCGTAAAGATGGGTAGATTTTTGGTATGATCGTGACTATGGGTTCTCTTTGGCCAGTAGTGCAAAGTTGAATTGTTGACTGGTATGATCATGACCATTGAATTTATAACTGAATATCTTTAGCTTAAGTGTAAAGGTGAATTGATCAACATGGTTATAATTATTGTTTATATAATTCTGAAATGATTATATATTTTTTTGAGATATTAATATATTTGGTCTGTGGTGCAAATATGAATTATTGATGAATATCTTTGGCCTGTAGTGCAAAGATGACCTGTTGTTGAATATCTTTGGCCTGTAGTTCAAAGATGAATTGTTGATGAATATCTTTGGCCTGTAGTGCAAAGATGAAATGTTGATGAATATCTTTAGCCATTAGTGCAAAGATGAACAGGTGTTGAGATGAACATGACCAACTGGTGATACAAATGAATATCTTTGGTCATAGTGCAAAGATGAAGTTATTAGTATGATTATGAACATGAACTGTGATTTGGTGTAACCATGATCTTTAATGTTTCAGGTAAAGACAGGTGTTGAAAATATTCTTCGTCCTGGGTGCGAAGAAAAAATTTAGAATCATAATTATGATTATGAGTTATTCATATGATTGTGGAAAGGAACTGTTGAGTGATGTTACAAGGATAAAACATTGTTGGTAGATTTTTAACATGGAGAAGATAATAGACTTTATAGTCTATTTGACTCTTCTAATGGATTGCTCGTTCCGCTGCAACTATGGTTGAAATTTTTATCATCTACCATATGTTCTAAATCTCTGATTTATTATTGATGAAGACTATTGATAATTTATTTATCTTTAGTCATGATATTCTTTACTGGGCTAGTTGTGCTCACCCTTCTGTTTCACAATTCCTTTTAGGTAATAAGAGTGTAGCTGGGTCGAGCGGGGGTAACAGGGGAATAGAACGGTGGTCATCATTTAGTAGTTATATTTGGTGAATCAAATAGGGTGAGGCGAACCCAACGTTGGAATGGTGTTTTGCCACTATCATACAAGATGTCTAATGATATACAATCTCGTGTCACCATAAGACAGGGATGTGCTCATCCACTTACTGAGTATATCTACGAGCACTACCTATATAATCTTGGTATTTGTTTGAAGTATAATTTACGATTAAAGACAGTGGAGATAATGATAAGTCAAGAGAAGACTCGCCATTGGGAAGAATATGATAGTTATCTTCTCGTTTTTCTTTGGGGTCTATTGGGTCAACCAAGGATAATTCTGTGGCCATATGATATCTATCATAACCTAGACGCATGGCCTCCCATGTACGAAGGTTTCCTTGAGCACTTTCCAAAGATTCTAATTTCTAAAATAATTTTTGACTATACCTTTATGTAAGGTGTCATTGTGAGGTGTTGTCCACGGTTGGGACATGAGTCACATTTGGTATATATTTGTATCCAAACTCACAGCATATGTGTTGTTGTATTTTGCACGACAATTGTTGTAATAAAGTTGTAGTTATTTTATGTACCATGTATTTGGTGACTCAGAATAGGTTGGATGGTATGGACCTATTTTGGGGTCGTCACAGTTGGTATCAGAGCTTAGGGATATGATCTCTGGCGGAGATTAGAAAATAGAACTAGGAGGGGAGAGATGAGTAAATCCTTCGCTAGTGTGTCCTACCTAAGCTTATTTGTTGGTTAGTCATAATATCGGGATATTATGTGATATGTTAATTTGTTCAATTAACCCTTGTTTTGAAGCTGTATTCTAGAACGATATCTGAAATACAGGAGATGAGCAATGGAGAAATCATGATGATAGAAAAGATGGAATCTGAAATGAAAGGAAGGTATTCTCAACTCTTTGAAATATCAGGTACGTAAATTTCGGGGACGAAATTTCATAAGGAGGGGAGATTGTAAGACCCCGAATTTTATGAAATAAAAGTATTCAATTTTTCTTATAATTACAATTCAGTAAATGGTTAAATTGATAAAAAGTTAAAGTTATGGGTGAAATGTAAAAATTTTTCAAAATAAACAAGTGGTTATAAAATAATCATTGTTGTCGGGGAATATTCGTTTGGTCGTGGAATATTCTTTCTGTCGGGGAATATTCGTACGACGGCGCAGCCATTTGTGGGCCCCATAACAGAATAACTGTCGGATGAAGATAACGACAAAAATTGAATTTTTATAATTAACGGCGTAGTTGTTACCGTTAACACTGTTAGAATACCCGGTGGTTAAAATACAATAATACGCGTTATTGCACAGTAGCACACGGTATTGCACAGTATTTTTGAAATTATTGATTCTTACGTAAGAAGGCACAACTGAATAATTGTCACAGTAATTACTGTTCAATATTTTATTTTATTGATTCAATAATTGCTACGTTGATATTTTATATTATTGTTGCTTAATAATTGTCACTGCACAGTATTTCCCATTATCAGATCAATAATTCATATTATTTGAATAATATTATTAGATAACATTATTGACAATGTCTAGAAAGTTCTGTCAAGGAGAGGTTTGGTCACCTAATTGCGCGCCAGTAAGGAGAAAACCTTATCGGAAAGCCTCCTCTTTCTTGGGAACTGCCTAGTTGTCATAATTGTGATTCTGTAATATTATTTGTGAATAATTAATTATTGATTCATATGATAAGGAAATATTTATTTTATGTGGATGTAAATGAGGGATATATTTTTGTGGTTAAAAATGAAGGAATTAATGCTGAGATATTTTATCAGTATTTTTGTCGGAATGAAGGTATTGAAAATCAAATTAGGGTTTTTGAGATATATTGCGGGGGTTATAATTTTTAATCCGACCGTTGGATCGTTGTGATTTTTGGATATGTTATACATATATAAGTTGAGTATATGTCCACAAATTTTGAACCGTTAAAAATGAACGTATGATTTATTATGAATTTTACGAGATGACTGGTTCAGAAATTGTTGAATTTTTGGAGTTAATCATTTTGGTGGAAAATTATAGAATTGGTGGGCCCTACTCTTGGTTGGTGAAGAAATGTACTGAGATTTTTATTCAAATGTGGTGGGTAGGAATAGTAGCAGATAAAGCCATTATGGTGCAGGTTAAGTCTACTTCGGCGTGCTAACATTTTCCTATAAATAGAGGGCTAAGTTAGAATTGAAAATCACACCAGAATTCATAAGTGTTCTCTCTTTTTTTCTCTAGATTATCGAGTGTATTTTGTGAGTATTTAGATACTTGGTGAGTTGCTATTCATCAGTGCAAGTTTCCTTCAGCGTCATATCCGATATTCAGTCAGAAGTGCTGCTCTTTTGAGGTAAGGGATAGTAAGGGATTTTAAGGGTTATTATATTTTTTTTCAGTTCGTCATTCTTCTGACCTTCAGAAAATTCTGGAAAAATTTGAAATGATATTTTGATGAGTTTTATTGATTGTGTCCAAAAATGGTAATTTTTGGATGTATAGATTAAGAGTTATGAATTTTATGATAAAAGACTATTTTAAAAGTAACCGCTTATAACTCCTTGTGGTTAACTCCAAAATTGATGAAATTTTTATTGGAAGTATATCTATATAATGTCAGTGTACTCTGTAAATTTCAGAATTTTTGGATAAAAATACAATTTATGATAAATGTCTAAATATTCGACGGCTTTGGCCATATGGAAAATAGTAAATGAGTTTTAAAAATTCTGAGAAAAATATATGTTCAATATGGGACTATATTCTGCTAAATCCCAGAAAAGAAATATTTTTAGAACTGATTTGGTATTTTTCATAAAAATAGACTAGATATGAGTAAATGAATTAAATAT
Organism: Panax notoginseng; assembly: GCA_016801055.1. NCBI lineage: Eukaryota > Viridiplantae > Streptophyta > Magnoliopsida > Apiales > Araliaceae > Panax > Panax notoginseng. The sequence goes on from CM029016.1 coordinate 123,376,378, forward strand.
GTTATGTGAAGTAAGAAAATTGGAAAATAGGATTTTATGGCTTGAGAATCCTATATGAGGTATATGCAGATTTTTTATGAGGGTTTTGGTTATTGGTATTGAAATCTTAAAAGTTTGGCATTTTAGGATGATTAAATGTATTATTTAGTAAAGTGTAAACAATTAAAATAAATTGTTTATAAATTTAAGAAATGTTATTCTTTCAATATCATTATACTAAAATATTGGTATAAATTTTATTGTAGAATTTCTACCTTTTTGTGTCAGGTTTACTATTCATGAGTTACTATTCACGAGTTACTATTCATGAGTTACTATTCACGAGTTACTATTCATGACAAAATTAGTTTCTTTTTCTGACCAAATTATAGTTGAGTTATGAATATTACTCTTGAGATTAAATCTATATGTTGATTATATTGATTTTTTTATTATATATAACATTTTTATAACCCTAATGATGATATTTCTCTTTGACTTGAGCGTAAAGATGGGTAGATTTTTGGTATGATCGTGACTATGGGTTCTCTTTGGCCAGTAGTGCAAAGTTGAATTGTTGACTGGTATGATCATGACCATTGAATTTATAACTGAATATCTTTAGCTTAAGTGTAAAGGTGAATTGATCAACATGGTTATAATTATTGTTTATATAATTCTGAAATGATTATATATTTTTTTGAGATATTAATATATTTGGCCTGTGGTGCAAATATGAATTATTGATGAATATCTTTGGCCTGTAGTGCAAAGATGACCTGTTGTTGAATATCTTTGGCCTGTAGTTCAAAGATGAATTGTTGATGAATATCTTTGGCCTGTAGTGCAAAGATGAAATGTTGATGAATATCTTTAGCCATTAGTGCAAAGATGAACAGGTGTTGAGATGAACATGACCAACTGGTGATACAAATGAATATCTTTGGTCATAGTGCAAAGATGAAGTTATTAGTATGATTATGAACATGAACTGTGATTTGGTGTAACCATGATCTTTAATGTTTCAGGTAAAGACAGGTGTTGAAAATATTCTTCGTCCTGGGTGCGAAGAAAAAATTTAGAATCATAATTATGATTATGAGTTATTCATATGATTGTGGAAAGGAACTGTTGAGTGATGTTACAGGGATAAAACATTGTTGGTAGATTTTTAACATGGAGAAGATAATAGACTTTATAGTCTATTTGACTCTTCTAATGGATTGCTCGTTCCGCTGCAACTATGGTTGAAATTTTTATCATCTACCATATGTTCTAAATCTCTGATTTATTATTGATGAAGACTATTGATAATTTATTTATCTTTAGTCATGATATTCTTTACTGGGCTAGTTGTGCTCACCCTTCTGTTTCACAATTCCTTTCAGGTAATAAGAGTGTAGCTGGGTCGAGCGGGGGTAACAGGGGAATAAAACGGTGGTCATCATTTAGTAGTTATATTTGGTGAATCAAATAGGGTGAGGCGAACCCAACGTTGGAAGGGTGTTTTGCCACTATCATACAAGATGTCTAATGATATACAATCTCGTGTCACCATAAGACAGGGATGTGCTCATCCACTTGCTGAGTATATCTACGAGCACTACCTATATAATCTTGGTATTTGTTTGAAGTATAATTCACGATTAAAGACAGTGGAGATATTGATAAGTCAAGAGAAGACTCACAATTGGGAAGAATATGATAGTAATCTTCTCGTTTTTCTTTGGGGTCTATTGGGTCAACCAAGGATAATTCTGTAGCCATATGATATCTATCATAACCTAGACGCATGGCCTCCCATGTACGAAGGTTTCCTTGAGCACTTTCCAAAGATTCTAATTTCTAAAATAATTTTTGACTATATCTTTATGTAAGGTGTCATTGTGAGGTGCTGTCCACGGTTGGGACATGAGTCACATTTGGTATATATTTGTATCCAAACTCACAGCATATGTGTTGTTGTATTTTGCACGACAATTATTGTAATAAAGTTGTAGTTATTTTCTGTACCATGTAGTTGGTGACTCAGAATAGGTTGGATGGTATGGACCTATTTTGGGGTCGTCACATTTTCAGTCAGTGCTGTTAGCAGTCCTCACTATTATATAAAATAGTGTGATAATAATTATAATAAGGACTCCTTTTGAGTTTGTATAATCTCTAGTAGAGAATATTTGTATTCAAACTCAGAGTTTTGGATTGTTGTATTTTACACAACAATTGTATTAATGAAGTTGTAGTTGTTTCTGTACCAAGTTTTTGGCGACTCATAATGGGTGATGTATACCTATTTTGGGGACGTCACAGTTGGTATCAAAGCTTAGGGATATGATCCCTGGCTGAGATGTGAGATAAGAACTAGGAGGGGAGAGACGGGAAATTCCTTCGCTAGTATGACCTGACTAAGTTTATTTGGTATTTGTTTGGTCGGTCAGAGTATAGGGATAATATATGACATGACTATTAACCCTTGTTTAATGGTAGTATTTAAGAATGTCAGCTGAGAACGTTAATAATGGAGTGAATTAGACCGTGGAGACACCTTTGATCACTACCCAGGGGAACATGCAATAGGAAGGCAATAATCCTCTTGTAAACAACGTTACCGAATAAATGATGAATGATGGAATGTTTAGAAGTTTCTTGCAGTTCATGCAAAACCAGACGAGGGAGACTCGTGCACAAAATATGGGTGGAAATGCTAGCAATGCGCAGCTTGTCACAACCAAGCACTTCAAAGAGTTGGGACCACCAGAATTTAAGGGAAAGTCGGATCCGATCATGAGAGAAATGTGGGTCAAGAAAATTACCAAGATATTCGATGTCTTGGGATGCACGGAAGAACAGAAGGTTCCATTCGCCACTTTTATGTTCCGCGGTGAGGCAGACTACTGGTAGGAGTCTGTGAAGCGTACCCAGCCTGACGCACTCAACATGTCCTGGGAAACGTTTCAAAAACTGTTTAATGACAAGTACTTTCCTGAAAGTATTCGTCATATGAAGGAGGTAGAGTTTATTAGACTAGAACAAAATAACATGACGGTGTCCCAGTACGAGGCGAAATTCGCAGAGTTATCCAGGTTTGCACCTCATTTGGTAGAGAATGAGGAGCGAATGACAAAGATATTTCTGAGAGGTTTAAAACCCGAGATTCGGCAATATCTTATCTCTCATAAATTTTCTTTATATTCAGATGTTGTAAACAGGGCTCAATTATTAGAGTGAGATAATGAGTATGTTCAACCGAGGGAACACAACCAAGGTAATACCGGTGACAGCGGTCATCGGAGCAATGAAATCCAGCAGGGAGGAAAGCATTCGAACAAAAGCGGTAACCACTCTAGTGGTAATCGTGGCCGTGATAATAGAAGGAGCGAGTCGGGAGAAGATTTCAAGAAGAGAAGGTACAACAATGATAACGTGAAGACGTCAGCACAAACATCAACTGCTTTTAGGGGAGGAGAATGAGCACCGGTCGATTGTTACAAATGCGGGAAAGAGGGACACATCAGCCCAAACTGCCCACAACAGTTCAAGGTATGTTATAACTGTGGAAAGGAAGGTCATATAACTAAAGATTGTCTTGTTGCGAAACCAAGTTTAACGGGGATAGTGACTCCGAAAGCTGTTCCGGACAAGTCAAAGTCGGTGGTTTCTGGAAGGGCGTTTGTCGTGACTGCCCAAAACGCGAGGAACCCAAACGAGGTGATCACGGGTAAGCTAATCATAAACTCTTGCGAAGTTTATACCTTATTAGATACCGGTTCTACCCATTCTTTTATCTCTCCTTCTTGTGCTCAACGTTTAAACTTGACTCCGAAGAAATTAGACTTTGACTTATCTGTTGAAACTCCGTTAGGAGAAACTTTCGTTACATCTACTGTTTATAAATCTTGCTTGATTCAAGTTGGAATCATCACATTACCTGCCGATCTTATTTCGTTGAAAATTCTTGCATTTGATGTGATTTTAGGGATTGATTGGTTAACCACGCATAATGCTAAAATTGATTATTTTCGTAAGGTTGTTAGTTTTCATATTCCTAACCAACCTATTATACGAATTCAAACAACTAGACCATTAAAGTCAATCACTGTCATTTCAAGTCATAAAGTTATTCGTTTATTGAAAAACGGATGTCAAGCTTTCTTAGCCCATGTCACGGACTTGAACAAAAATACGTCAGATTTGAATAAAATTTCTGTTGTTAATGAATTTCCTGACGTATTTCCTGAAGAACTTTTCGGTCTACCCCCAGAACGTGAAGTTGATTTCTTTATTGACCTTGAACCTGGTACAAAGCCCATTTTTAAAACCCCATATCGAATGGCTCCTATTGAACTTCAGGAGTTAAAGGTCCAACCACAGGTGTTGTTGGACATCGGTTTTATTCGTCCTAGTACATCTCCTTGGGGTGCTCCTGTGTTATTCGTAAAGAAGAAAGATGGGAGTATGCGACTTTGTATCGACTACCGAGAATTAAATCATGTCACCATCAAGAATAGGTATCCGCTGCCTCGCATTGATGACCTGTTCGACCAGTTGCAAGGAGCACAATTCTTTTCAAAGATCAATCTTCGTTTTGGATATCATCAGCTGAAGATTAAAACTGAAGATATTCTAAAGACTGCTTTCAGAACTCGGTACGGGAATTATGAATTCTTAGTCATGTCGTTTGGATTGACTAATGCTCCTGCTGCTTTCATGGATATGATGAACCGTGTTTTCAATGAATATTTGGATCAGTTCGTTGTTATCTTTATTAATGGCATCCTCATCTATTTCAAAAGCCGTGAAGATCATGAGCACCATTTGAAGCTGGTACTGCAAAGGCTTCGTGATAACATGTTATATGCCAAGCTGAAGAAATGTGAGTTCTGGCTTGAGGAAGTAGCATTCCTTGGGCACGTGGTGTCAAAACATGGAGTATCTATCGACCCGGCAAAGATTGAAGCCATACAAAGTTGGGAGGAGCAACTGAAGTCGGTGATCGAAGTACGTAGCTTTCTGGGCTTAGCTGGTTATTATCGGAGATTCGTGGAAAGATTTTCTCGAATCGCTACTCCGTTAACTCTGCTGACTCGTAAAGATACAAAATTCGGTTGGAGCGAGGATTGTGAGAAGTGTTTTCAAGAACTCAAAAGGAGACTCATTTCGGCACCTTTTCTGACAATACCATCTAGTTCGGATGGATTTGTTATCTACAGTGATGCTTCAGGCAAAGGGTTAGGATGTGTTCTCATGCAACATGGAAAAGTCATAGCCTATGCCTCGCGACAACTTAAAGAATATGAGAGGAATTATCCTACTCATGATTTGGAGTTGGTAGCGGTCGTTTTCGCATTGAAGATCTGGAGACACTACCTGTATGGGGAGAAAGTGGAGATCTATACAGATCATAAAAGCCTTAAATATTTTTTCACCCAAAAGGAACTCAACATACGGCATCGACGTTGGCTCGAGCTGCTGAAAGATTACGATCATATCATCCAATATCATCATGGAAAAGCGAACGTAGTAGCTGACGCATTGAGTAGAAGATCATACGCGGGTACGAGTGCAATGTTGTTAACACAAAGGCCCATTTTGTATGACTTGCAAAGGATTGAGATAGAGATGAAGGCTCCAAGTACCCACGTGATGATATCAAACATACGAGTAGAACCGACTTTAATCGATAAAGTTAAAGCTGCTCAAGCTACGGACATGGAGCTGATGCGTTTGAAGAAGAAAGTGCAAGAAGGTGCTATTCCGGAAGCAAGAATCGATGAAGAAGGAATACTTCGAGTCAACTCCATACTTTGTGTTCCTAACGATTTTGACTTGAAGCATAGAATCATGATGGAGGCACACAACACACCGTTTGCAATCCATCTTGGGAGTACCAAAATGTATCATGATCTTCGACATACATTTTGGTGGAGCAATATGAAAAGCGAGATCGCGGAGTTTATCTCGAGGTTTTTAATTTGTCAACGTGTAAAGGTGGAGCATCAAATGCCGAAGGGTCCGTTGCAACCACTTGAGATTCCGAAGTGGAAGTGGGAACACATTACCATGGATTTCGTTACGGGTCTTCCCAAGGTTTCTCAAGGCATAGATGCGATTTAGGTTATTATTGATAGATTAACTAAGTCTGCCCATTTCTTGCCTATACATGAGACTTATTCTCTTGAACGTCTTGCTAGTATGTACGTAGATGAGATTGTGAGATTGCATAGCATGCCAGTATCCATAGTTTCGGATCGTGACCCAAGATTCACTTCACGATTTTGAGTTAGCTTGCAGAAAGCTATGGGCACGGATTTACGATTCAGTTCGGCATACCATCCTCAAATGGACGGGCAATCAGAGAGGACTATTCAAACTCTTGAAGATCTATTCAGACTCTGTGTCCTAGATCTCAAAGGGAGTTGGGATAAGTACCTACCATTGGTTGAATTTTTCTACAACAACAGTTATCTGGCGAGCATAGGTGTGGCTCCATTCGAGGCGTTGTATGGAAGAAAATATCGCTCTCCAGTATGCTGGGACGAGGTGGGTGAAGCAACGTTTTTGGGACCAGAATTAGTACGCATAACTACAGAGAAGATCCAAACGATTCGACAATGTATACAAACGGCACAGGATAGACAAAAGAGTTATGCGGATCTTCATCGAAAGGACATGGAATTTAATATTGGGGATCCTGTATTGTTACGTGTTGCACCATGGAAGGGAGTTACAAGATTTGGGAAGAGAGGAAAGCTCAATCCACGATTTGTTGGTCCATTTGAGATTCTTGACCGAATAGGAAATGTGACCTATAGACTCGCATTACCTCCAAACATGTCTCGTGTTCATAATATTTTTCACATATCTGTGCTTCGTAAATATGTGAAAGACCCGAATCACATTATTAAGTTAGAACCGGACGAGATAGCCGAAGATTTAACATACAAGGAGGTACCTGTTAAGATATTGGATAGGAAAGAGCATGTCCTACGCACGAAGGTTATACTACAAGTTAAGGTTTCGTGGAGAAACCATGCTATTGAAAAAATGACCTGGGAGTTAGAATCAGAAATGAAAGCGAGGTATCCTCACCTTTTCGAAACACCAGGTACGTACGTCAATTTCGAGGACAAAATTTCATAAGGAGGGGAGGTTGTAAGACCCCAACTTATTAATGAATAAAATCAAATTTTCTCTAATTATTATTATGAATAATAAGGTGTTAATTTGATATAATATTTTGGTTATGGGTGAAATGTGCAAAATTTGTAAAATAAATAAGTGGTTATAAAATATTCATTTCTATCGGGGAATATTCGTTTGGTCGTGGAATATTCTTTCTGTCGGGGAATATTCGTACTACGGCGCAGCTATCTGTGGTCCCCATAACGAAAAAACAGTCGGGGGAAGATAACGACAAAAATTTAGTTTTTATAAATAATGGCGTAGTTGTTATCGTTAACACTGTTAGAATACCCGGTGGTTAAAAATACAGTAATACGCGTGGTTGCACAGTAGCACATGGATTGCACAGTATTTTTGAATTATTGATTCTTACGAAGGAAGGCACTACTCAATAATTGTTACAGTAGTTATTGTTCAATATTTTATTTAATTGATTCAATAATTGCTGCGTTGATATTTTATATTATTGTTGTTTCAATAATTGTTACTACACATTATTTTTCATTATCAGATCAATAATTCATATTATTTGAATAATATTATTAGATAACATTATTGGCAATGTCTAGAAAGTTCTGTCTAAAGAGAGGTTTGGTCACCTAATTACGCGCCAGTAAGGAGAAATCCTTATTGAAAAGCCCCCTCTTTTCTGGAAACGACCTGGTTGTCATAAATGTGATTCTGTAATATTATTTGTGAATAATTAATTATTGATTCATATGATAAGGAAATATTTATTTTATGTGAATATAAATAAGGGATATATTTTTGTGGTTAAAAATGAAGGAGTTTATGTTAAGGGGTTTTATCAGTATTTTTGTCGGAATGGAGGTATTAAAAATCAAATTAGGGTTTTTGAGATATTTTGCGGGGGTTATAATTTTTAATCCGACTGTTGGATCGTGGTAATTTTTGGATATGTTATACATATATAAGTTGAGTATATGTCCACAAATTTTGAACCGTTAAAAATGAAAGTATGATTTGTTATGAATTTTACGAGATGACTGGTTCAGAAATTATTGAATTTTCGGAGTTTATCATTTTGGTGGAAAATTCTAGAATTGGTGGGCCCCACTTTTGATTGGTGAAAAAATATGCTGAGATTTTAATTCAAATATGGTAGGCTTAAATAGTAGCAGGTAAAGCCATCATATTGCAGGTCAAGTCTGCTTCGGCGTGCTAACAATTTCTTATAAATAGAGGGCTAAGTTAGAATTAAAAATCACACCATAAACAAGTTTTCTCTCTTTCTCTCTCTAAATTATTGAGTGTATTTTGTGAGTATTTAGATACTTTGTGAGTTTCTATTCATCAGTACAAGTTTTCTTCAGCCTTATACCGATATTCCGATCAGAAGTACTGATATTTTAAGGTAATTGATATTATCTTCTTCTTAAATGATATTTTCTTCAATATCATTATGCCGAAATATTGGTATAAACTTTTTATCAAATTTGAAACTTTTTATGTCGTGGTTACTATTCACGTATACGACACTATTCACGAATACGGCACTATTCACCGAAAAATAAAATTTTCTTCTTCTTGTCCAAGTTGTCTATTATGGTTACTATCTTTGATTGTATCCATGTTTTGATCATTATTTTTGAATTCTGCTTCAAAATTAGTTATTTCAGAATATTATTGAACTTGGATAAACTGTAATACGAATCCTTAGTTTTTGATCTTTTATCTCACTAGATTCGTTTTCTTTAAAATATTTTTCATCATCCTCAGTCCTAAATAATGATACAAATGAATATCTTTGGCCTGCAGTGCAAAGATGAATGATTACCTGATGAATATCTTTGGCCCGTAGTGCAAAGATGAACAGGTGTTGAGATGAACATGACCAACCGGTGATACAAATGAATATCTTTGGCCTGTAGTGCAAAGATGAATATTTGATTCAAGATGAATATTGATTGATGTTGCATGGATAAAATATTGATGATGAGCTTTTAAATCTTAGAAGATAGTAGAATTCTTTCTCTACTTGACTCTTCTAATGGATTGTTGTTTCCGCTGCAGTTGTTGATTTAAAACTTGTTGTCGATTATATTGTATCAGATTTTTCCGTGTTGAATACTAATGATAATTTGTTGTATATTATCTTAGTCATAATATTCTTTACTGGACTAGTTGAATTCACCCTTTTTGTTCCATTTTTCTCAGGAGGCGAGAATATAGCGGGAACTAGTCGGGGTGCGGAGTGAGGTTTTCAGTCAGTGGTGTTAGTAGTCCTCACTATTTTATAAAATAGTGTGATAATAATTGTAATAAGGACTCCTTTTGAGTTTGTATAATCTCTAGTAGAGAATATTTATATTCAAACTCAGAGTTTTGGATTGTTGTATTTTACACAACAATTGTATTAATGAAGTTGTTGTTTCTGTACCAAATTTTTGGCGACTCATAATGGGTGATGTATACCTATTTTGGGGACGTCACAATATTAGTTCGGCAAAATTTAATTAAATATTTGTTAGTAAGAATAAGGATCTCATTTCAAATACATATAGCTTTGTGGTGACACAACAAATTATATATAAATAAATAGGTAGACAACTCTTGTCAATTACATGAACTATGCAACTCCTTGTATTTTGCCTCTTAGATTATTTTGATCAGGTGGTGGTATATCCGAATCAAAATTATTCAAGTTAAGTCCAACTTAGCACTCCATATATTCAAAAAAGAAAAATATTGTCCTTGTGGTGACACAACAAAACAACATTGTTCAATTTTCTTTATAAGCATCAAATGTGATAAAATTAATATCTCAAAGAATTAAGATAAGTCTTGCGGTGACACAACAAACTTATAATAATTAATTGATACTCTATTATTTTTGTCATGCTAGAAGGCAATGTTCGATATTCCAAATATCTTTGAACGCTTAGGACTTAATATAAAAAAAATTGAGGGGTTTGTTATTAATTTGTCTAATCTTGTTTAGCGCGCATGCACACACACACACACACACACACACACACACACACACATATATATATATTATGTAAACATGCTTCGCATGTTAATTAATATGACGCGTATTTTATATATATATATATATATATATATATATATATATATATATATATATATATATATATATATATATAGTATAAGCATGCACATATAGAATACTATATTCTACCCGGATTGATTATGAACTTTATTCTAGTTTGGTTCACTAGAACCACCAAGTGAACCAAAAGGTTAAACCCTAGGGGTGCAAGAATAAATATTTAAATATAACTATTACATTTAAACCCGGACTCCATTACAAACGAGTCTTTAAGCGCTCATTGCCCCTTGATTTCTAATTCTTCAAAATTAATTCTAACTATTCCTATTACAAAATTATTTAAAATAAATAGAAACTTTGATCAGCAGTCAAGAAGAAGTACATAGGAGGGAGATAGAATTTACATTAATAAAAATTAGAGAAGACGAGGTACGCAGACCCCATTTAATAAAATTCATATATTCATGCATCCAACTAAAATAAAATTCAATCACATTGGTCAATAGTTCATAATCAATCCCATTTATTATCATACACATCACCATATGCATCAATAAATAACATTCATCTCATTAATAATAAACATTCAATATATATATTGATATCATTTAATGGGCAAATTTAGTTAGTATAAAATCTAATTTTTAATCAAAATAAACTTCTTTATTTTAATCTAAATTTAAATCAAAATAAATATTTTTTATTTTAATTTATCCAATTTTGAATAAAATAAACTATTTTATTTTAATCAAAATCATTAATCAAAATAAATTTCTTTATTTTAATTAATTATGGAATCCAATTTCAAGTAAAAAAAACTTTATTAAAGGAAACACGGATTCTCTTTCCTATTCACAAATAAACTCCTTTATTTTGAAGAAACATGGAATCAAATTTCAACTCCAATTAGTTATCATGAAATCCAATTCCAACTCCAATTAATTTGCATAAAATTCAATTTTAAAATTAAAATAAACTCGTTATTTTAATTATAAAATAAACTTTTTATTTCAATTATAAAATTATTAAAATATTATATATATATATATATATATATATATAAAAAAACCATCATCCGTGAAAAACGTGCCATCAGATTAAATAACTAGATGAATGACGTGATAATATAATATACATTAAACATGCTGAAGTATATGTCATCAGGAAGAAAGGTATCTTGTCGGTTTTAATATATGCTATATATAATATATGATAACAAATCATATTCACGTGATCCTAGACATCTCAAAATAACCTTTCCTGGATTACATATATTCACCAGCTTATACTAAAAAATCGTGATTCATCCTGAACATGCATTCAGTATGAAACTTTGAAATATTAAATCAATAACTTCAAAATACACGGAATCAGCGAAGCAGGCCACGCGAATGGAATATTTAATTAATTTTTTTTATTTTTTTAAAAATTTTATACAATAAAATTATGCCCAATAAAATTATTTTAAACACATATCAATATACATATCGAAATAAAATAATTAATAATTCGCATAAAGGTTTGGCTCTGATACCACTGTTAGGTTTGTAATATTCATGAACGCAATCAAATTGCACAAAATAAACCGAAACGTGAAAAATTGGAGTTTAAAATTTTTACAAACCATATACCCGGATCATTCATTTTGCACAATTATTAATTAAACGAAAAGATAAAGAACATGAATCATACCCTTGAAGATTCGAGCTTCCTCAGGTACGAGTTCACCTCCAAATTCTTTCGTGTTCAACTTGAATCTACCGGGTTTGGTTCATTCCTTTGATTAACATTAGTCACCCAAGTGTTTGTCCCCTAGAGGTGATTCACCAAGGAAGAACAAAAAATTCAAGAAGATAGGTGTTTGACAAAATTCTAATTTTTCTATCTCTATAGAAAAGGAGTGTACTCTCCCAACAATTAGAATTACGTATGTTGTGAAAAAGTCAACAACCAACTCTATCACTCATAATAACACTCCTCTTATTTATAGATGTGGGCAACCCTCCTTAACAATTAAGGAATTAGGTTTTATTTTAATTAATTAAATTCCTTTAATTAATTATCCTCTCAATCTCATTAGGGATAATTAATTAAAATCTTTTAATTAATTTATCTCCTAATCTTATTAGGAATATATGAGAGTACTTTTATTAATTAATTTCCAAACTCCTTTAGGAATTAAATAATAATAATAGTAATAATAATAATAAGACTCATCTTATTAATTTATATCTAATATTTCCAAAATATTAAATAATAAATATTAAGCTATTTAATTTATTCTATCACCATAGATTAAATTAAATATATTTAACTTATTATTACGATTATGCCAATAAATTCTTAAATAATTATTCTTTCTTTTATGGTGTGACCATTTATGTTCTCCATATTAAACCGGTTATGAATAAATCAATTAGAACAATTCTAATCTTATTTAAATAAATAAATTAAAATATTAATTTATTTAAATAAATAATATCTATTCTACAATAGGGAGAAGCCTCCTTAGCGATTAACGACTTTCCAGATAATATAGATTTCAACATTAATCATAAAAGAACCTTTGAGTAAATAGTTATCGTACAATCAATCCTTCCACCATACAATGTCCCAATTAAATATAAGATATGAAATTACTATCAAGTCTTATTTTATTTAATTATATGTAGTTCGACTCTTAAATGCACAACACCAAATAATACAAATTAGAAACTCTTTTCTAATTTCATTCTGCCCTGACCAAGGACTACTGGGTTGTCATTTATCGAATCATATAGGACATTTCTCTTCTTTTACTAGAAGTGGTAGATTTTTTATTGATCATATATTATCTCCATTTATAATTTATTATACCAAAGCATACCCTTTGATATACCCTAAGGGTTTTAAGGAATAAGTCAAAGTATAACTCATCATACACAAGATACTATGATGATCTTAAGTCCAAAGATCACTTGTACTACTATCACTACAGAAATTCTTATTGACAGACAAGTAAAACTCCATTAGGTATTCCTCAGCGAGTCACGTTCAGTGAACTTATTCTCTAATAAGCTCCTACATACTTGCTTTAGTGTCTTCACACAAATGATCATGAGATCAATCATCCTCATCCAATGAGCAAGCAACATATGTACCAATCTATCCGGATTCACTAATCCCCAATTTAGTAATCCAACGATTGGGAATTATTTTAGTTTTAAGCTTTCTAAGAATTTAGATCTCATTAGAATGTTCATCATCATTATTCTAAAAGCATTGCTTAAAACTATGAGTTTATCACATATTATAAAACAACATCATATAGATAATTAAAAGTATTTAATAAATTAATATTTTTTTATTAATAAATGAATAAGATTGTTACAAAGTATATGCTTTATAATCAAACATGATTGGCTTGTATGCATACTACTTTTAACAATAGACAATAAGTTTTAGAACAACAACTGCAGCGGAATAAGTAATCCATTAGAAGAGTCAAGTAGAACATAATGCCTACTATCCCCTTTAGATTAAAAGTCTATCGTTAATATTTCATTCCTGTAATACTTATCAACAGTTCTTTGTTATACCCAAGACAAATAGAACTCTCATCACCTGATCCACCAAAGATTATAGTTAAATCCACAATTCATATTTATAATAATGTAAATCAACAGTTTCTCCTTGCCACAAATGCTTAATTGAACTTTTACTCAATATCCTTACCCCAAAGGCTAAAGATATTCAAATGTAATAACAATGATCATACCAATCAGTTGTCTACCTTTGCACTATGGGCCAAAGATATTCAACTATAAAACCAATGGTCATGAGCATACCAATCAATTGTCTGTCAATGCACTACAGCCAAAGACATTCAACTGTTAACAAATGGTCATGATCCTGCCAATCACATCATCTAATTATCCATGCACTACGGACCAAGGATATTCGTTATTATCACCAGTGGTCATGATCATGTCATACACCTGTCCATCTTTTCACTACGAGCCAAAGCTATCAATCAACAGTTCGTCTTTGCACGTAAGTCAAAGATATACAACTGTAAAATCAATAATCAACAATCCATCTTTGCACGTCAGCCAAAGATGACTTTCATCACAATATAAGCATGAGGATGATGACAATGGTATAATCATTAATCAAACAAAATAAAGGATAAATATTTAAGACTTTAAATTTATCCAGAGTTTAAAAATATCCAAATTATCAACATGATCCTGCTTTGTAGCGTAAAATTCAAGAATAATATTCATGTATCAAAAATAAATTAGATAGAAAAGAAATATATTTTCTGAGTGAATAGTACCCCGTGAATAGTACCTTATGAATAGTTCTTAGGGTAGTACCTCGTGAATAGTACCCGACATGAAAAATATCCCAAATATCCTAGTAAATAATATTCGAGTAAATAGTAATCGGGTGAATAGTAACCCGTGAATAGTAACTCATGAATAGTACTCCGGCACGAAAAGTGCTCAAATACCCGAGTGAATAGTAATTGGGTGAATAGTAACATGTGAATAGTAATTCGTGAATACTACTTTATAAATAGTATTCCGGCATGAAAAGATCAATAATTATTAAGAATGCTCAGAATAATATTTTCAGGAAAAGATATTGGATAAAGCGAAAATATCAAGGATAATCTACTAATTTTATGAAATATAGAAGCAATACTTCAACAAAATGAGTGTAGAAGTAGGAATACGAAACAAAATAATATTACTTACATACTACAGAGTATGAAAAAAAATATTATTTCATACGAATATTGAATGAAGATAATAACCATACGAATACGAAAAATAATATCTCTTTAGAATATGAAATAAATAATACCGCTTACGAATAAGAAATAATTAACATCCCTTACGAATATAAAATAAATAACACCCTTACGAATATTGAACGAAAATAATATTCATACGAATATGAAAAATAATATCTCTTCAGATTATGAAATAAATAATACCCCTTATGAATATTGAACGAAAATAATATTCATACGAATACGAAAAATAATATCTCTTTAGAATATGAAATAAATAATACCCCTTACGAATACAACAAATAATATCCCTTACAACTGTTGAACAAAAATAATGTTCCAACGAATATTTAACGAAGATAATAGTCCTACTATATTGAACGAAGATAATACTCTTTATGAATATTGAACGAAAATAATATTCATACGAATACGAAAAATAATATCTGTTCAGAATATGAAATAAATAATACCCCTTACGAATACAACAAATAATATTCCTTACCTCAGAAGAAGGCTGGATACTGGAATAGTGAAGTAGCAAACTTCGCTTCTTCTTTCTCTCTATAGCTTCAATTCTCTCTCTATAGTTTCTCTCTCTATAATTGCTCTTGTGAGACTTAGTGAATTGATGAGAATGAAAGAATAATGAGCTTCTATTTATAGGAAAATATAGTTTCGTTAATTGCACGTTTTGTGGCTCAAAATATTATAGTATAATATCTTCATCTTTTCTTTTATTTTTAATTTAGTCCTGCAAGTATTATCAAACATGCACCACCTCCCCTAATAGTATATCATGTGACTCAATAGTTCTATACATGTAAAAAAATAATTACAGTATAGTACCTTCATCTATACCTCTATTTTTAATTTAGTCATGCAAGTATTATCAATCTTGCACCACCTCCCCTAATAGTACATGCATGTGAATCAATAGTACACACATGTGAATAAATAGTTATAAACATGTGAATTAATAACAATTAATTGCTCATTTATCCGATTAATTACCCGATTGGTCAATATAACTTTCAGACATCAATTATCATCGAAATAAATATCGATTTCCACTAACACTAATAATCCCAACACAATGGAACTATCAATTTTATCTTTAATCAACACAAACTTATTCATCATTAATATTATAACTCACAATATTTAACAACCAGATCATTCCCAGGAAAGATGAGGCTTTCCAATAAGGATTTCTCCCTATTAACGCGCAATTAGGTGACCAAACATCTCCTCAACCGAACTTTCTAGACATCATCAATATTGTAAATAATAATATGAATAACTTTGTCATCTCAATTATTGTTTTACTAATAATAAATATTATGCAAATGATATTGTGACAATAATTGAATCAATAATATGAGAGATATTATGCAACAAATACTGTAGCAATAATTGAATAAACTGAGTGACTTCTTACGTAAGTATCAATAATCAATACCGTGTGCTACTATGCAACCACGCATATTATTGTACTTTTACTACCGGTTATTTTATGACAACTTGCTTACTTTGTAAAATTTTCACATATCACCCTTAACTCTAACCTTTTATCAATCTAACAATTTACTAAATAGAATAATAATTTTAAGAAAATTTAATACTTTCATTTTATAAAATTCGGGGTCTCACAATAAATAACTTTAATATTTTGGCAATGGTTTCATTAATAATTTAATATTAATTAAATATTAATGATAATAGAATTATTCAATATTTAAATCATTTAAAAATGATTTCAGTATTTGAAAAATCATGATAAATTATAATGATTATTTAAAAATTATTATAAGCCATTAAAAAATAATACGACTGATATTTAAAATATCTAAATGACTATTGAACTACAGAATATAGTTTTAGACTCGATAATTACCCGATAAAGTCGTCGATACACCGAAATATTTCAGAAATTGATCCGAACATAGATAATTTGACTAGATAGATGATTGTTTGTGATCCAATGACTGCTATACATATGTGACAATGTGATTAGGTTATGTGCTGACTGCAAATAGCAATACTATGTGATATGATATATTATTCCAATCGAACAAATGATCTTATTAATGATAGGTTTTGATATAAAAGATAAAACTAAGTTATGTAAGCAGCAGATCAGGCAAGTATCCTACCCTTTGCATTTACTTTATGCAATGGACATGAGTAAGAAAGTTTCAGAATTATATTATCGTTATACCAGATTATTAACTCTCTTGTTATTGATTATGTATCCAATCATTTGTATTCACACAAGTTCTTAAATTATTCGATCATTGTTTATCAGTACAGTACTATTGTACAATCAAGATATTTATTCTATTCGTTAATTTCTATGATTGGTTATACAAGTGTTCTCACTTGGATAACTATTGTATTAAATCACATGTTGATGCATATTTATTGGTTTCCAGTGTGTACTCTTAATCGAACCTCGTCTAAGCTATTTGTATCAGCTAGACACATATTTAAAATTATCGTTGAACATGATAAAACTTCATTGATATCCAACCAAATTGTTATGGTTCGGATTCAGACTAAGTATGAACATCCCGAGCATGAGAAAACTTTTGTGCGCCTAAGGCGGATATGCTGGACGAAAATATCGTTCGAACACGTAGTATTGATCAATACAGAGCATAACAGGCTGATCACCCCCGTGCCTGTAAGTTATGACGGTTTACAGATAAAGTTCTGTTTAACTTTTTTTAAAATAGAAAACAATGTTCATAGTCTGTCGACTAATTTCTATTTATAGTCAATACGTAGTTTCAAAAAGTGGAAATAGAATTGATATGTTGTTTAGAATTGCTTCAGCTTACTTCACAACTGTTAAATCGTTGTAGAAGTGTCATTCACATAAATCATTTAATCCTTTCAGTAAATACTTTTTGTTGCTATTATTTGTTGGGCACTCAAATGCTCATCCTTGCTTAATTTAAATATTTTCAGTTAAGTGTGAACAACCAGAAGGCTCGACTAAGAACAAAGGGAAGGGAAAGCTGACAGAATAAGTCGGTATTATCTTATGTAATAGTTTGACTTTATTAAGATAAGGATGATAAATATTATTTATCATATAATGTATGTATTAAAGGTTGCGTACTTGGGATTAGAAAACTCTGATGTATGTAAATTAAGTTTAATATTTATATTATTAGTATTATTCCGCTCATAGAAATGGTATCGTGAAGCACCGAGTTCGGGTTTTAAGTACCTAAATTTGGGGGCGTCACAGACATTAGCCATCCTGACAACAAAATTTTAAGTTTTAATTACTAATTATTATTACTTGACACTCACGAGCACATAGGTTGCAACCACATAAGTATATAAGTGTTTTATTATTTCATTCTTAAAACTCGATAAGAGTTGATCACCACTATCTTTATAAAGGTTACTTCCTAAGGCATTTTTCACACCTAAGGTTCATAACCTAAAACTATTATACCAACTTGTGACACCCCCAAATCTGGGTACTTTGTTCCCACAAGATTTGGTGTTCACTATCTAAACATTCATTTCTAACTATCCAAATATAATAAAGTTTAACAATAAATCTTCTCATTAAAGGATTACATCAATAAATTCAATAAAATCTCTCAGGTTATCTAACCTTTAAATACAAACATCAAGTGTGAAAAATTAAATAATTACATCTTAACAATTAAAACAAAGTCTGACAATATAGAAATCAACAGATTTATAAGTCTTCAATACTTATTTTGTAACGAGATGAATTTATTGAGTCGTGATTCTGAGGGCAGAATCCTTTTAAGGGGAGAAAGATGTGACGAATGAGATTTTGTAATTTAATTTTTAATATTTATTGAATTAAATAAATATTTTACGGTGATTTAATTATTAGATTAAATAATTAATTGATAAAATTATGGTAGATTAATTTAATTATATGTGTTATATTTATTAAATTAATGTGGAGAATTTATTATTCAAAGTATGTATTTATGTGAGCTTATAAAATTAAATGAAATATTTAATAAGCATAATGTCATTTTAATTAATTTAAAAATTAATTAGACATTTAATAATTTGACATAATTAATCAATGAGAAAATTAAATATGTGAAATTATTATATTTTATTCAAATTAAATTAAATAAGATATTTGATTTATTGTGTGATTATGTGTGACATGATTTAAACTATAGTATAAGAGAATCATTAAATTAAATAGTTTTAGAGCCTATTATTGCCAGCTAAACGAGGCCCTAAGAGAAGTTAGTAGCAGTTAACCCATGATGGATTAACTGACCACCACAACGCATCAGTTCTTAAACCTTCATACGTCTTCTTCTTTTATTATCTAAGTCTGGGAAAAAGAAGACAAACTTATAGGGAGAATTTCAGAGAATTAGAGAGAAACAGTGTGAGTTGTTGTGATATTGTAGAAGAACGTGAAAGTCAAAAGAATTATTTTAAGGGTAATTGTAAGACCCCAACTTTTATAAATAAAGATGAATTTTCTATAAATATCATTTTTGAATATTATGAAGTTAATTTGATATAATGTTATAGTTGTGGGTAATATTTATAAATTTTGCAAAGTAAGTAAGTTGTTATAAAATATTCGTTTGGTCGGGGAATATTCTTTTTGTCGGGGAATATTCGTACGACGGCACAATCATTGGTAGACCCCACAACGGAATTATTGTCGGATTGAGAAAACGACAAAATTATCTTTCTATAAAAATAACAGCTGAGGTATTACGTTAAAATCGTTAAAACTGTTGAACTACTTGGTAGTAAAAGTACAGTAATACGCGTGGTTGCATAGTAGCACACGGTATTGATTATTGATGCTTACGTGAGAAGTCACTCAGCTATACTCAATTATTGCTACAGTAATTGCTGCATCATATCTCTTAAATTATTGTCATAGTATCATCTGTTATATTATTGAGACGTTGTGGTAAGTTTGGTTATTTTATGGGGGGCCATATGTCATCATCTAAGAGTCTCTTCGTCAATAGTAATTACCGTCATCAATAGTAATTACCGTCGTCAATAGTATTTACCTTGGTCAATAGTAATTACCTTCGTCAATAGTATTTACCTTGGTCAATAGTAATTACCTTCGTCAATAGTATTTACCTTGGTCAATAGTAATTACCTTCGTCAATAGTAGTTGTCCCTTCAATATTACCAAGAGTCATTTGACCCTTCGTTAAGACCAAGAGTCATTTGACCCTTCGTTAAGACCAAGAGCCACCCTCAGTTTTTCTATAAATAGAGGCCTAAGGCTTCATTATTTTTTACGAATTCATTCAAGCTATAGAGAGAGAAAGTATAGAGAGAATAAGAGAGAGCGAGACTAAAAGTATTCTGCTACATCACTTTTCTAATATCCAGTTCTTTTAAGGTATGGAATATTATTTCTTTTATATTCATGAAGAGAACTTCTGTTATTCCATTTGTTATTATTCTGTTGGAATAACCAGTATACGCGGTCTACCCTATACTTGGTGACATTCTTCTATTATTCTGTTGGAACATCCTGTCTGTGTGTTTTACACCGGACCTGGTTCCGTTTATTATTCTGTTGGAACATCCTGTCTGTGTGTTTTACACCGGACCTGGTTCCGTTTTATTATTATTCTGTTGGAATATCCTGTCTGTGTGTTTTACACCGGACCTGGTTCCATTATTTATTATTCTGTCGGAATATCCTGTCTGTGCGTTTACGCCGGACCTGGTTCCATTATTTATTATTCTGTTGGAATAACCTGTCTGTGCGGTCTATCGCATGCATGGTGATTTCTTTTGTTATTCCATTCTTTATTATACTCAGTTGGTTAAGTTTTGACTTCTATACTCCATGAAATTTGTGGAATATCCTTGATAATTGCGTTTCATCCAGTATCTTTTCATGAAAATATTCTTCTAAGCATTCTTGAATTTTACTCCACAATGCAGTATCATGTTGACAATTTGGACGTTGTTAATTCCTGGATAAATTAATTCTTGAACTTGTTTTATTGAATTCTTATATCATTGTCATCATCCTCATGTTTATAAAATGTTGAAAGTCATCTGTGGCCTGTAGTGCATAGATGGACTTGGTATGATTATGACCAGGGATTATTCGGTATAATCATGACCGTAATGTTACAAATGATGTGGTAAAAGTCCTCATTGGCCCGTAGTGCATTGATGGACAGTTGTTGGCATGATCATGACCATTAATGAATACACGAATATCCTTGGCCGTAGTGCAGGGGTGATTCGATGATGTGGATTATTTTATTAAGCTGAGTCTCAGCGATTACAGTGTTGAAAAACTTTTTAAATCATAAAAGATAGTAGAGTTTATTTTCTACTTGACTCTTTTAATGGATTGCTTGTTCCGCTACAGTTAAACTTGATGTCTATTATATTTTATCAGTTTAACATTGTTGAAGGCTAATGATAATTTATTCTGCATTATCTTAGTCATAATATTTCTTACTGGGCTAGTTGAGCTCACCCTTTCTTTCACTGTTCTCTTCAGGAAATGAGAACGTAGCTGGGACAAGTCGGGGTACGGAGTGATGGTCCGAATGATAGTATTAGTTAGTAGTCCTCACTATTCTATGTAATGGTGTGTTAATAAATGTAATGAGGACTCCTTTTGAGTATGAATACTCTCTAGAAGATAATATTTGTATTCAAACTCACAGTTTATGTTTTGTCGTATTGTACACGACAGATGTATTAATCAGTTGTATTTGTATTCTGTACTATGTATCTGACGACCCAAGATGGGTGATGTATACCTAATTTTGGGGGCGTCACAGTTGGTATCAGAGCTTAGGGATATGATCCCTGGCTAAGATGTGAGAATAGAACTAGGAGGGGAGAGACGGGGAATTCCTTCGCTAGTATGACATACCTAAGTTTATTTGCATGGTATTTAATTGGTCGGTCATAATATAAGGATAATATATGACATATCAATTAATTTTTTTTTGTGGCAGTATCTGAAAATGGCATCTGAGAATGTTGAGAATAGCAATGGAGCACAGACGACTGTTGATTCACCACATATCAATAATCAGGATAATGTGCATCAGGAAGGTGTCAATCCTCATGCAAACAACAACACTGACCAAATGATGAATGATCAAATGTTCAGAGGCTTTATGCAATTCATGCAACAACAGGTGAAAGCGGCTCCTGTCCACAACGTAGGTGGAAATACTGAAAACTCTCAGGCGGTCACCGCTAAACAGTTTAAGGAGCTGGGACCACCGGAGTTTAAGGGAGAACCCAAACCACTTGTAGCTGAAACATGGATAAAGCAGATCACCAAGATATTTGATGTCTTGGGTTGCTCCGAGGAGCAAAAGGTTCCCTTTGCCGCCTTTATGTTGCGAGGAGAGGCAGATTACTGGTGGGAATCGATAAAGCGTACTCAACCTGCCGCACTGAAGATGTCTTGGGAGAAGTTCCAAGATCTGTTTAACGACAAATACTTTCCCGAGAGTATTCGTCACATGAAGGAGGTGGAGTTCATCAAATTGGAGCAGAATAATATGACCGTGTCGCAGTACGAGGCAAAATTTGCGGAGTTATCCCGGTTTGCGTCCCACCTGGTGGATAATGAAGAAAGAATGACGCGGATGTTTTTAAGAGGTTTGAAGCCGGAGATACGTCAACATCTTGTTTCTCATAAACTGTGTTTGTATTCAGATGTTGTAAATAGGGCTCAGTTGGTGGAGCGCGATAACGAGACAACGCAACCAAAAGAGAGCAGCCGGCAAAATGATAATACCAGTGAGAGCAGTCATCGAAGCGGTGACAACAAGCGTGGAGGGAATCAACAGGCCAGAAATGGTAACCACTTCGGTGGTAATCAGGGCCAAAACAATAAGAATGGACATTTCAAGAAGAGGAGATTCAACAATGATGGAAAGACGTCAGCACCAGCACCTGTCGTTAAGGAAGGAGAACGACCACCTATCATATGTTTCAAATGCGGAGGGGAGGGACACATCAGTCCAAACTGCGCGATGCCGTCCAAAGCATGTTATAATTGTGGAAGAGAAGGTCATTTAGCCCGATTTTGTCGTTTACCGAAAACAAATTCAGCTAGGATGGAGGCACCAAAAGCCGTCCCAGAAAAGTCAAAACCGGTTGTGCAAGGGAGAGCGTTTGTTGTGAACTCCCAGAGAGCAAGGAACCCGAATGAGGTCATCACGGGTAAGCTTATCATAAACTCTAAAGAAGTTTATACTTTATTTGATACCGGTTCAACCCATTCTTTTATTTCTCCTACTTGCGCTCATCGATTAAATTTGATTCCGGAGAAATTAGACTTTGACTTATCTGTGGAAACTCCGTTGGGAGAAACCTTCATTACCTCCACTGGTTATAAGTCTTGTTTGGTTCAAGTTGGTACCCACACATTACCTATCGATCTGATTTCATTAAAAATACTTGCATTTGACGTGATTCTAGGGATTGATTGGTTAACTACTCATTATGCAAAAATTGATTGTTTTCGTAAGGTTGTTAGCTTTCATATTCCTAATCGACCTATTATGCGAATTCAAGCAACCAAACCATTAAAATCAATCGCTGTCATCTCAAGCCATAAAGCTATTCGTTTATTGAAAAACGGATGTCAAGCTTTCTTAGCTCATGTCACAGATCTAAACAAAAATACGTCAGCTTTGAATGATATTTCTGTTGTTAATAAATTTCCTGACGTATTTCCCGAAGAACTTCCTGGCCTACCCCCAGAGCGTGAAATTGAATTTTGTATCGACCTTGAACCCGGTACAAAACCCATTTCCAAAGCCCCATATCGAATGGCTCCTATTGAACTTCAGGAGTTAAAGACCCAACTGCAGGAATTGTTAGACATTGGTTTTATTCGTCCTAGTACTTCTCCTTGGGGTGCTCCTGTTCTGTTCGTGAAGAAGAAAGATGGGAGTATGCGACTTTGTATTGATTATCGGGAGTTGAATCATGTCACCATCAAAAATAGGTACCCATTGCCACGTATTGATGACCTGTTTGACCAGTTGCAAGGAGCACAATTCTTTTCAAAGATCGATCTTCGTTCTGGATATCATCAGCTGAAGGTTAGAACTGAGGATATTCCAAAGACTGCCTTCAGAACTCGGTATGGGCATTATGAATTCTTAGTTATGTCTTTTGGATTGACTAATGCTCCTGCTGCCTTCATGGATATGATGAACAGGGTATTTAAGGAATATTTGGATCACTTTGTGGTCGTCTTTATCGATGACATCCTTGTTTATTCCAAAAGCCGTGAAGATCATGAGCAACACTTGAGGCTGGTACTCCAAAAGCTTCGTGAATACAAACTTTATGCCAAGTTGAAGAAATGCGAGTTCTGGCTGGAAGAGGTAGCATTCCTTGGGCACGTAGTATCAAGTCGTGGAATATCGGTTGACCCGGCAAAGATTGAAGCTATTCAAAGCTGGGAGCAACCTAAATCAGTGACCGAAGTACGTAGCTTTCTTGGTTTAGCTGGTTATTATCGGAGATTCGTGGAAGGATTTTCTCGAATCGCTACTCCATTAACTCAGCTGACTCGAAAAGATACAAAGTTCGGTTGGAGCGAAGAATGTGAGCAGAGTTTTCAAGAACTCAAGAGGAGACTCATTTCAGCACCTGTTCTAACAATACCATCTGGCTCGGAGGGATTTGTCATCTACAGTGATGCTTCGAGCAAAGGGTTGGGATGTGTTCTCATGCAACATGGAAAAGTCATAGCCTATGCATCAAGACAACTCAAGGAATATGAGAGGAATTATCCTACTCATGATCTAGAGTTGGCAGCTGTTGTCTTTGCACTTAAAATTTGGAGGCATTACTTGTATGGGGAGAAGGTGGAGATCTTTACGGATCATAAAAGTCTCAAATATTTCTTCACTCAAAAGGAACTCAACATGCGACAACGACGTTGGCTTGAACTGTTGAAAGATTATGATCATACCATTCAATACCATCCTGGAAAAGCGAACGTGGTAGCTGACGCATTGAGTAGAAGATCATATGCAAGTACGAGTGCGATATTGTCAACACAAAGACCCATTTTGTGTGATTTGCAAAGGATGGAGATAGAGTTAAAGACTCCAGGGACCCATGTGATGATGGCGAATATACGAGTAGAACCGACTTTAATCGATAAAGTTAAAGCTGCTCAAGCTACAGACCTGGAGCTGATGCGTATGAAGAAGAAAGTGCAAGAAGGTGCTATACCGGAAGCAAGAATCGATGAAGAAGGAATACTTCGAGTCAACTCCAGACTTTGTGTTCCTAACAACCCTGATTTAAAGTATGAAATCATGATGGAGGCGCACAACACACCGTTTGCAATCCATCCTGGAAGTACCAAAATGTATCATGATCTTCGTCATACATTTTGGTGGAGCAATATGAAGAGAGAGATAGCGTTGTTTATCTCAAGGTGTCTAACTTGTCAACGAGTCAAAGCGGAGCATCAAGTACCAAAAGGTCCATTGCAACCACTTGAAATTCCAGAATGGAAGTGGGAGCACATTACCATGGATTTCGTTACCGGTCTTCCTAGGGTTTCTCAAGGTATTGATGCGATTTGGGTCATTGTTGATAGATTGACCAAGTCTGCTCATTTCTTACCGATACGAGAAACTTATACACTTGAACGTCTTGCTCGTATGTACATAAACGAGATTGTAAGACTGCATGGTATGCCAGTATCCATAGTTTCTGACCGAGACCCAAGATTCACTTCACGATTTTGGGTTAGTTTACAAAAAGCTATGGGCACGGAGTTACGATTTAGTTCAGCATATCATCCTCAGACGGACGGACAATCAGAGAGGACTATTCAAACTCTTGAAGATCTATTAAGACTCTGTGTCTTTGACTTCAAAGGAAGTTGGGACAAGTTCTTACCATTGGTGGAGTTTTCCTACAACAACAGTTATCAAGCAAGTATTGGCATGGCTCCATTCGAAGCATTGTATGGAAGAAAATGTCGTTCTCCAGTATGCTGGGATGAGGTGGGCGAAGCAACGTTGTTGGGACCGGAGTTGGTACGTATGACTACAGAAAAGATTCAAACGATCCGACAACGTATAAAAACCTCACAAGATCGACAAAAGAGTTATGCTGATCTTCATCGAAAGGACGTGGAATTTGATGTAGGAGATCATGTGTTCTTACGTGTTGCTCCATGGAAAGGAGTTACGAGATTTGGAAAGAGAGGAAAGCTCAATCCTCGATTCATCGGTCCATTTTTAATCCTCGATCGAGTAGGAACTGTGGCTTATAGACTCGCTTTACCGCCAAGTATGTCTCGTGTTCATAACGTTTTCCACATATCCATGTTACGCAAATATGTGGAAGACCCGAACCACATTATTGAGTTAGAACCGGACGAAATAGCGGAGGATTTGACGTATGAAGAAGTTCCTGTTCAAATCTTGGATAAGAAGGAACATATTCTACGCTCCAAGGTTATACCTCAAGTTAAAGTTTTGTGGAGAAACCACGATGTTGAGGAAATGACTTGGGAGTTAGAATCAGAAATGAAATCAAGGTATCCTTACCTCTTCGACATACCAGGTACGTACCCTAATTTCGAGGGCGAAATTTCATAAGAAGGGGAGGTTGTAAGACCCCAACTTTTATAAATAAAGATGAATTTTCTATAAATATCATTTTTGAATATTATGGAGTTAATTTGATATAATGTTATAGTTGTGGGTAATATTTATAAATTTTGCAAAGTAAGCAAGTTGTTATAAAATATTCGTTTGGTCGGGGAATATTCTTTTTGTCGGGGAATATTCGTACGACGGCACAATCATTGGTGGACCCCACAACGGAATTATTGTCGGATTGAGAAAACGACAAAATTATCTTTCTATAAAAATAACAGCTGAGGTATTACGTTAAAATCGTTAAAACTGTTGAACTACTTGGTAGTAAAAGTACAGTAATACGCGTGGTTGCATAGTAGCACACGGTATTGATTATTGATGCTTACGTGAGAAGTCACTCAGCTATACTCAATTATTGCTACAGTAATTGCTGCATCATATCTCTTAAATTATTGTCATAGTATCATCTGTTATATTATTGAGACGTTGTGGTAAGTTTGGTTATTTTATGGGGGGCCATATGTCATCATCTAAGAGTCTCTTCGTCAATAGTAATTACCGTCATCAATAGTAATTACCGTCGTCAATAGTATTTACCTTGGTCAATAGTAATTACCTTCGTCAATAGTATTTACCTTGGTCAATAGTAATTACCTTCGTCAATAGTATTTACCTTGGTCAATAGTAATTACCTTCGTCAATAGTATTTACCTTGGTCAATAGTAATTACCTTCGTCAATAGTAGTTGTCCCTTTCAATATTACCAAGAGTCATTTGACCCTTCGTTAAGACCAAGAGTCATTTGACCCTTCGTTAAGACCAAGAGCCACCCTCAGTTTTTCTATAAATAGAGGCCTAGGGCTTCATTATTTTTCACGAATTCATTCAAGCTATAGAGAGAGAAAGTATAGAGAGAATAAGAGAGAGCGAGACTAAAAGTATTCTGCTACATCACTTTTCTAATATCCAGTTCTTTTAAGGTATGGAATATTATTTCTTTTATATTCATGAAGAGAACTTCTGTTATTCCATTTGTTATTATTCTGTTGGAATAACCAGTATACGCGGTCTACCCTATACTTGGTGACATTCTTCTATTATTCTGTTGGAACATCCTGTCTGTGTGTTTTACACCGGACCTGGTTCCGTTTATTATTCTGTTGGAACATCCTGTCTGTGTGTTTTACACCGGACCTGGTTCCGTTTTATTATTATTCTGTTGGAATATCCTGTCTGTGTGTTTTACACCGGACCTGGTTCCATTATTTATTATTCTGTCGGAATATCCTGTCTGTGCGTTTACGCCAGACCTGGTTCCATTATTTATTATTCTGTTAGAATAACCTGTCTGTGCGGTCTATCGCATGCATGGTGATTTCTTTTGTTATTCCATTCTTTATTATACTCAGTTGGTTAAGTTTTGACTTCTATACTCCATGAAATTTGTGGAATATCCTTGATAATTGCGGTTCATCCAGTATCCTTTCATGAAAATATTCTTCTAAGCATTCTTGAATTTTACTCCACAATGCAGTATCATGTTGACAATTTGGACGTTGTTAATTCCTGGATAAATTAATTCTTGAACTTGTTTTATTGAATTCTTATATCATTGTCATCATCCTCATGTTTATAAAATGTTGAAAGTCATCTGTGGCCTGTATTGCATAGATGGACTTGGTATGATTATGACCAGGGATTATTCGGTATAATCATGACCGTAATGTTACAAATAATGTGGTAAAAGTCCTCATTGGCCCGTAGTGCATTGATGGACAGTTGTTGGCATGATCATGACCATTAATGAATACACGAATATCCTTGGCCGTAGTGCAGGGGTGATTCGATGATGTGGATTATTTTATTAAGCTGAGTCTCAGCGATTACAGTGTTGAAAAACTTTTTAAATCATAAAAGATAGTAGAGTTTATTTTCTACTTGACTCTTTTAATGGATTGCTTGTTCCGCTACAGTTAAACTTGATGTCTATTATATTTTATCAGTTTAACATTGTTGAAGGCTAATGATAATTTATTCTGCATTATCTTAGTCATAATATTTCTTACTGGGCTAGTTGAGCTCACCCTTTCTTTCACTGTTCTCTTCAGGAAATGAGAACGTAGCTGGGACAAGTCGGGGTACGGAGTGATGGTCCGAATGATAGTATTAGTTAGTAGTCCTCACTATTCTATGTAATGGTGTGTTAATAAATGTAATGAGGACTCCTTTTGAGTATGAATACTCTCTAGAAGATAATATTTGTATTCAAACTCACAGTTTATGTTTTGTCGTATTGTACACGACAGATGTATTAATCAGTTGTATTTGTATTCTGTACTATGTATCTGACGACCCAAGATGGGTGATGTATACCTAATTTTGGGGGCGTCACAGTAATCTCTTCAACCCAATTTCTATTTTACGATTGTTAAAGTTTTCATGAAAATGGCTTTAAGTTTTGTTAAAACCTCTTTAATTGGAAAAGGGTAGTGATTATGTGTTATATATGTGATAAGATGTTATTATAATATGTTTTATTGTATATTTTATATTTTCATATCATCAGTTTCATAAAAATTATGTCGTACATTGCTTCTTCAAAATACAGAGTATAAAAATATGGCCATATGGCCTTACGTACCAAATTTGATATATTAATCATATGTTATATCATAAATTTAAACTTTACAGGATTATGTATATTAAAACGAAGAGATCAAACTTCGAATGGACAGATTTGGTGTTCTAACGAACCCGTACTGCCAATCTTCATGTTTTATTTTCAAAACTTTCAAGAACATCAAGAACAGTAAAATTATATAATTTGATTCAAATAATTATGTGTTTAAACATGTTAAAATCACTCTATAAAGGTTGGATAAAGATTATGTACGAATTCTAGTATGTGGGTAGGTTTAATTTAATGTATTTAATGACTATGTAAGAATAATTGGCCTGATTCTGTTTTCTTCTCGAACTGGAAAATTGAAGTCTGGAGTTTCACGTCGCGGCGCCAAGTCCATGCTTTATGTGCCGCGCCGTAGCGCCACCGCGCCGCAGCGCCAAAGCTTAAGCCACAGCGCCACCGTGCTGAGAATAAGTCTATCAGTGGCGCCGCAGTGCCACTCTCCAGATTGTCCAGAAATGAAATTTTTTAAAGTGTTCAAGTCCATGAATGTGATAGTAACCTAATCTAAAAAAATAAAAATAAAAAAATAAAAAAAAATATTTTAGAATTATAATGAGACGTTAAAATAGATTCTTAGCATGTTAATAGCGCATTTACGTGTGAATTGAATTATTGAAGGCATAGTTAGCTTATTGTTCATGTAGGGTAATATTATGTGACAATAAGTGTGGTAATTTGACTAAGTATAGTCATAACCAAAGTTTAGACAAAAGAATGAACTTGTGATGATTAGTTACATTATAATTAACTTGAATTGTGAATGGAAATGATATGTAGGATTAAATCGAAGAACGTGTATAATTAGCGTGTAATCTACACACGAGGCAAGTTTCCCAACCCTACTTGCTATTGTTATTTCAAGTTTATAAACTTACATCGAGCAATTCTCTGTATTATTAATCAAGTTCAATTTGTTATACTAAAGATTATTGATCTTTTCAAAGTATAATTCTGTTATACAATACTTATTCTATTGTATACTTCTTGAAATTTTTATTCAATTTAAATACCAGTTATTATTGAATCTTGTTAGACTAGCGAGCTTTTATTTATTCGACTAATCCATAGTTGATGAACATTCTAAATTTCAGAACCCTTGTTGAATTTATCCAAACCAAACTTCCTTTGGTGCGGAATAGAATGTCAAACTGAGATAACCAACCCTGTATAGGGGATTACTTATGCTTTAGCGTTAAGATATTTTGCACAGTATGGTACTAAGGGTTGATCCCCCTAAGTACGAGTAGAAGAGTCCATAGTCTTATGACTGTTAAAGGTTTCAAGTATAACCTTGATAACCCATGACATAGTTCAAGGTCTTATGACCCTCAGAAATCTTTTGATTCTTGTTATTCATTCTTGATTCAAAAGTTGAGTTTTATTCCAGAAGTCTTTGATTCACTCGCATGTTATTATATTGTTATTTCATTGCTATACTTGTGGGCAATCGTGCTCACTATTGCGTAATAATAACATTGCAGTTAAGAATGAAAGGTCCGACGAGCCTTCTACTAGCAATGGCAAGGGAAAGGTTAATAAGTGATGAAGACTTATTGTTTTATATGTATGTAATTCTGTCTTAGACTTATGTAATGTTGTGTAAGACGATTAAATTTTTATGTTTCCGCAGTTAAGATTTAAGGTTAGTATGACCTGGGATTGATGCATTTATTTCTAATGATGTATCTCCTTAAGGAGATGATTTATTTCTATCTATTTATGTTTTAACTATTATGGGTTGATAGACATATGATATTTGAATAGTGAACACCAAATCATGTGGGGATTTAAGTACCCAAATTTGGGGGTGTCACATATTCATCTTTCCTTTTCCTTTACTGGTGGTAGGTTCATCAACCTTCTCAACTTTAGCTGTAATGGTTATATAAGGAAGAGTGAGCAAACAAATGCTCACTTGAAGTGACAATGAATAAAAATATCATAAAAACTGCCAAATGAATAGGCTCAAATAGAACTGAGTAATATTCTCTATCAATGATAATCAGGAACAAAATTTGAAATATAAGTTTCTGAGGGTCACAAGACCACGAACTATGTCCAAACTTGTAAGTATTCTTTTAACTTAAACCTAAACAGTCTTAAGACTGTAGGGACTTCTTGTACTTAGGGGGATCAACCATTCGTACAATGTATTGTGCACAACCATCTAAACGCTTACGCGTAAGTAATCCCCTATAATAGGGTTGTTCATCTCAGTTTTAATACACGAGTCCGTATCAAAGGAAGTTTGGTTTGGATGAGCTTCAAGGTAATTAGAGTTCAACGAACATCAAGTAAGGATTAGTTGAATGAATATAGTTTAATATCACTTCAAGTGCTCGATAACAATATGATATGAAATAGTCATGAATTATAAGTGAATCAACATTATACATCGAAATCATGACTTAGAAATGGACTAGAAAGTAGGCATTGAATATTATAACAAACCTTGCTTTAACAATAATAAGCTAAGGCTATTAATCTTACTCAATAAAAGAAGTGAGTTAATGAGCGTGCATGATTAATAACAAGTTGAGGAATAAAACTTGCTTAACATAAGAATAACATAATTTAGGAACTTGCGTAATAAGAAACAACATTAAAGATAGGAACCCTTCTCAAAGTAAGATTTAGGTTAAAGAGTTTTCATGAACATAATCAAGTTAGAATAGATATATAAGTAGATTTAGGGACTTGCTCAATGCATCAACAAGGTTTAAGCACTTGCACAATCATAAAAGTAGAGTTAGAGAACTTGCCTCGTGCGTAGGTTAAACAATCGCTACTCACGTTCACCACAAATCCTACACATACCATATGTATTGACAATACACATTAATTACATTAATATTAGCTTCATAAGTTTCTTTCCCACTTTTAGTATATCTCACTAACTAAGTTTAAGTTTAAACAACATCACATCTTTTCATGAGCATCACATTTTAGCTTTATTACAACTACTTAAGTGATCATGTCATTGCACCATATACACATTAACAACTTGATACAACATCCTATTTTATGTCCAACATGTTATCATTCTCTTTTAGATTAGGTTATACTAACACACAAAGGACTACATTTGCATTCGTGCATCCCGACGCCCTCCGATGGCCTCCAAATACATAATAGTCCTAAAGATGGCCATTTTTACCCCTAATAACCACATCAAATTGACAAACTTAAAGAATATAAGTTATAGTTCTACTCGTCCTCTTTCCGGATCATCTTGAATCGTATCAATCGGAGTTCGTATGAAAAAGTTATGCTCATTTTAGTAAAACATGTCCGGTCAGTTTTTTTCTCTTCAAAATTTGGCAAATCAAACTACCCCCCAGCCGGGGCTGGGGTTTTTGTACTATAATAACCAGCAGGGGCTAAGTTACCTTCTGTAAATTCATGAATGAACACCACGAACACTACAGAAAGCCAAATTAGGCGTACAAACTCCTTCCTAACAACCATACCAACCTAACCAAGGTGTAATAGGTTTACAGAAATATAAACTAATGTTTCTAACACGTTTCTAACGACATAAACAACATAAACAACAAAATTACAACCTTTAATTTCACTATTTCTATTATTTCCTCTTCTTTTGACATTTATAATGAAATTCTTCACTGTGAATTCGTTTTACAACCAAAACAGTTAGTTTCAATTACTTTGTTTCGTTTCTCATGTACTTTCACAATTAATGATCAATTTTTACATTATACAATGAATTGAGTACCAATTTTAATTCTAATTTAAGCCATATTCAACATATGTCAATGTAAACTTACTATAATATAATTTTCTCCATAATAAAATATATTACATGAATCAATTTACTCTAAATCATCTACAAACCACATGAACACAATTTATATCAATAATTATCATATAAAATCACATAATAAACAATTACTCCTTTACACCAATTTT
Organism: Panax notoginseng; assembly: GCA_016801055.1. Lineage (NCBI taxonomy): Eukaryota > Viridiplantae > Streptophyta > Magnoliopsida > Apiales > Araliaceae > Panax > Panax notoginseng. Next base: position 123,409,617 of record CM029016.1, read on the forward strand.
ACAGAGAGCTTTTCATATATATAAAAACTAGAACTTTAGAAGAAAACTAGAAATAAGAAAAATAGGGTTATACATTTGCTAGAAGATATGAAGAACTTGAAAATCTCTCCCCTTCTTCTAAATTCTCAACTCACAGGGAAACTCTCTTCTTCCTTCTCTTTTTTCTCTCTTCTTCTTTTTCTATGTTCTTCCTTTCTCTTTTACTAATACGTAATATAACTGATATATGATAATATAATATAGCGTATACTTATAATACCAATTAATATATAACATAAATACATATATAAATGATGTCAGTTATATTATTTGAAAATCAAAAGCCATAATGCTTGTTTGGCTTAAACACTTTAAAAATTAATAACTTAAAACCCTTATGCCTTGTTTGGTAAAACCAATTAAAATAATGACTTAATCATTCCTTAAGCCTTGTTTGGCAAAACAAGATTAAAACAAGAATTTCAAAATCCTAAGGCTTTGTTTGGTAAAACCAAATTAAAAACTCTTTTAATTTATTTCAATTTAATTCAACTAAAGCCAATAATAACTTATTAAATCCATTCGTCACATAATCATATTACTATAAAATTATAATCTTCACTATAATTTTATTTTAGTACAAACTCTCTAATTTAATTAGAATATTATCTCATAATAATTAATTTTCTTAACTCATAAATTATTTATTTAACAAATAAATAATAAAATCAAATCACATTAAATAAATATTTATTCAACAATAAACACGTCAATTAAATATTTATACAATTAAATAAATATTTGGAATTATAATTTAAAATTCTAGATTGTTACCGATTTGATATCAAAGCATAGATTTGTGAGAAACCAATGTTGTTTGGTACAAACATATATATACTGACACTATTATGACCGATAGTAACAGGCTGACAGGGGGTTTTATACAAGCATTTTTAGCAATGATCGGACATTATTTAGATAGGATGATATGCATACTCCTAAGTTGTTTGGTTGAGCGGATCAACTCGGGTTTCTAAGTCTATAGGACTGAGAGAAATTCGTAATGGGTGGGGTTTGGCTGATAAACCTTAGTATATATATGTGGAAAAATTCTGAACTTTATGTTCATTCAAATTCAGATTTGGTGTTGGTATAATATTATTACTTGTTCAAAATCTGCTGAGCTTTCTGTAGCTCATCCTTGTAAATATTTTTCATTTGCAAATAGAAATGATGTATTCCAGCGGTTCCGGTATTTGTGGATAGAAAGGCTTAAAACACGGTTATCCTTTTTGAGAACTATAATGTAATAGTTAACGATATTTCGAATCCATGTAATGGTATATTAATTTTGTAATGTATTATTAGCTTCCATTGGTTAGTTTTCATTCTAATGAAATTAGAAAAGAGTACAGTATCTATATGAACTATACATCTGAATGATAGTGTTAACAGACATTGGGCTTCTCTGATGCACTGAGGTAGCATTTCTCAGTTCCAAGAACCCTACCATTAATACTATGGAGGTCAGATTGATAGGAATTATTGATATAAGAGAAATATCTGTAAGATACTAAACCTGTATATCCAAGTGAGGGTACTCAATTATGTTAGAGTTTGTGCCCTAGAGGCCAATTATTTGATATAATTGCTTAATATTTTGATATTATATTTGGTTGAATAAATGGATGATTTTATTATGGTTTTATTTACTGCGTTATATAAATGTTAACATAATAAAATTCCTTAGAATAGTGATACAAATTATATAGTTTCAAGTATATGACTTGAACATGAGATTATATAATTACAATTAGTTTCATTGCTTGTGACACCCCCAAATCTCGGTACTTCATTACCACAAGATTTGGTGTTCACTTAATAAAAACATTCATATCTAACTTCTCAATCATAATAAAATTGAATAATAAACCTTCCCATTAAAGGATTACATTAATAAAAATCTCCCAGGTTATCTAACCTTCAAATACAATCATTCAAATGCGGAAAATAAATATCTTCATTACAATCATTAAAAATAAAGTCTATTAACATAAAAGTCATTAAATTACAAGTCTTCATCACTTGTTCATCTTTCCCTTTCCCTTATTGGTGCTAGGTACGTCAACATTCTCAACTTTAGCTGTAATGTTTATATAAGCAAGAGTGAGCAAACAAAGCTCACTTGAAATAATAATGAATAAAATCTTTACAACAACTGTCAAATGATAGGCTGAACAAAATGCTTTATCAATGATAATCAGAATCATCAAATATTTAACTGAGGGTCATAAGACCACGAACTATGTCCATAGTTATAAGTAATCTTTTAACTTAAACTTTAGCAGTCATAAGACTATAGGGACTCCACGTACTTACGGGGATCAACCCTTCGTACAATGTATTGTGCACAAACATTTCAACGCTATGCGTAAATTATCCCCTATAATAGGGTTGTTCTTCTCAGTTTTAGAGTACAAGTCCGCATCAAAGAAAGTTTGGTTTGGATAAACTTTCAAGGTAATTTGAAGTTTAACGATCAACAACTAGAGGACTAGTTGAATCAATAAGGTTTGATAACACAACAATTAATCAATAATAACATAATATGGAACAATGAATAATCGGAAGTGAACTAACTATATATTGAACTCATGCTTAGAAAAAACTACAAAGCATAAGTATCGAATGACAATAAACCTTGCTTGAATAATATTAAGCTAGGGCTATGAATTATTGAATATACATTAAGTAATAGCAAGCTAAAAATAAAACTTGCTCATTATGAGAATAACTTGTGTCAAGTAATTGAAATAAGACAATTCGACATTAGAAATTAGAATTCAAGAAAATTGCATTCACAATACACGAATGACAATAAAGAAACTTGTCTAACAATAAACAAGTTAGAATACATCAATAAGTATTGGAATTCAAAGCTTGTTCGAATAAAGTTAAAGTTATAGTTTGCTCAAATAATGATTATGAATACAAGAATTCGCTTATGAAAGTTTAAAGTAAGAAACTTGCTCAATGTAAAAAGATAAGGTTTAGAAACTTGCCTCAAGCGTACGCTATAATATTAAAATTCACGTCCACCTACACATTTTAGTGCAATCACAATATCTATTAGACATGTTAACATCCACTTCCAAAATAACACCCATTTCTAACTAAACTTGTTAATTTAGTACAAGTCTTATGCTATTAGGTAAATATCAAAATTTTCAAGTGTTAACCTTCACAACACTTGTTTACTATTCATTATATTCACTAAGTTCTAACATATCGCGTTCGTAACTTACTAATCATTTTTGAAACTTTGAAATTACTAACCACATAACACGATTCTGTTTTAACCTTGATACTACACATTTGACACATTAACATAACCTTAGACCAAATGGTAATGGTACTCAAAATCTGCAGTAGCAGCAAAAGTCACTGTCTCAGGACAGGGTATGGCGCAGCTGCGCCATACACAGGCATGGGACCGGCGCAGCTGCGTCAGCGCAGCTGCGCAATTTTTAGCCTTGGCACCAGTGCAGCTGTGCTGGTGCACAGACAGAAGCAAAAACAGATGAACAGTAGCCGTTTTTAGCCTAACTAACACGAATTTCACCCGCAAAACAGTGAAATTAACATATACAATTGATATAAAACTATCATAAACATGTTTCCTCACATATTCATCAATATAGAACAATTTAACGACAACTTTAACTAATTTAAATTCTTAAATTTCATATTTTCATACAAAAACTCCATTTTTTTACATTCTACATAAAAATCATCACTGTGATCACTATTCTTGCCCAAATCACTTCATTCAAACTACGTTCTCTTTGTTTCTTAATGGACTAACATAAACAAGACTTAATTTACAGATTATCACACAAATTAACCATCATAATTGGTACTTTCACAGTCATATGAAAAATATATTCACTGTAAACACTTTTCTTTCTTTTTGAACGAAATTAGCATAATAATCATTGTCTAAACACTAGTTCTAGCATCACAACCCATATAACCACCATAATTCAGTTACATAACTACAATTTGAAAGAAATAGAATTCACAGAACTTAAAACTTCATGCCGTAAAAGCTCATATATATATATATATATATATATATATATATATATATATATATATATATATATATAATATTATGGAAAATACCTTCAACTTGCTAAGATAATCTTTGCCAATCAACTGAAATTGCTTTGGAAATTCTAAGGTTTTCTCTCAAATTTTCTCTCAAGTTCTCTGAATTCTCCTCTTTTCTCCTCTTAGGCTTAAGCCAAAAACAACAACTGATAACAAGTATACATAAAATAAAGTAACCGATATGGCCTTAATACGCCTACTAAATATATCAGTTACACTATTATAAACGTAACTCAATTATAAATATATTTTATATTATTTATTTTATCTATTTTATTTATTTAATAAAAATTCAAAATTTAAAAATCCAAAAGCCATAAGGTTTTGTTTGGAAAAAAGTCTTTAATATAAAGACTTAATATTTTAAGCCTTGTTTGGGTAAATCAATTTTAAACTACTTTAATTTTATTTTAATAAACCATTTAGTTTAAAATTTATAATCACATTATTATTTATTTGGATTTTCATATCCAACATTAATCAAATAAATTAATTACACATACTATATTTTAAATAAATATTCCACTTAAACAATTATCACAAAATTATAATTTCATTTAATAATTTAACACACCAATTTAAATTATTAAATTCAAACAACAATATAACCTCTCATGTTATATTACAACTCTCTAAATTACAAATTAATTTAATTTAGAATATTATCTAATAAATTTAATTCATAAATATTTACTAATAATAACCACATCAATAAAATATTTATTTCATCAATTTCAACAATAACCACATTCAATAAATATTTATATAATTCCATAAATATTTAAAATTATAATTTAAAATTTCGGATTGTTACATTGCTCTTAAATGTCCTTAGTCGAGTATCATTATTGATGGGACAACAATGATACATTGAGACTAGTATGTGGACCGACTGATGACCAAATCTCATTAGTCATAAATATATGAGATATTAAGTCAATGCATAGGTACGTATTAGAGAACGGTGTACTGGACAGACCCACCATGAGAATTCTATGTGGAGCATTTTGCGAAGTGTCATTAGCAATTCTCATAGTGACAATGATGTAATGATCCTCCGACCTGAAATCACTATATTACTACACGGGAATTTATGTACGTTGATATCATCAAAGGTCACCTTTAATAGGGTGGACTATAAATGATTATTGGGTACATCATGAATCGTGTGAGCAATATGAGTGATCTAGATGTAATTTAACCCTCCTATATATTAGGGGTGATATCCATAGGCCTCTTGATTGAGTAGGACTATGAAATGCATGGCCATGCTCAAATAGTGATTTGTTTCATATATTCTACTCATTGATTAAGAAAACTCAAATTAAATTATGAAGAGTATGACACATTCCATGACTCGAGTTTAATCTAGGATGTCAAAGTTAAAAGAATTAAATTACATTGAAACATTGGTCATGAAAAGGTAGCATCGAATCATTGATCTTATTATTACTTGGGTAGCAGTGATGCATTACTAGATGTCACTCACTGTTTATAATTTTATAATATGATTTTAAAATTATTGCCAATGTAATAATAACCTATAGGGTCACACGCATAGAACTTAATTAAAAGGAAATTAATTTAAATGACGAATTTAAATTAGAAGGATAATTTATATATATGTATATTTATTAAGTAAGACTTAATTAATATATAATATATATAAATTCAGATTTTATAATTTTATAATTTTTAATAGGATTAGGTTTTGATTAATCCTTTTTAACTGTTATATATACATAATATATCAGCTAATTTAGTGAAGAATCAAAAACCAAAAACCCTAGCCGCTCTTAGAGAGAGACTAGAGAGAAAATAGAAAATCCATTTTCCTTGGTGGCTAGTACCGCAACTCCCATTTCTGCAGATCGTGTGACGATGTGCAGAACGTTCGTGTGGATACCGTAGAGACGTAGTTCCTTCGGTTGCGTTAGAGATTTGAAGCTTTTTCATAATCAGTATGATCTCTTAAACATTGAATTAATATCTGTTTCACATGGATCCTGTTTTGGGTTTTGAAAATTATTTTGTTTTGTTCAATTTTATATTCCGCTGTGCGTTTTTGATATGAAATTACCGATAAATTACAATAATTGTTCTGACGAGAACTACTAGTTGCTATGATTATTGTGAATCTTAGATTTATGGGAATTATTATCTTATGGAATATTTACGTGAGCACCAAATCTGCTACAGGAAATGTAGAGAATTTGGGGGCGTCTCAATTTGGTATCAGAGCAGTAGGTTATAGATCTAGGGTAGAAATACCTTAGGATATGACCTGAGAGAACGTAGTGAAGACAATAAGGAGATAAACTTATATATAGTATTAAGGAATGAGTTTAAATACTCATTAAGAAAGTATTCTGGAGATGTTATGAATGTCTATAATAGGTAAGTGAAAGTTGTAAGAAATGAGGAGATTATAGAGATACAAAGTTTTGTAATATATGGAGATAATTAAGGTTGTAAGAAATGAGATGGTGATGGATCTAGAAAGTGACTTGGAAGGGTGAGATTTGAAGTTGGATATGACAAGGAGTTTAGAGCCTATTGTGAAGGAAATAAGAGATTTAGTACTAGGGAGAGAGTAGTAATAAAGAGAATAAAGAGATAAACTAAAGATAAGATTGTAGGAGATGAATTAAGAAAATTCATTATCAGAAGTTGGAGAAAAGTAAAAATAGATTGCTTACATAAGTTAGTGATATCAGATTAATATTTTGGTAAGTGAAGAAGTTAAGTATATTCATATAATGAGTGAAAAGCTGATTGTTCCACTTAAGATAGTACTTGAACCAGAATAGACTACAACAATAGAGAATAATCTGAAGGATAGAACAGAGGAAGTGTCAGCAGAAGTAGTTTACAAAATATTTGAAGCTATAAAAGGTAAACCTACGATAAATTAAGAAAGTGCTCATGAAGAGTACCGAAGTTGGAGTTAAGTGAAGAGGAAGATTAAAGTTTTGATGAGACTCATATAAAGCCAGAAGGAGGGACAACAAAAGAAGAAGAAGAAGAAGGAAAAGAAGTTGGAGTATTAGTAAAAAAAAGTAAATGTATAGGAAAAATTGTAGATATCCGTAAGAGGGCTGATCGATATTATCAAAGTTAATTTGAGAGAAGGGAATGAAGAGCATGAGAGGTTAGGGAAATAGATGGAAGTAGAGGAGCTGTAGTTGTAATAGTATAGTGTTCCAAATGTAGTAATTCGTTGGGAAGAACTAGTGAAAATATATATAAATCATTAGTTGGTTAGGTATTTGTTCTTTGAGAATCTAGAATATATATATATATATATATATATATATATATATATATATATATATATATATACTTGTGAAATACGTATTGTTGTTTGCCAAACTGAATTTATTATTATACTTATACTTAGTTATTTGGTATCTTTAGATAAATGGCATCACAAGGAAGAACACCAGCAGAGATCGACGGGAACCAGTTAGAGACAAAACCAACCCAACAGTTGGTAAACGTGATATTAGAAGCTTTACAAGGAAGGTCAGAGAATTCACCAGAAGTTGAACCCAATACTTTAAGGATTACCTTGAATTTTAAATTAACAGGACAACCAGATTTGAAGGGGACCGATGAATCAGGGAATGAAGCATTAAGACAGTATCAAAAGAAGAGTGATTGTAAAAGAAAAAGGGATGTCACTTCTCCAAATAACTCTGGAAAAGAGGGAAATAGTAGCACTAGTCAAAGGAGTGAAGGGTGTCGTATTTGTGGGAAGAAGCACGGAGGGGTATGTATTTTTAGGGGGACTCAATGTTTTACTTGTGAAAACATTGGGCATTATTCAAATAGTTGTCGAAAGAAGGAGAATAGTAGGAATAATAAGATCATCGGGATTAAGTGTTTCAATTGCAGGGTGGAGGGACACATTGCAAAATTTTGTCCAAAACCCATAAATCGTAACCTAAGGGGAAACCAAAGCCTCAAATCCAAACCAGCAGGTGAAGGGAGCGAAAACGTCTAAATAAGAAAGTTAGATTTTGAAATATTTGTAATAGTAAGAATGTTAAGATAATAACTTGAATAGTATATGTGAATATATCAATATGTACGGTAGAAGTTACAGCTTTTGTATAAGTTTGGTCAAGATAATAGATTTCATCTTATGGTCTATAATAAAGGGATGTGTACATTATATAGTAATAGTGATAAGATGAATTGAAATGTAATATGTAAAACTTGTTAATATATAATAAATATATTCTAAATTGGGAATGTAATTGCAAAATGTGTTAAAGAAAAGGGAATAAATATGCATTAAATAGGTTGATAGTATAACTTGGGTTAGCGATAAATCTAAAGTATTTTGAAAGATACCGTAAAAGACTTGAGAAAAGTTTTATTCCCTAATAATAATAAAATATGATGTTTGGTGATCATATTCTTTTGGTCAAGAAAATTTGTATAGGATAGAAAAACTTCTAGGAAAGGAAGTGAAGATGATTGAGAGTACTTTATATCCAAAGAATGAGATTAGCACTAGGTTAGACAATCATGGTAGAAGAAATTATTTGACTAAAATAATGATAAGAAGTGAAGAAAGTTAGAGATAAATTTGAGAAGTAAATAAATGATCTAAAGATATCATTATTACTAGTCGTGGTAAAGTTATTCAAGCGAAAAAATGAATTAGCAGTATTTGGAAATAAGTTTAATGAAGAGTTAAAACGGTATAATTAATTACCATAAGTGTATAGAGTATCTTGGTTTGAGACATATGAAGAAGGAAACATTTAGCAATAATATTAAAAGTTAAATGAAACAACGAGGTACTGATTAAAGATTTTAATAAATTTAAGATTCAGATAAGAGTTTTAACTAACTCTATCCAGAAGCATTAGTTATGGGGAAAGACCAGAAAAAGGGTGAATAATAAAACTGAGATTGAGATAGGGTATTAAGATATAACGAAAGAATTTAATAAAAATTTATAAGGAGGGGCACCAAAGTCAGACTCTCTATAAGGGACGTCGGTTTGGTCGATGGCAAGTTGGGATAGTACCATTATGAAGTACTATGGTTAAAATACCAAGGGTATTAAATATAAGACAATAAGTCAAAGAGTGCTATAGTTAAAGAGGGATGAAATTAGGATTAGTGTTGAAGGAGAAATTTGAGTTCAAGTAAGTTAAGATAAGGATAAATAGCTATTGAGTTTTAACTTGACAAATAGTCGAGTAAACGACAAATAAGGAAATGAATAAGTAAATATTCTATATGTTTAACGAGTAAATTTAAACACAATAGTTAAGTGTGTTGATTCAATTTTTATAAATTTCGAATAAAGAATGGATCAAGATTCGTAATATAGAATCTTATAAGGAGGGGAGGATATAATAATTCCAAAATTTTATGATTCTTAATTTTGAATTAAATGTGTGAATATGGAACTATGTTCCCTAAAGAAATTATGAGCCATGATAAGTTAAATAAAACTTAGGCTGAGCCAAGAAATTATTTTTTTTCCTAAAAGGAATTAAGAGTGGAATAAAGGCCAATAGACATAAAAGTAAGTATACACTGATGATGATTCCGTGGACGAAATTCTTATAAGGAGGGGAGAATGTAAGGACCCGAAATTTTACATGATTTTTTTTCAAATAAATTTTTTTATATTTAATGATTGATAATTATTTTGAACTTTGCGGGATATGAATTCAATAGGCTAGTCAATTTATTGACTAAGTAGTGTAAACAAGGTAATAATGAATACATGATTGAAATTCTATTATGACTTTGGTTAATAATATAGTTATTATCATAATTGTATTCTGAATATTTGGCTAAGGGTAATTATTGATCAGATAAGGTGTCTTAGTAGTAAAACCTAATTGACAGTTAGGGAACTATAGTATAGTGTTAATTAGGAAATCCTAATTCTAGATCTGGTAACCCTAAACCTTGATAATAGACCCTAACCCTAATTAGGGTTATAAATGAGAAGCTATGATTTAATATACTAAATATTATATATTCAATATTAGGTATGATTATGTAGGATTAAGTATGAAAATGTTATTAGGGAAATCAGGTGAGGATTAGGAAATCCTAACCCTAATGTTATGTTAATAACTTCGATGTTCAGTTAGTAAACCCTAACGATTGGTTAGAAACCCTAATACCAGTTTTGGAAATCCTAATTTTCGTTACGGGAATCCTAAACCCTAATCGGTAATATCAAATTAAACCCTAATTTGGGAGCTCAAATGCTAAGTATAAAACCCAAAGGGGTAATATTTATGGGATATGTGAAAAGACCAAATTGCCCTTTAAATTATAGGGGAAATTATAAAAGTACCCTTAGTGAGTGCGAAATGACTAAAATGCCCTTGTACTTAAACTTTAAGTAAAAGATATACAAAATCTTGTGAGTCACCATTTGAGATTTATCCCATGTGCTTTATATCTCTTGTAACAGCCATTACTTGCCACCTAGTAACACTTAGTTCATTGAATCAAAATATTAAAGATTAAAGTAAAGAAAACCCTTACTTTACTTCTCATTTAAGCGAAGGCCATTCTCTCTCTAACTTTCAAAATTGGGGAGTGAAAGGCAGAGATAAGTTAAGCCAAGTACAAAACTTAGCTCTCCTAAATCAGATTCAAAAGATCAAAAATCAAGATTGGGCATTAAAGAGGTATAAACCCTATTTTTTTGTAGATCTTGATGATTTATGTTACTGATGTATTTATGTGTTTAAATATATGTTAGAGGATATTATTTAGTGATCTATGATGTAACAATCCGGAATTTCAAATTGTAATTTTAAAAATTTATTGGATTATATAAATATTTATTTGATGTGTTTATTATTGAAATTGTTGAATAAATATTTTATTGATGTGATGGTTGTTAGTAAATATTTATGAATTAAATTTATTAGATAATATTCAAAAATAAATTAATTTATAATGTAGAGAGTTGTAATATAACATGGGATGTTATATTGTTGTTTTAATTTAATAATTTAAAATGGTATGTTAAATTATTAAATAAAATTATAATGAAATTATAATTTTGTGATATTTGTTAAAGTGAAATATTTATTTAAAATATGGTATGTGTAATTAATTTATCTGTTTAATATTGGATATGGAAATCCAAATAAATAATATGTGGTTATAAATTTTAAACTAAATGGTTTATTAAAATAAAATTAAAGTAATTTAATTTAGTTTTGACCAAACAAGGCTTAAAATATTAAGTCTTTATTTTAATGGATTTTGTCAAACGAAGCCTTATGACTTTTGAATTATAAATAAAATAAATTAAATAATAAATAAAATATAATTATAACCTAAAAGTTTATTTTGTAACTGATATTGCAATAAGTGAGCGTATTAAGGTTTATCAGTTTTTATTTTTACGCTTGGTTATCAGTTGGTTATTTGCTAAGCCTAAGAACATTCAGAGAGTTGTGAGAGAATTTGAGAGAGCTTGAGAAGAGAAGAACAATCTCAGTGTTTAACAAAGAGAATTATCAAGCTAATTGAAGGTATTTTTATATAACCTCAAAAATATATGTATATATACATGTACATGTGTTTCACAACAAGATTTTCTTATGTTCAGTGAAATCAATTTGTTGAATTGATGATATATATATATATATAGCTGGTAATTGTGATTATACGTGTTTATGATGCTAGAGTTTATGATAGATAAGAATTTGTATGCGAATTACAGTTTAAAAAGGAAAAAAAGTATTACAGTGAATGTTTTTATATATGGTTTATGAAAGTACTAAATTTAGTGGCTAGTTGGTATGTTAATCTGCAAATTGAGTCTTGATTATGCTAGTTCATTAAGAAACGAAGAGAACGTAGTTTGAATGAGGTAATTCGGTGTAGAATTGTAATCACAGTGATGATTTTTGTAAAGGGTGCCAAAAATGGAGTTTTTATATGAAAATATGGAATTTGAGGATTTGAATTAGTGAAATTTGTTGTTAAATTGTTCTATGTTGATAAATATGTGAGGAAACATGTTTATGTTAGTTCTATACCAATTGTCTATGTTAATATTACTGTTTTGTGGGTAAAATTCGTGTTAGTTGGCTTAAGAACAGTGCCAAAAACACATTCTGCAAAACTGAAACTGGTGCGTAGCGCAAGCGCGCAGTAACCTAAGGTAATACTGGCGCGGCTGCGCCAGTAGTCAGTCACAGACAGTGAAGTCTGCTACTTTTGCAGACTTTGTACATTTATTGTAACTTAGCTTAATGTTATGTTAATGTGTCAAACGTGTAATGACAAAGTTAAAACAGAATAGTATCATGTGGTTAGTAACTCTAAAATATAAAGTTAGTAAGTTGTGAAAATGATATGTGTGATTTAAGAAACTTAATGAACAATGAATGAGTGTTGTGAAATTTACACTTGTGATTCTGAAATGAATATTATAAGATATGGAATAGGGTTAATATAAAACCAATAATGATTCATAGCAAGACTTAAGCGCTTGAATGAACTTCGAGTATGAAATATAGTGAGATATAAGTTAAAAGTTAACACAATCAAATTGAACATTATGTATTGATAATAGGAAGGATTATGAGATGTAGAGTAAAGTTTACATTACAACTACTATGCGTGGCTATGTGACTAATAGTTGATGTGCATGATTATATAATTGTGTAGGGCACGTGAAGTGTAGATAGCTGTAAGCTGTTAAACTATTATTGGTAAACAACGATCAAGACAAGTCTTTTAGTTCCTAATTGTTATGTGAACTTGATGATTAACTGTTTTAAATCTTTATTGTAGAGAGCATGATGTGTTATATATATGTTGAAAGTATGAAATGTTAAAGTCAACTTATGACTACGTTGATTGAGTAAAGCATACTGATTGAGTAAGGAACTCAATCTTTATACTTATTATATGAACTGTAGCATGTATGTTATGTTTGTCCAATATTTATGAGATATATGTTGAGCATGTTATTACATGCTACGTGATGCATGAAAACTGTAAGATTTTGTTGGGCTGTCGAGCTCAACCTTTCAAATAACCATTTTTGCAGGTAAAGATTTCAAGGTAAGGATATGTGCTAAGTGAATTATAGGGATCAATATTCGCGAAGATTACTTATGTTTTATGAGAAATGTATTTAATATTTTGAATGTAACATGTTGTTGAATTGTAAGTTGAACTATCCGGTGTATTTGGATATTTATTTATGATGTAAGACTTTGTATAGTCATTTTGTTGTAACGATTCATGATATAAAATTGAATCGAAGAGATGTAATGTAAAGGTTGCGATTTAGGGCAATATAGAAGGAAATGTATAAAAGTTTTGAATATTCTGCATTTTTAGTGATTTTAATATTGAATAATGATGTAAAGATAGATTAAAATTGTATTGTTAACGATCGAGAATGAGAATATTATTGTATGAATTTTGGGGTCGTTACAGTTGGTATCAAAGATGTAGGTTATAACCCTTAGGTAGGAGTACCTTAGGCTATAACCTTAGAGAAGGAAGGTGAAGATAATGAAAGAATAAACTCAAATAAAGTTTGAATAATAAGAAGTAATATAAGAAATTTATAAAGAAGGGATTAAAACATGCGTGAAAGGATTCAAAGAAGAATCTCATAGAGTTATAAGGAATATGAATGTGGGGTTGCCCAACTCCAATAATAAGGATGTAAGGTGATAATAAATAGACAATGTCTATAAGAAGAGAATGATAAAGAAGTTAAGAATAAAAAGTTATAGTTAAGTATGGTACAATTGTACTCTTTAATAGTTGATGTATGGTATTTGGGCTAAACGATTCCTTCATAGAGAGGAGGTATATACGAACTAACAACTCGTAACCTAGTTTGTTGGTTGTTTGTGGGAAACCACTCAACGTACTATATTGAAACTATTAGAAACTCGATGTGTACCAAGTATAGAAAATGGATACGTATGATGAAAATTTAGAACTTGAATGAAATGTTGAGCAATGTAAATGAGGTTAGAAATTCTTAAAGGAAGAATTGTTATAGAAATAAGAAAATTCAAAGAAGAATCTTGAAGAGATATAAAGATAAGAAATGGGAGTTATCGTAACTCCAATAGCCAATGTAACGAATAATATCATAAATGATGAAAAAGGAATGAAAGAGTATCGTAAAACAAAACGATCACGAATTAAGAAAAGACTTTTAAGGGAGATGATTATAGAATAAGATTATGACGTGATCTGTTTAAGTTATAAAAGGAAGATGGTATGTAATGTTTAAATAATTAAAGCTTGATGCTATGAAGATGATGTACTATGAAATAGTACAAGATAAACTCATGAGGAGTTATTGATAATTTGATACGAGAAATTCGTATCGAGCAAAGAGCAAGTTATAGGTAAGATAGAGTTAGGTGGGATTTCAATTGAGGACTCATGTGGTGGTTGAGTTGTACAAACCTTTTTATAGGCAAGGGTTTTGTGCTTGCGCTCAGTTTATCACATTGATAATCATTGGAATGTTGGTGTCGCGCTATCAATGTATATGTGGTGAAAAGGTGATTCTTTTCTCATGTGTATATTTTGTAGTTAGAAACTATTAAGATTAGTCAGATATTATTAGGATTAGGTGCGGTTCTTAAAACTAATTCATATGGTAATTTCGTGACTCATAATAATATGGTGTGTTTTGAACCCCTCAGCGAATGGACGCCTATGGTCTGACTATGATAAGTTCTTAAACTCATATTATTGTGGCAAGTTCCTGAATTTCTGATGTGTAGTAAGTTTGATGAACTATACTGGGTAGAAAACGGTTATAGTATAGAGAGCATTGATGAAGTTGAAGATTGATAGAATGGTTAAGTAATGAAGTAATGGAGTAAAGATTGAAGTTGATGGATACCTGGATGTTCTAAATCTACTAGCTATGCTAGACTTTCGAGATTTATTGACTTCGTGGCAACGGTTGTACTTTTTATTTTTGAAAAATGTTGGATTACACTAGTGAACCAAAGAATTTTTAAAATAGTGTTATTATTTGCGTATCTATGCTATTTGTTTCGCCTAAATAAAAAAATTAAAAAAATTATTAATTTTCAAAATATATTTTAACTATATGTATCGGGTGATATGATAAACGATGGAGTCATCAATGCAATAGAACCCAGTGTTGGATGTGATCATATGATCGTCAACCCACTATAGCGAGATGTAGTATGACAACGTCATAATCATGACGCCATAAAAGGATTTTTGAGATTTCTTTGAGATATGAGGTAATTCGGTGTAGAATTTGAGGATTTGAATTAGTGAAAGTTGTTGTTAAATTATTCTATGTTGATGTATATATGAGGAAACATGTTTATGTTAGTTCTATACCAATTGTCTATGTTAATATTACTGTTTTCTGGGTGAAATTCGTGTTAGTTGGCTTAAGAACAGTGCCGAAAACACATTCTGCAAAACTGAAACTGGTGCGTAGCTCGGGCGCGTGGTTTTTGGCCTGGGCGCGCGGTAACCTAAGGTAATATTGGCGCGACCGCGCCAGTAGTCAGTCATAGACAGTGAAATCTGCTCCTTCTGCAGACTTTGGACATTCATTATAACTTAGCTTAATGTTATGTTAATGTGTCAAACATATAATGACAAGGTTAAAACAGAATAGTATCATGTGGTTAGTAACTCTAAAATGTAAAGTTAGTAAGTTGTGAAAATGATATGTGTGATTTAAGAAACTTAATGAATAATGAATAAGTGTTTTGAAATGTACACTTGTGATTCTGAAATGAATATTATAAGATATGGAATAGTGTTAATATAAAACCAATAATGATTTATAGCAAGTCTTAAGCGCTTGAATGAACTCCGAGTATGAAATATAGTGAGATATAAGTTAAAAAGTTAACATAATCAAATTGAACATTGTGTATTGATAATAGAAAGGATTATGAGATGTAGAGTAAAGTTTACATTACAACTACTATGCATGGCTATATGACTAATAGTTGATGTGCATGATTATATAATTGTGTAGGGCACGTGAAGTTCAGATAGCTGTAAGCTGTTAAACTATTATTGGTAAATAATGATCAAGGCAAGTCTTTCAATTCCTAATTGTTATGTGAACTTGATGATTAACTGTTTTAAATCTTTATTACAAAGAGCATGATGTGTTATATATATGTTGAAAGTATGAAATGTTAAAGTCAACTTATGACTACGTTGATTGAGTAAAGCATGCTGATTGAGTAAGGAACTCAATCTTTATACTTGTTATATGAACTATAGCATGTATGTTATGTTAGTCCAATATTTATGAGATATATGTTGATCATGTTATTATATGCAACGTGATGCATGAAAACTATTAGATTTTACTGGGCTGTCGAGCTCAACCTTGCAAATAACTATTTTTGCAGGTCAAGATTTCAAGGTAAGGATATGTGCTAAGTGAATTATAGAGATCCATATTCGCGAAGATTACTTATGTTTTATGAGAAATGTATTTAATATTTTGAATGTAAAATGTTGTTGAATTGTAAGTTGAGCTATCCGGTGTATTTGGATATCTATTTATGATGTAAGACTTTGTATAATCATTTTGTTGTAACGATTCATGATATAAAATTGAATCGAATAGATGTAAGGTAAAGGTTGCGATTTAGGGAAATATAGAAGGAAACGTATAAAAGTTTTAAATATGCTGCATTTTTAGTGATTTTAATATTGAATAATGATGTAAAGATAGATTAAAATTATATTGTTAACGATCAAGAATGAGAATATTATTGTATGGATTTTGGGGTCGTTACAGTTGGTATCAAAGCTGTAGGTTATAATCCTTAGGTAGGAGTACCTTAGGCTATAACCTTAGAAAAGGAAGGTGAAGATAATGAAAGAATAAGGTCAAATAAAGTTTGAACAATAAGAAGTAATTTAAGAAATTTATAAAGAAGGGATTAAAACATGTGTGAAAGGATTCAAAGAAGAATCTCGCAGAGTTATAAGGAATGTGACACCCCTAAATCCCGGTACTTCATTACCTCAAGATTTGGTGTTCACGTAATCAAAACATTCATTTCTAACTACTCAATCATAATAGAATTGAATAATAAAAGAAAACCTGCCCATACAGGATTAAACTTAAATAAAAGAAATCTCCCAGGTTATCTAACCTTTAACAATAATCATTCAAATGCGGAAAATTAAATAACTTCATTACAATCTTTAAATCAAATTCTGAAAGTAAACTATCAAAACTATTACAAGTCTTCAGCATTTATTCATCTTTCCTTTTCCCTTACTGGTACTAGGTACGTCACCCGTTTCAACTTTAGCTGTAAGAAATTTTACAGACAAGAGTGAGCAAACAAGGCCCACTTGAAATAATAATAAATAAATCAGTTAACTTTACATCATGTACCAACATTAGGTTTAATAGAACTGAACAATAAGTTCTATTACTTTCTAAAAACTTTAATCAATTACTGAGGGTCTAATGACCACGAATTATGTCCACAGTTATAAGTAATTTTTCAACTTAAACTTTAACAGTCATAAGACTATAAGGACTTCACGTACTTAGGGGGATCAACCCTTCGTACAATGTATTGTGCACAATCATTTCAACGCTAAGCGTAACCTCTTATAAAAGAGTTGTTCTTCTCAGTATTTAGAATACAAGTCCGTACCAAAGTGAGTTTGGTTTGGATACATCATGGGGTAATTTAGAATTCAACGGTAATTAACTAAGGGTTAGTTGATTACAAACAACATAACCGTATACTATGGAATAATCATAGTTGAATGGATATTTATAAACTAACATCATGCTTTAGGAATAATTTAATAGCATAATCATGGAATAATCATAACATGCATCCTCGTAAACCAATAGATACACGAGCTTAATCAACAATAAACAATCTAACTCTACGAAAGTGTAAAGTTAGTTATTTGTACAATTGAAATAGAATTAAAGCAATAATGTGTTTAACGAATTCAATCTTGTAAAATGAAGTTCTAGTATTGGATAAAACTTGCTCAATATCAAAAGATAAGATTTATAAAACTTGCATACAACGAAACAAGTTAAAGACAATAATAACTTGTTCAATATCAAAAGATAAGGTTTAGAAAACTTGCTCAGTTATAAAAATAGAGTTAAGGAAACTTGCACAATGAAGTTTTGAGTTAGAGAACTTGCATAAGTATAACATAACAGTGAAAAGTAACTTTGCTGAATAATAAAGTAGAAAAGGTTAGGGAACTTGCCTCGTGTGTAGGTTAAACAATTACTATTCACGTTCACCCCAAGTCCTACACATCCATATGCATTGACAATACACATTAGTTACACTAACATTACCTTTATGAGTTCCTTTATTACTCTTAGTATAGCTACTAACTAAGTTTAAGTTTAAACAACAACACATCTTTCATGAACATTACTTTTTAGCTTTATTATAACTACTTAAATGATCATGCCATTGCACCACGTGTACATTAACAACTTGATACAACAACCTAATACATGTCCAACATGTTATCATTAAGTTATACTAATACCCAAAGGGTTGCACTTGCATTCGTGCATCCCGACGCCCTCTGATTGGCTCCAAATACACAATAGTCCTAAAAATAGCCATTTTGACTACTATTACATACCTCAAATTAAACAACTTAAAGAATGAAAGTTGTAGGTCTACTCGTCCTCTTTCCGAATCATCTTGAATTACCTAAATTGGAGTTCGTATGAAAAGGTTATGGCCATTTTACTACAGGAGGTCAAAACTGCCCAACTAGGCCACTTTTTCGGCGCCGGGGCGCGGAACAGTGGCGCTGGGGCGCGAGCTACGGCGCTGGGGCGCGAGCATCAGCGCTGGGGCGCGAGCCACAGTGCTGGGGCGCGGGCTACGGCCCATTTTGGCGCTGGGGCGCGAGATTTGGCGCCAGGGCGCAAAATTTGACGCTGGGGCGTGAATTTTGACGCTGGGGCGCCGAAACTCAGAGGAACCAACGAAGAACAGAGCCCAAAACTACTGTCTTAATTTCTTAACAACAATTCACCCCAACAACATGTATAACTAATATAACTTACACATAATTGCTATCAATCATCCATATATCCATCACCAATCATTAATTATCAATACCATAAACTAATTCTTTGAAACACTGTGTTTTAAAGTAAAAAATCCATTGATGAAATATAATTTACAGTGAACGAAAATTTCCACTGTTATCAACAATTTTTGATTCCTTTGAAATACAACTATACCAACATAACAAATTAACATGTATAGTTCAATTCCTCAGTTAGCATACAATTTATAGAATCACATACAAATTTTGTTATTTTTCAAAACATATGTTCGTATATAAATTTTCACCGAAAAACCAAGTTATCTTCCTCAATGATAATTTAGCATGCAACACCTACACACCTATATATACATGCTAGTTATAACAACACAACATGTAATACCAAAATAATTTATGGAACAAGAAAACAAAGACATACAATTTCTCAAAAACTATATAACGTAAACATATATTATAAGGTTTGTACAACCTACCTTTAATTTGTAGAAAACTTGTAAATCAAAACTTGTTTTGGACAATCTTGCACTTGGCTTCTTCTCAAAATCTCTGAACTTTTCCTTTCTCCAAATTCTTTTCTACAACACCTGTTAAAATCACTCTCAAATTCTCTCTAGTTTTCCTCTTTTCTTCTTTTTCTCTCTGTAAACTTCAACTGAGTCTTTCTTCTCCCTAACTCTAACATACGTATAATATTATAACGTAAAATAATAATATAGATATTAAGTATAGGATTTAACTGGCATCAGTTATAATTTTTTTGAAAATCAAAAGCCATAAGGCTTGTTTGGCTAAGCTTAATAAAAATAACCCATTAAATCCTTACACCTTGTTTGGCAAATCTAACTAAAACAAATAGATTAATCCTTATACCTTGTTTGATAAAACATCATTAAATTAAAGACTTATTATGCAATAAGACATGTTTAGAAAAACCAAATTAAACTCTTTTTATTTATTTTAATAACTCCTTTATAGCAAGGTTATTAGTCACACTTTTATTAAATTAATAAATCAATTAAAACATTAATCTATTAAATTACTTTAACACATAAATCATTATCACATAATTATAATTTCTTTTATAATTATAATTTTATTTAACCAACTAATATTTTAAATTACAATTTCCCATTTAAAATATTATAACTTATTTAAATCACCATAAGCTCTCTAGGTTACTTATTAAATTATATTATTATATAATCTCATAACAATTAATTTACTTAGCTCCTTAATTATTTACTTAACAAATAATTAAATCGCATCAACTCAAATTGCCATATAATTCAATAAATATTTAATGTTGCCAATAAATATTTAATATTTAATATTTAATTATTTATTCAACAAATAATTAAATAAATCACATCACTCAAATTGAACAATTATTTATTCAACAATAACATATCCATTAAATACTTAAATAAATCAATAAATATTTAATATCACGCTTTAAAATTATGGAATGTTACATCATTCCCTCCTTACAAGGATTCTGTCCTCAGAATCACAATTTAAATAAATCATTCGTTACATTCTTCCCTACTTACAAAGATTCTGTCCGCAGAATCGAAGACACAGATTAAACAAATAACTCAGGGTATTCCTTCAACATTTTCTCTTCGAGTTCCCACGTTGCTTTATCAGCGTTGTGGTTCCTCCCAATCACCTTCACAGAAGGTATCACTTTATTCCTGAGCACCTGTTCTTTCCTATCGACTATCTGGATAAGAACCTCTTCATAAGATAAATCTTTCTCGAACTGCAACGGTTCGTACTCGATTACGTGCTTGTAATCGGGTTTATATTGTCGTAACACCGAAATATGAAAAATATTATGAATGTTTTTCAACTCTGGAGGTAGAGCTACCTCATAAGCTACCTCTCCAACTTTTCGCAACACTTCAAAGGGTCCAATAAACCTCGGGCTTAGTTTTCCCTTTTTACCGAAACGAATTTTCCCCTTCCAAGGAGAAACTTTTAGGAATACATAGCTTCCTACGTCAAATGCACGATCTTGCCTGTGTTGGTCAGCATACTTCTTCTGTCGGTCTTGAGCTGCTACCAATCTTATCCTGATGAGTTTGATAACCTCAGCAGTTTGTTGCACCAATTCTGGTCCTAACAGTTGACGTTCACTAACTTCATCCCAGTACAGTGGAGTTCTGCACTTTCTGCCGTATAACGCTTCGTAAGGCGGCATGCCGATACTCGCGTGATAACTATTATTGTAGGCAAATTCCACCAACGGTAATTGCTCTTCCCAGCTTCCTTTGAAATCCATGACGCATGCTCTCAACATATCTTCCAATGTCTGGATCGTTCGTTCGCTTTGGCCATCTGTTTGCGGATGATATGCCGTACTCATTCGCAACTGTGTTCCCATACATTCTTGTAGTCTCTTCCAGAAGTTTTATGTGAACCTTGGATCTCTGTCTGACACAATTGACATTGGAACTCCATGTCTTGCAACGATCTCTTTAATATATAGTTTTGCCAGCTGATCAAGATTGAATCTAATCTTTATTGGCAAAAAGTGTGCAGATTTTGTCAGTCTGTCTACTATTACCCAAATTGCATCGTATCCTTTCTGAGTAGTTGGAAGACCCACCACAAAATCCATCGTGATATGTTCCCACTTCCATTCCGGTATTTCCAACGGTTGAAGCAATCCGCTGGGTCTTTGATGTTCGGCTTTTACTCTTTGACATGTCAAACATTTAGCCACGCATTCTGCAACATCCCTTTTCATATTCGGCCACCAAAAATGTCGGCGTAAATCTTGATACATTTTCGTGCTTCCTGGATGAATCGAATATCTTGAGCTATGAGCTTCGGTCAGGATTTCGTTTTTCAGTTCTGGTGTTGCTGGAACCCAGATTCTTCCCTCGTACCGTAGTAGTCCTTCGGTATCGACCTTATATTTCGTATTGTTACCATCAACCATATTCTCTTTTATCTTTCCACATTCTTCATCTTGTAACTGAGCGTTTTTCACCTTGTCCAGTAAAGTTGGACCTACTTCTAGATGAAATAGTCGTTCGTCGGTTTCCTACGGAAATTTGATTTCCAGTTCTAATTTTGTCATTGCTGAAATGAGCTCCTCCTGAGTTGTTATCAACATTAATTTTTCCCGACCTTTCCTGCTTAACGCATCTGCAACCACATTCGCTTTGCCCGGATGATAAAAGATCTCACAATCGTAATCCTTTATCAATTCCATCCATATCCTCTGACGCATGTTCAGGTCCTTCTGATTGAAAATATACTTCAGACTTTTGTGGTCTGTGTAGATCTCACATTTCTCTCCATACAGATAATGTCTCCATATCTTGAGAGCAAATACCACTGCAGCCAATTCTAAATCATGAGTCGGGTAACCTTTCTCGTAATCCTTCAGTTGTCTTGATGCATAGGCAATAACTTTGCCGTTTTGCATAAGAACACAACCCAATCCTTTGTGTGAGGCATCACTATACACCACAAAATTTCTTGTATTATCCGGTAGGGTTAACACAGGTGCCATACTTAGCTTCTTCTTCAAATCTTGGAAGCTCTCTTCACATTTCTCCGTCCACACAAATTTTACAACTTTCCTTGTCAAATTTGTTAGCGGAGTGGCTATCTTAGAAAAATTTTGAATGAATCTTCTATAATAACCGGCCAGCCCCAAGAAACTCCTCACCTCCGAAGGTGTTCTTGGTTGTTCCCAATTGATTACAGCTTCCACTTTCGATGGATCTACTGAAATCCCATCTTTGTCAATCACATGACCCAAAAATTGTACACGATCGAGCCAAAATTCACACTTAGAAAACTTCGCGTACAACTTTTCCTTTCTTAGTGTCTCCAATGTCAGACGTAAATGTTCCACGTGTTCTTCTTGAGTTTTGGAATACACCAGAATGTCGTCGATAAACACCACTACGAACTTATCTAAAAATGGTTTAAACACCATGTTCATCAAATCCATGAACGCAGCAGGTGCATTGGTTAAACCAAAAGACATCACCAGAAACTCGTAATGTCCATATCGAGTTCTGAATGCCGTTCGTGGTATATCCTCCTTCCTCACTTTCAACTGGTGATACCCACTTCTCAAATCAATTTTCGAAAAGTATTTAGCACCCTTCAACTGGTCAAACAAGTCATCTATTCTTGGCAACGGGTATTTGTTTTTAATAGTAACTTTGTTTAACTCCCTGTAATCAATGCAAAGACGCATTGACCCGTCCTTCTTCTTTACGAATAAAACTGGCGCTCCCCACGGCGATACACTTGGTTGAATATATTTCTTGTCTAGCAGTTCTTGCAACTGTACCATCAGTTCCTTCATTTCTACCGAAGCCATTCTGTACGGAGCCTTTGATATCGGTGCTGTTCCCGGCACTAAGTCGATCACGAATTCAATTTCTTTGTCCGGCGGAAGTCCTGGCAAATCTTCTGGAAACACGTCTTCGAATTCTCTCACTACCGGTATTTCTTCTAGTTTTACTCCCTTCTTCTGAGTATCGACTATGTAAGCTAAATAGCCCACACAACCTTGACTCAACAATTTCTTGGCCTGCATAGTCGTCAGACATTTCATTTGTCTAGGCGACTTGCTACCATAAAATACTACCTTTGACGGAGTCATAAGGTTTACACACTTCTTTTGGCAGTCAATTACCGCTCCGTATTTGAACAACCAATCCATTCCCAAAATTACATCAAATTCCCCGAGTCTAATCGGAATCAAATCTACCAACAAGATATTCTCCTTAATGTTCACCCTACAGTTCTTGTATACGAATCTAACATGGATTACTTCCTTATTCGCAATTTCTATGTTCAAAGGAAAATTCAGTTCTTCTCTAGGCAATTCTAACCTCTTAGCAAATTCATCAGATATAAACGAGCAAGTAGCACCCGAATCAAATAATACATATGCATCAATATCATTGATTGGGATAATACCTGACACCACATCCTTTGATTGCACAGCATCTTGCACAGTCATGTTGAAGCTTCTGGCAATGGGTTTGTTTGATGCTGCAGGTCCTGTAATGGCCCATGTACCTCCATTATTACCTCCATTGCTTTTGGTTGTCCCTCCCTCCTTCTTCTTAGGGCATTCACGAGCAAAATGCTCCTTGGATCCGCATGTGAAGCACGCCTTCTTCTTCGGTTGAGTGCAGTTTGGGGCAATGTGACCCTCCTGGCCACAATTGTAGCAAACTCGTTTCCCCATCAAGCACGCACCCTTGTGAAATTTCCCACATGTCGCACATGCTTCAAACTTCTTATTCTGCTGGTTTCCAGTACCCATGTTCCCATTCCACTTTCTCTTCAAGCTGTTGTTGTTGTTGTTGTTGTTGTTTCCACTGCTACCACCTCCATTCTTAATCTCATTCTCATTCTTTTTCTTCTTCTGTTCCTGATTGAACTTTCTCACTGCCTCACCTCCACCTTCAGCGAGTACTGCTTTCTCCATCACCGCTGCAAATGTCTTCAACTGGAATAGGGAAACCCTACTGTACAGCTAGGGCTTCAGTCCCTGTTCAAATCTCTTCGCTTTACGTTCGTCTGTGCTAACCTGATATGGCGCAAACCTCGCCAACTCGTTGAATTTTGCGGCATACTCGGATACCGTCATCGTCCCTTGCTTCAGCTCCAGAAACTGTACTTCCAGCTGACTCTTTGAACTCTCCGGAAAATAGGTCTCGAAGAACAGTTCCTTGAACCTATCCCAGGTCATCACTCCTGGCCCTTCCCGAGTTTTATTGGCTTGCCACCAATAACTAGCTTCTGCTTTCAACATGAAAGTTGCGAAAGCAGTCTTCTGCTCATCCCCTACCCTAGCGACATCGAACACCTTCTCTATTTCCATAATCCAGGTTTGTGCTTCGACTGGATTCATGGACCCACGGAATTCAGGTGGTCCAACCGCCTTAAAATCCGTAAACGTTGTACCATGGTTTTGAGGTTGATTCTGCAACGCTCCTGTCAATAGTGCCACTAGTTGTTGAACGGGATTCACATCAACATTGTCGTTAGCATCTTCGGTGGTTCTCTGTTGTGTTGGTTGACGTCTGGGAGGCATTTTCTTTTTAAAATAAAACATCTATTAGACCATTACTCAACTTCTTTAAGTATTTCTAATTAACTTGCCTCTACAAAAGAAATAACCACATAGCACATAACACTTTGAATAAAATAATAACTTTTATTTATTCATAAACTTTTTTGAAACATAACACAATAGCATCTCTGCTATCTACATCCTTTCCTGAACTACAAAAGTTTCAAGACAACACCATTATTATCATATCCCATGGTTACTTAACACTAGGGATTTACACATTATTTAATACATATTACGTGCATTACAGGCACACTTTCTACGATGATCTATTAAGATACTTCTTAGCCCTATCACGTTCTTCCTCCATGACTCGAAACATCGTTCTTCGATCTAACACAAATGATGGCAGCGTCTCGAACTGAATCGGATATCCCATAACTCGATCTTGAGCTCGATTAATTGTGGTGTCGAATACTTTGACCATTTCTTCCATCTTCATCCTTTTTGCCTGTGAGCTCCTTACTGCTCTTCCAGTTCGTTGATAAGCTTCCTCGTATGCATCTTCAGCTCTTGCCCTCTTAGCCGCTTCTTCTCTCAGCCTGCTCTTCAGTTCAGCAACCATCTCGATCAATTGTTCCTTCTCTCCTTCAGTCTGTGTTAGTTTCTCCTCGGCGTTTGTCAGTCGTTCATCACGATCCTGGATCTCGCCGTCTTTTTGTGTAATTGTAGTCTGTTGTTCAGCTACTATCTCCTGCAACTCCTCCACTGTATCTTGTAGTTCCACGTTAAGGTCGTGCACTTCATCATATACACGGCCAGCTATCGAGTTAAGCGGAATCCTTTCCTCCTCATCCTCGCCATCCTCATCCTCCTGCGGTAACTCAATGGGATCCTCCTCGTCTGTCTCCACATCATCATCCTCATCCTCAACTACTGTGACCAACGGGGCTGACTCCCGTGGCAATAGTTGTTCCCAAACTACCTGAACATCGCGAGGTTCCCCCTCTATAGGCATTTGAGGTCCCTCCTTCCTAGCCTGACTGGACTCTCCAACATTAGTCATTCTGACAACAAAGTTTTAAAGTTTTAATTAATAATCATTACTACTCGACACCCACGAGTACATAAACATAAACACATAAGCACATAAGTGTTTTATTACTTCTTTCTTAAAACTCGATAAGAGTTAACCCCACTATCTTTTCAAAAGGTTACTTCCTAAGGCTTTTCCCCCACCTAAGGTTCATAACCTAAGGCTTTGATACCAACCTGTGACACCCCCAAATCTCGGTACTTCATTACCTCAAGATTTGGTGTTCACGTAATCAAAACATTCATTTCTAACTACCCAATCATAATAGAATTGAATAATAAAAGAAAACCTGCCCATACAGGATTAAACTTAAATAAAAGAAATCTCCCAAGTTATCTAACCTTTAACAATAATCATTCAAATGCGGAAAATTAAATAACTTCATTACAATCTTTTAAATCAAATTCTGAAAGTAAACTATCAAAACTATTGCAAGTCTTCAGCATTTATTCATCTTTCCTTTTCCCTTACTGGTACTAGGTACGTCACCCGTTTCAACTTTAGCTGTAAGAAATTTTACAGGCAAGAGTGAGCAAACAAGGCCCACTTGAAATAATAATAAATAAATCAGTTAACTTTACATCATGTACCAACATTAGGTTTAATAGAACTGAACAATAAGTTCTATTACTTTCTAAAAACTTTAATCAATTACTGAGGGTCTAATGACCACGAATTATGTCCACAGTTATAAGTAATTTTTCAACTTAAACTTTAACAGTCATAAGACTATAAGGACTTCACGTACTTAGGGGGATCAACCCTTCGTACAATGTATTGTGCACAATCATTTCAACGCTAAGCGTAACCTCTTATAAAAGAGTTGTTCTTCTCAGTATTTAGAATACAAGTCCGTACCAAAGTGAGTTTGGTTTGGATACATCATGGGATAATTTAGAATTCAACGGTAATCAACTAAGGGTTAGTTGATTACAAACAACATAACTGTATACTATGGAATAATCATAGTTGAATGGATATTTATAAACTAACATCATGCTTTAGGAATAATTTAATAGCATAATCATGGAATAATCATAACATGCATCCTCGTAAACCAATAGATACACGAGCTTAATCAACAATAAACAATCTAACTCTACGAAAGTGTAAAGTTAGCCATTTGTACAATTGAAATGGAATTAAAGCAATAATGTGTTTAACGAATTCAATCTTGTACAATGAAGTTCTAGTATTAGATAAAACTTGCTCAATATCAAAAGATAAGATTTATAAAACTTGCATACAACGAAACAAGTTAAAGACAATAATAACTTGTTCAATATCAAAAGATAAGGTTTAGAAAACTTGTTCAGTTATAAAAATAGAGTTAAGGAAACTTGCACAATGAAGTTTTGAGTTAGAGAACTTGTATAAGTATAACATAACAGTGAAAAGTAACCTTGCTGAATAATAAAGTAGAAAAGGTTAGGGAACTTGCCTCGTGTGTAGGTTAAACAATTACTATTCACGTTCACCCCAAGTCCTACACATCCATATGCATTGACAATACACATTAATTACACTAACATTACCTTTATGAGTTCCTTTATTACTCTTATTATAGCTACTAACTAAGTTTAAGTTTAAACAACAACACATCTTTCATGAACATTACTTTTTAGCTTTATTATAACTACTTAAATGATCATGCCATTGCACCACGTGTACATTAACAACTTGATATATCAACCTAATACATGTCCAACATGTTATCATTAAGTTATACTAATACCCAAAGGGTTGCACTTGCATTCGTGCATCCCGACGCCCTCCGATTGGCTCCAAATACACAACCGTCCTAAAGATGGCCATTTTGACTACTGTTACAGACCTAAAATTAAAAAACTTAAAGAACGAAAGTTGTAGGTCTACTCGTTCTCTTTCCGAATCATCTTGAATTACCTAAATCGGAGTTCGTATGAAAAAGTTATGGCCATTTTACTACAGGAGGTTAAAACTGCCCAACTAGGCCACTTTTCCGGCGCCGGGGCGCGGAACAATGGCGCTGGGGCGCGAGCTACGGCGCTGGGGTGCGAGCATCAGCGCTGGGGCGCGAGCCACAGTGCTGGGGCGCAGGCTACGACCCATTTTGGCGCTGGGGCGCGAGATTTGGCGCCAGGGCGCGAAATTTGACGCTGGGGCGTGAATTTTGACGCTGGGGCGCCGAAACTCAGAGGAACCAACGAAGAACAGAGCCCAAAACTACTGTCTTAATTTCTTAACAACAATTCACCCCAACAACATGTATAACTAATATAACTTACACATAATTGCTATCAATCATCCATATATCCATCACCAATCATTAATTATCAATACCATAAACTAATTCTTTGAAACACTGTGTTTTAAAGTAAAAAATCCATTGATGAAATATAATTTACAGTGAACGAAAATTTCCACTGTTATCAACAATTTTTGATTCCTTTGAAATACAACTATACCAACATAACAAATTAACATGTATAGTTCAATTCCTCAGTTAGCATACAATTTATAGAATCACATACAAATTTTGTTATTTTTCAAAACATATGTTCGTATATAAATTTTCACCGAAAAACCAAGTTATCTTCCTCAATGATAATTTAGCATACAACACCTACACACCTATATATACATGCTAGTTATAACAACACAACATGTAATACCAAAACAATTTCTGGAACAAGAAAACAAAGACATACAATTTCTCAAAAACTATATAACGTAAACATATATTATAAGGTTTGTACAACCTACCTTTAATTTGTAGAAAACTTGTAAATCAAAACTTGTTTTGGACAATCTTGCACTTGGCTTCTTCTCAAAATCTCTGAACTTTTCCTTTCTCCAAATTCTTTTCTACAACACCTGTTAAAATCACTCTCAAATTCTCTCTAGTTTTCCTCTTTTCTTCTTTTTCTCTCTGTAAACTTCAACTGAGTCTTTCTTCTCCCTAACTCTAACATACGTATAATATTATAACGTAAAATAATAATATAGATATTAAGTATAGGATTTAACTGGCATCAGTTATAATTTTTTTGAAAATCAAAAGCCATAAGGCTTGTTTGGCTAAGCTTAATAAAAATAACCCATTAAATCCTTACACCTTGTTTGGCAAATCTAACTAAAACAAATAGATTAATCCTTATACCTTGTTTGATAAAACATCATTAAATTAAAGACTTATTATGCAATAAGACATGTTTAGAAAAATTAAATTAAACTCTTTTTATTTATTTTAATAACTCCTTTATAGCAAGGTTATTAGTCACACTTTTATTAAATTAATAAATCAATTAAAACATTAATCTATTAAATTACTTTAACACATAAATCATTATCACATAATTATAATTTCTTTTATAATTATAATTTTATTTAACCAACTAATATTTTAAATTACAATTTCCCATTTAAAATATTATAACTTATTTAAATCACCATAAGCTCTCTAGGTT
Organism: Panax notoginseng; assembly: GCA_016801055.1. Taxonomy (NCBI): domain Eukaryota; kingdom Viridiplantae; phylum Streptophyta; class Magnoliopsida; order Apiales; family Araliaceae; genus Panax; species Panax notoginseng. The sequence goes on from CM029016.1 coordinate 123,439,480, forward strand.
ACTTATTAAATTATATTATTATATAATCTCATAACAATTAATTTACTTAGCTCCTTAATTATTTACTCAACAAATAATTAAATCACATCAACTCAATTTGCCATATAATTCAATAAATATTTAATATTGCCAATAAATATTTAATATTTAATATTTAATTATTTATTCAACAAATAATTAAATAAATCACATCACTCAAATTGAACAATTATTTATTCAACAATAACATATCCATTAAATACTTAAATAAATCAATAAATATTTAATATCACGCTTTAAAATTATGAAATGTTACATCATTCCCTCCTTACAAGAATTCTGTCCTCAGAATCACAATTCAAATAAATCATTCGTTACATTCTTCCCTACTTACAAAGATTCTGTCCGCAGAATCGAAGACACAGATTAAACAAATAACTCAGGGTATTCCTTCAACATTTTCTCTTCGAGTTCCCACGTTGCTTCATCAGCGTTGTGGTTCCTCCAAATCACCTTCACAGAAGGTATCACTTTATTCCTGAGCACCTGTTCTTTCCTATCGACTATCTGGATAGGAACCTCTTCATAAGACAAATCTTTCTCGAACTGCAACGGTTCGTACTCGATTACGTGCTTGTAATCGGGTTTATATTGTCGTAACACCGAAATATAAAAAATATTATGAATGTTTTCCAACTCTGGAGGTAGAGCTACCTCATAAGCTACCTCTCCAACTTTTCGCAACACTTCAAAAGGGTCCAATAAACCTCGGGCTTAGTTTTCCCTTTTTACCGAAACGAATTTTCCCCTTCCAAGGAGAAACTTTTAGGAATACATAGCTTCCTACGTCAAATGCACGATCTTGCCTGTGTTGGTCAGCATACTTCTTCTGTCGGTCTTGAGCTGCTACCAATCTTATCCTGATGAGTTTGATAACCTCAGCAGTTTATTGCACCAATTCTGGTCCTAACAGTTGACGTTCACCAACTTCATCCCAATACAGTGGAGTTCTGCACTTTCTGCCGTATAACGCTTCGTAAGGCGGCATTCCGATACTCGCGTGATAACTATTATTGTAGGCAAATTCCACCAACGGTAATTGCTCTTCCCAGCTTCCTTTGAAATCCATGACGCATGCTCTCAACATATCTTCCAATGTCTGGATCGTTCGTTCGCTTTGGCCATCTGTTTGCGGATGATATGCCGTACTCATTCGCAACTGTGTTCCCATACATTCTTGTAGTCTCTTCCAGAAGTTTTATGTGAACCTCGGATCTCTGTCTGACACAATTGACACTGGAACTCCATGTCTTGCAACGATCTCTTTAATATATAGTTTTGCCAGCTGATCAAGATTGAATCTAATCTTTATTGGCAAAAAGTGTGCAGATTTTGTCAGTCTGTCTACTATTACCCAAATTGCATCGTATCCTTTCTGAGTAGTTGGAAGACCCACCACAAAATCTATCGTGATATGTTCCCACTTCCATTCCGGTATTTCCAACGGTTGAAGCAATCCGCTGGGTCTTTGATGTTCGGCTTTTACTCTTTGACATGTCAAACATTTAGCCACGCATTCTGCAACATCCCTTTTCATATTCGGCCACCAAAAATGTCGGCGTAAATCTTGATACATTTTCGTGCTTCCTGGATGAATCGAATATCTTGAGCTATGAGCTTCGGTCAGGATTTCGTTTTTCAGTTCTGGTGTTGCTGGAACCCAGATTCTTCCCTCGTACCGTAGTAGTCCTTCGGTATCGACCTTATATTTCGTATTGTTACCATCAACCATATTCTCTTTTATCTTTCCACATTCTTCATCTTGTAACTGAGCGTTTTTCACCTTGTCCAGTAAAGTTGGACCTACTTCTAGATGAAATAGTCGTTCGTCGGTTTCCTGCGGAAATTTGATTTCCAGTTCTAATTTTGTCATTGCTGAAATGAGCTCCTCCTGAGTTGTTATCAACATTAATTTTTCCCGACCTTTCCTGCTTAACGCATCTGCAACCACATTCGCTTTGCCCGGATGATAAAAGATCTCACAATCGTAATCCTTTATCAATTCCATCCATCTCCTCTGACGCATGTTCAGGTCCTTCTGATTGAAAATATACTTCAGACTTTTGTGGTCTGTGTAGATCTCACATTTCTCTCCATACAGATAATGTCTCCATATCTTGAGAGCAAATACCACTGCAGCCAATTCTAAATCATGAGTCGGGTAACCTTTCTCGTAATCCTTCAGTTGTCTTGATGCATAGGCAATAACTTTGCCGTTTTGCATAAGAACACAACCCAATCCTTTGTGTGAGGCATCACTATACACCACAAAATTTCTTGTATTATCCGGTAGGGTTAACACAGGTGCCATACTTAGCTTCTTCTTCAAATCTTGGAAGCTCGCTTCACATTTCTCCGTCCACACAAATTTTACAGCTTTCCTTGTCAAATTTGTTAGCGGAGTGGCTATCTTAGAAAAATTTTGAATGAATCTTCTATAATAACCGGCCAGCCCCAAGAAACTCCTCACCTCCGAAGGTGTTCTTGGTTGTTCCCAATTGATTACAGCTTCCACTTTCGATGGATCTACTGAAATCCCATCTTTGTCAATCACATGACCCAAAAATTGTACACGATCGAGCCAAAATTCACACTTAGAAAACTTCGCGTACAACTTTTCCTTTCTTAGTGTCTCCAATGTCAGACGTAAATGTTCCACGTGTTCTTCTTGAGTTTTGGAATACACCAGAATGTCGTCGATAAACACCACTATGAACTTGTCTAAAAATGGTTTAAACACCATGTTCATCAAATCCATGAACGCAGCAGGTGCATTGGTTAAACCAAAAGACATCACCAGAAACTCGTAATGTCCATATCGAGTTCTGAATGTCGTTCGTGGTATATCCTCCTTCCTCACTTTCAACTGGTGATACCCACTTCTCAAATCAATTTTCGAAAAGTATTTAGCACCCTTCAACTGGTCAAACAAGTCATCTATTCTTGGCAATGGGTATTTGTTTTTAATAGTGACTTTGTTTAACTCCCTGTAATCAATGCAAAGACGCATTGACCCGTCCTTCTTCTTTACGAATAAAACTGGCGCTCCCCACGGCGATACACTTGGTTGAATATATTTCTTGTCTAGCAGTTCTTGCAACTGTACCATCAGTTCCTTCATTTCTATCGGAGCCATTCTGTACGGAGCCTTTGATATCGGTGATGTTCCCGGCACTAAGTCGATCACGAATTCAATTTCTCTGTCCTGCGGAAGTCCTGGCAAATCTTCTGGAAACACGTCTTCGAATTCTCTCACTACCGGTATTTCTTCTAGTTTTACTCCCTTCTTCTGAGTATCGACTATGTAAGCTAAATAGCCCACACAACCTTGACTCAACAATTTCTTGGCCTGCATAGTCGTCAGACATTTCATTTGTCTAGGCGACTTGCTACCATAAAATACTACCTTTGACGGAGTCATAAGGTTTACACACTTCTTTTGGCAGTCAATTACCGCTCCGTATTTGAACAACCAATCCATTCCCAAAATTACATCAAATTCCCCGAGTCTAATCGGAATCAAATCTACCAACAAGATATTCTCCTTAATGTTCACCCTACAGTTCTTGTATACGAATCTAACATGGATTACTTCCTTATTCGCAATTTCTATGTTCAAAGGAAAATTCAGTTCTTCTCTAGGCAATTCTAACCTCTTAGCAAATTCATCAGATATAAACGAGCAAGTAGCACCCGAATCAAATAATACATATGCATCAATATCATTGATTGGGATAATACCTGACACCACATCCTTTGATTGCACAGCATCTTGCACAGTCATGTTGAAGGTTCTGGCTATGGGTTTGTTTGATGCTGCAGGTCCTGTAATGGCCCATGTACCTCCATTGTTACCTCCATTGCTTCTGGTTGTCCCTCCCTCCTTCTTCTTAGGGCATTCACGAGCAAAATGCTCCTTGGATCCGCATGTGAAGCACGCCTTCTTCTTCGGTTGAGTGCAGTTTGGGGCGATGTGACCCTCCTGGCCACAATTATAGCAAACTCGTTTCCCCATCAAGCACGCACCCTTGTGAAATTTCCCACATGTCGCACATGCTTCAAACTTCTTATTCTGCTGGTTACCCTGCTGGTTTCCAGTACCCATGTTCCCATTCCTCTTTCTCTTCAAGCTGTTGTTGCTGTTGTTGTTGTTGTTTCCACTGCTACCACCTCCATTCTTAATCTCATTCTCATTCTTTTTCTTCTTCTGTTCCTGATTGAACTTTCTCACTGCCTCACCTCCACCTTCAGCGAGTACTGCTTTCTCCATCACCACTGCAAATGTCTTCAACTGGAATAGGGAAACCCTACTGTACAGCTAGGGCTTCAGTCCCTGTTCAAATCTCTTCGCTCTACGTTCGTCTGTGCTAACCTGATATGGCGCAAACCTCGCCAACTCGTTGAATTTTGCGGCATACTCGGATACCGTCATCGTCCCTTGCTTCAGCTCCAGAAACTGTACTTCCAGCTGACTCTTCGAACTCTCCGGGAAATAGGTCTCGAAGAACAGTTCCTTGAACCTATCCCAGGTCATCACTCCTGGCCCTTCCCGAGTTTTATTGGCTTGCCACCAATAACTAGCTTCTACTTTCAACATGAAAGTTGCGAAAGCAGTCTTCTGCTCATCCCCTACCCTAGCGACATCGAACACCTTCTCTATTTCCATAATCCAGGTTTGTGCTTCGACTGGATTCATGGACCCACAGAATTCAGGTGGTCCAACCGCCTTGAAATCCGTAAACGTTGTACCATGGTTTTGAGGTTGATTCTGCAACGCTCCTGTCAATAGTGCCACTAGTTGTTGAACGGGATTCGCATCAACATTGTCGTTAGCTTCTTCGGTGGTTCTCTGTCGTGTTGGTTGACGTCTGGGAGGCATTTTCTTTTTAAAATAAAACATCTATTAGACCATTACTCAACTTCTTTAAGTATTTCTAATTAACTTGCCTCTACAAAAGAAATAACCACATAGCACATAACACTTTGAATAAAATAATAACTTTTATTTATTCATAAACTTTTTTGAAAACATAACACAATAGCATCTCTGCTATCTACATCCTTTCCTGAACTACAAAAGTTTCAGGACAACACCATTATTATCATATCCCATGGTTACTTAACACTAGGGATTTACACATTATTTAATACATATTACGTGCATTACAGGGACACTTTCTACGATGATCTATTAAGATACTTCTTTGCCCTATCACGTTCTTCCTCCATGACTCGAAACATCGTTCTTCGATCTAACACAAATGATGGCAGCGTCTCGAACTGAATCGGATATCCCATAACTTGATCTTGAGCTCGATTAATTGCGGTGTCGAATACTTTGACCATTTCTTCCATCTTCATCCTTTTTGCCTGTAAGCTCCTTACTGCTCTTCCAGTTCGTTGATAAGCTTCCTCGTATGCATCTTCAGCTCTTGCCCTCTTAGCCGCTTCTTCTCTCAGCCTGCTCTTCAGTTCAGCAACCATCTCGATCAATTGTTCCTTCTCTCCTTCAGTCTGTGTTAGTTTCTCCTCGGCGTTTGTCAGTCGTTCATCACGATCCTGGATCTCGCCGTCTTTTTGTGTAATTGTAGTCTGTTGTTCAGCTACTATCTCCTGCAACTCCTCCACTGTATCTTGTAGTTCCACGTTAAGGTCGTGCACTTCATCATATACACGGCCAGCTATCGAGTTAAGCGGAATCCTTTCCTCCTCATCCTCGCCATCCTCATCCTCCTGCGGTAACTCAATGGGATCCTCCTCATCTGTCTCCATATCATCATCCTCACCCTCAACTACTGTGACCAACGGGGCTGACTCCCGTGGCAATAGTTGTTCCCAAACTACCTGAACATCGCGAGGTTCCTCCTCTATAGGCATTTGAGGTCCCTCCTTCCTAGCCTGACTGGACTCTCCAACATTAGTCATTCTGACAACAAAGTTTTAAAGTTTTAATTAATAATCATTACTACTCGACACCCACGAGTACATAAACATAAACACATAAGCACATAAGTGTTTTATTACTTCTTTCTTAAAACTCGATAAGAGTTAACCCCACTATCTTTTCAAAAGGTTACTTCCTAAGGCTTTTCCCCCACCTAAGGTTCATAACCTAAGGCTTTGATACCAACCTGTGACACCCCCAAATCTCGGTACTTCATTACCTCAAGATTTGGTGTTCACGTAATCAAAACATTCATTTCTAACTACCCAATCATAATAGAATTGAATAATAAAAGAAAACCTGCCCATACAAGATTAAACTTAAATAAAAGAAATCTCCCAGGTTATCTAACCTTTAACAATAATCATTCAAATGCGGAAAATTAAATAACTTCATTACAATCTTTTAAATCAAATTCTGAAAGTAAACTATCAAAACTATTACAAGTCTTCAGCATTTATTCATCTTTCCTTTTCCCTTACTGGTACTAGGTACGTCACCCGTTTCAACTTTAGCTGTAAGAAATTTTACAGGCAAGAGTGAGCAAACAAGGCCCACTTGAAATAATAATAAATAAATCAGTTAACTTTACATCATGTACCAACATTAGGTTTAATAGAACTGAACAATAAGTTCTATTACTTTCTAAAAACTTTAATCAATTACTGAGGGTCTAATGACCACGAATTATGTCCACAGTTATAAGTAATTTTTCAACTTAAACTTTAACAGTCATAAGACTATAAGGACTTCACGTACTTAGGGGGATCAACCCTTCGTACAATGTATTGTGCACAATCATTTCAACGCTAAGCGTAACCTCTTATAAAAGAGTTGTTCTTCTCAGTATTTAGAATACAAGTCCGTGCCAAAGTGAGTTTGGTTTGGATACATCATGGGATAATTTAGAATTCAACGGTAATCAACTAAGGGTTAGTTGATTACAAACAACATAACGGTATACTATGGAATAATCATAGTTGAATGGATATTTATAAACTAACATCATGCTTTAGGAATAATTTAATAGCATAATCATGGAATAATCATAACATGCATCCTCGTAAACCAATAGATACACGAGCTTAATCAACAATAAACAATCTAACTCTACGAAAGTGTAAAGTTAGCCATTTGTACAATTGAAATGGAATTAAAGCAATAATGTGTTTAACGAATTCAATCTTGTACAATGAAGTTCTCGTATTAGATAAAACTTGCTCAATATCAAAAGATAAGATTTATAAACTTGCATACAACGAAACAAGTTAAAGACAATAATAACTTGTTCAATATCAAAAGATAAGGTTTAGAAAACTTGCTCAGTTATAAAAATAGAGTTAAGGAAACTTGGACAATGAAGTTTTGAGTTAGAGAACTTGCATAAGTATAACATAACAGTGAAAAGTAACCTTGCTGAATAATAAAGTAGAAAAGGTTAGGGAACTTGCCTCGTGTGTAGGTTAAACAATTACTATTCACGTTCACCCCAAGTCCTACACATCCATATGCATTGACAATACACATTAGTTACACTAACATTACCTTTATGAGTTCCTTTATTACTCTTAGTATAGCTACTAACTAAGTTTAAGTTTAAACAACAACACATCTTTCATGAACATTACTTTTTAGCTTTATTATAACTACTTAAATGATCATGCCATTGCACCACGTGTACATTAACAACTTGATACAACAACCTAATACATGTCCAACATGTTATCATTAAGTTATACTAATACCCAAAGGGTTGCACTTGCATTCGTGCATCCCGACGCCCTCCGATTGGCTCTAAATACACAACAGTCCTAAAGATGGCCATTTTGACTACTGTTACAGACCTCAGATTAAAAAACTTAAAGAATGAAAGTTGTAGGACTTCTCGTTCTCTTTCCGAATCATCTTGAATTACCTAAATCGGAGTTCGTATGAAAAGGTTATGGCCATTTTACTACAGGAAGTCAAAACTGCCCAACTAGGCCACTTTTCCGGCGCCGGGGCGCGGAACAGTGGCGCTGGGGCGCGAGCATCAGCGCTGGGGCGCGAGCCACAGTGCTGGGGCGCAGGCTACGGCCCATTTTGGCGCTGGGGCGCGAGATTTGGCGCCAGGGCGCAAAATTTGACGCTGGGGCGTGAATTTTGACGCTGGGGCGCCGAAACTCAGAGGAACCAACGAAGAACAGAGCCCAAAACTACTGTCTTAATTTCTTAACAACAATTCACCCCAACAACATGTATAACTAATATAACTTACACATAATTGCTATCAATCATCCATATATCCATCACCAATCATTAATTATCAATACCATAAACTAATTCTTTGAAACACTGTGTTTTAAAGTAAAAAATCCATTGATGAAATATAATTTACAGTGAACGAAAATTTCCACTGTTATCAACAATTTTTGATTCCTTTGAAATACAACTATACCAACATAACAAATTAACATGTATAGTTCAATTCCTCAGTTAGCATACAATTTATAGAATCACATACAAATTTTGTTATTTTTCAAAACATATGTTCGTATATAAATTTTCACCGAAAAACCAAGTTATCTTCCTCAATGATAATTTAGCATGCAACACCTACACACCTATATATACATGCTAGTTATAACAACACAACATGTAATACCAAAATAATTTATGGAACAAGAAAACAAAGACATACAATTTCTCAAAAACTATATAACGTAAACATATATTATAAGGTTTGTACAACCTACCTTTAATTTGTAGAAAACTTGTAAATCAAAACTTGTTTTGGACAATCTTGCACTTGGCTTCTTCTCAAAATCTCTGAACTTTTCCTTTCTCCAAATTCTTTTCTACAACACCTGTTAAAATCACTCTCAAATTCTCTCTAGTTTTCCTCTTTTCTTCTTTTTCTCTCTGTAAACTTCAACTGAGTCTTTCTTCTCCCTAACTCTAACATACGTATAATATTATAACGTAAAATAATAATATAGATATTAAGTATAGGATTTAACTGGCATCAGTTATAATTTTTTTGAAAATCAAAAGCCATAAGGCTTGTTTGGCTAAGCTTAATAAAAATAACCCATTAAATCCTTACACCTTGTTTGGCAAATCTAACTAAAACAAATAGATTAATCCTTATACCTTGTTTGATAAAACATCATTAAATTAAAGACTTATTATGCAATAAGACATGTTTAGAAAAACCAAATTAAACTCTTTTTATTTATTTTAATAACTCCTTTATAGCAAGGTTATTAGTCACACTTTTATTAAATTAATAAATCAATTAAAACATTAATCTATTAAATTACTTTAACACATAAATCATTATCACATAATTATAATTTCTTTTATAATTATAATTTTATTTAACCAACTAATATTTTAAATTACAATTTCCCATTTAAAATATTATAACTTATTTAAATCACCATAAGCTCTCTAGGTTACTTATTAAATTATATTATTATATAATCTCATAACAATTAATTTACTTAGCTCCTTAATTATTTACTTAACAAATAATTAAATCGCATCAACTCAAATTGCCATATAATTCAATAAATATTTAATGTTGCCAATAAATATTTAATATTTAATATTTAATTATTTATTCAACAAATAATTAAATAAATCACATCACTCAAATTGAACAATTATTTATTCAACAATAACATATCCATTAAATACTTAAATAAATCAATAAATATTTAATATCATGCTTTAAAATTATGGAATGTTACAAGGAATATAAATGTGGGGTTACCCAACTCTAATAATAAGGATGTAAGTTGATATTAAATAGATAATGTCTATAAGAAGAGAATGGGAAAGAAGTTAAGAATAAAAAGTTATAGTTAAGTATGGTACAATTGTACTCTTTAATAGTTGATGTATGGTATCTGGGCTAAACGATTCCTTCATAGAGCGGAGGTATATACGAACTAGCAACTCGAAACCTAGTTTGTTGGTTGTTTATGGGAAACCACTCAGCATACTATATTGAAACTATTAGAGACTTGATGTGTACCCATTATAGAAAATAGATACGTATGATGAAAATGTAGAACTTGAATGAAATGTTGAGCAATGTAAATGAGGTTAGAAATTTTTAAAGGAAGAATTGTTATAAAAACAAGAAAATTCAAAGAAGAATCTTGAAGAGATATAAAGATAAGAAATGGGAGTGACCTTAACTCCAATAGCCAAGGTAACGAATAATATCGTAAATGATGAAAAAGGAAAGAAAGAGGATCGTAAAATAAAACAATCACGAGTTAAAAAAAGACTTTTAAGGGAGATGATTATAGAATAAGATCATGACGTGATCTGTTTAAGTTATAAAAGGAAGATGGTATGTAATGTTTGAATAATTATAGCTTGATGCTATGAAGATGATGTACTATGAAATAGTACAAGATAAACTCATGAGGAGTTATAGATAATATGATACGAGAAATTCGTATCGAGCAAAGAGCAAGTTATAGGTAAGATAAAGTTAGGTGAGATTTCAATTGAGGACTTATGTGGTGGCTGAGTTGTACAAACCTTTGTATGGGCAAGGGTTTTGTGCTTGCGCTCAGTTTATCACATTGATAATCATTGGAATGTTGGTGTCACACTATCAATGTATATGTGGTGAAGAGGTGATTCTTTTCTCATGTGTATATTTGGTAGTTATAAACTATTAAGATTAGTCAGATATTATTAGGATTAGGTGCGGTTCTTAAGACTAATGTATATGGTAATTTCGTGACTCATAATAATATGGTATGTTTTGAACCCCTCAGCGAATGGGCGCCTATGGTCTGACTATGATAAGTTCTTAAACTCATATTATTGTGGCAAGTTCCTGAATTTCTGATGTGTAGTAAGTTTGGTGAACTATATTGGGTAGAAAATGGTTATAGTATAGAGAGCATTGATGAAGTTGAAGATTGATAGAATGGTTAAGTAATGAAGTAATGGAGTAAAGATTGAAGTTGATGGATACCTGGATGTTCTAAATCTACTAGCTATGCTAGACATTCGAGATTTATTGACTTCGTGCCAATGGTTGTACTTTTTATTTTTGAAAAATGTTGGATTACACTAGTGAACCAAAGAATTTTTAAAACAGTGCTATTATTCGCGTATCTATGCTATTTATTTCGGCTAGATAAAAAAAATTAAAAAATTGTTAATTTTCAAAATATATTTTAACTGTATGTATCAGGTGATATGATAAACGATGGAGTCATCAATGTAATGGAACCTAGTGTTGGATGTGATCATATGATCGTCAGCCCACTATGGTGAGATGTAGTATAACAACGTTATAATCATGACGCCATAAAAGGATTTTTGAGATTTCTTTGAAATATGAGAATATATATATATATATATATATATATATATATGTATATAAATATGTATATGTATATTTCGATTGATGTCCGAATTGTTGTAGAAGTTTATGCTATTTGATTCAGCTAGACGATTATTGAAAAATGTTCATGAAATTCAAGCGTTTCATTAAAAGTTATGCCAAACCAAATTGTTTTGGTGCGGATTCAGATGTTGAAAAGATGATATGAACAACCCTTTTATAGGGGAGTACGCGAAAGCGTTTAGATGTTTGTGCACAATATATGATACGAAGGGTTGATCACCCTAAGTACGGGAGTCCTACAGTGTAATGACTGTTAAGGTTTAAGTTGAAAGAGTACTTATAATCGTGGACAAAGTGCACAATACATCGTACGAAGGGCTTAACACCCTAAGTACGGGAGTCCCTATAGTCTAATGACTGTTAAGGTTTAAGTTGAAAGAGTACTTATAACCGTAGACATAGTTCAAGGTCTTATGACCCCTCAGCATGATTTGGAATCTTTTAAGTTCCTAAGTTATTCATACTGCTTCTCAATTATTGAGCAATTGTGGAAGATTCTTGCTATTCTAAAAGGCGAATGTGGTAAGGATGATATTCCTTAAAAAGAAGTAAGTCGTAAAATGAGACACTAAATGATGAATATATTGAATAAGTGAGAAAAGAAAATTTGAAATGAGAAGGAGATGAGTTATCAAAGAATAATGTAAAACTTTCAACAGAAAAGTTAATAATTGTAGAAAGATCTTTGTGGAAGAAAGTGGTTATAGAACCCGATGAATGAATAAAGTATTAACGTAAAACCTATTTTGATAGATTGAATGAATGAAGATTAATAAATAAAATTTCAAGGACGAAATTCTTAGAAGAAGTGGTGAATGTAATATCCCGAATGTTTATGAGTTGAGTATACGATAACGATCTTTAGGAAAGGAAATGAATGGGTTAAAGAATATGTAATACTCAAATATAATTGAGTCTAAGTAAAAGTTATGAAATAAAACCTAGAATTTGTTAAAAAAAAATGAATGTAGTAGGAAATATAAAACTTGTATTAAGTTAATGTGTTGAAGATATTCAATGATAAATTTTGAAAAGAGATTTGGTGAAAACCTGAGTAAGGTAAGGTTTCGGGGATTCCGAGGACGGAATCCTTATAAGGAAGGAAGAATGTGACGAATGAATTGTTTGAGTTGTGATTCTGGGGACAGAATCCTTGTATAAGGGGAAGGATGTAACAATCTGAAATTTCAAATTATAATTTTAAATATTTATTGAATTATATAAATATTTATTTGATGTGTTTATTGTTAAAATTGTTGAATAAATATTTTATTGATGTGATGGTTGTTAGTAAATATTTATGAATTAAATTTATTAGATAATATTCTAAAATAAATTAATTTATAATGTAGAGAGTTGTAATATAACATGAAATGTTATATTGTTGTTTTAATTTAATAATTTAAAATGGTATGTTAAATTATTAAATAAAATTATAATGAAATTATAATTTTGTGATATTTGTTAAAGTGGAATATTTATTTAAAATATGGTATATGTAATTAATTTATCTGTTTAATATTGGTTATGAAAATTCAAATAAATAATATGTGGTTATAAATTTTAAACTAAATGGTTTATTAAAATAAAATTAAAGTAGTTTAATTTAGTTTTGACCAAACAAGGCTTAAAATATTAAGTCTTTATTTTAAAGGGTTTTGAAAAACGAAGCCTTATGGCGTTTGAATTTTGAATTATAAATAAAATAAAATAAATAATAAATAAAATATAATTATAACCTAAACGTTTATTTTGTAACTGATATTGCAATAAGTGAGCGTATTAAGGTTTATCAGTTTTTATTTTTACGCTTGGTTATCAGTTGGTTATTTGCTAAGCCTAAGAACATTCAGAGAGTTGTGAGAGAATTTGAGAGAGCTTGAGAAGAGAAGAACAATTTCAGTATTTAACACAGATGATTATCTAACTAATTGATGGTATTTTTATATAACCTCAAAAATATATGTATATATGCATATATATGTGTTTCACGTCAAGATTTTCTTATGTTCTGTGAAGTAAATTTGTTGAATTGATGATATATATAGCTGGTAATTGTGATTATACGTGTTTATGATGCTAGAGTTTATGTTAGATAAGAATTTGTATGCGAATTACAGTTTAAAAAGGAATAAAAGTATTACAGTGAATGTTTTTACGTATGGTTTATGAAAGTACCAAATTTAGTGGCTAGTTGGTATGTTAATCTGCAAATTGAGTCTTGATTATGCTAGTTCATTAAGAAACGAAGAGAACGTAGTTTGAATGAGGTAATTCGGTGTAGAATTGTAATCACAGTGATGATTTTTGTAAAAGGGATGTCAAAAATGGAGTTTTTATATGAAAATATGGAATTTGAGGATTTGAATTAGTGAAAGTTGTTGTTAAATTGTTCTATGTTGATGAATATGTGAGGAAACTTATTTATGTTAGTTCTATACCAATTGTCTATGTTAATATTACTGTTTTGTGGGTGAAATTCGTGTTAGTTGGCTTAAGAACAGTGCCGAAAACAGATTCTGCAAAACTAAAACTGGTGCGTAGCGCGGGCGCGCGGTAACCTAAGGTAATACTGGCGTGACCGCGCCAGTAGTCAGTCACAAACAGTGAAGTCTGCTACTTCTGCAGACTTTGGACATTCATTGTAACTTAGCTGAATGTTATGCTAATGTGTCAAACGTATAATGACAAGGTTAAAACATAATAGTATCATGTGGTTAGTAACTCTAAATGTAAAGTTAGTAAGTTGTGAAAATGATATGTGTGATTTAAGAAACTTAATGAACAATGAATAAGTGTTGTGAAATGTACATTTGTGATTCTGAAATGAATATTATAAGATATGGAATAGGGTTAATATAAAATCAATAATGATTCATAGCAAGACTTAAGCGCTTGAATGAACTTCGAGTATAAAATATAGTGACATATAAGTTAAAAGTTAACACAATCAAATTGAACATTGTGTATTGATAATAGGAAGGATTATGAGATATAGAGTAAAGTTTACATTACAACTACTATGCGTGGCTATGTGACTAATAGTTGATGTGTATGATTATATAATTGTGTAGGGCACATGAAGTGCAGATAGCTGTAAGCTGTTAAACAATTGTTGGTAAACAATGATCAAGGCAAGTCTTTCAGTTCCTAATTGTTATGTGAACTTGATGATTAACTGTTTTAAATCTTTATTGCAAAGAACATGATGTGTTATATATATGTTGAAAGTATGAAATGTTAAAGTCAACTTATGACTACGTTGATTGAGTAAAGCATACTGATTGAGTAAGGAACTCAATCTTTATACTTGTTATATGAACTGTAGCATGTATGTTATGTTAGTCCAATGTTTATGAGATATATGTTGAGCATGTTATTATATGCTATGTGATGCATGAAAACTGTTAGATTTTGCTGGGCTGTCGAGCTCAACCTTGCAAATAACCATTTTTGTAGGTCAAGATTTCAAGGTAAGGATATGTCCTAAGTGAATTATAGAGATCCATATTCGCGAAGATTACTTATGTTTTATGAGAAATGTATTTAATATTTTGAATGTAACATGTTGTTAAATTGTAAGTTGAGCTATCCGGTTTATTTGGATATCTATTTATGATGTAAGACTTTGTATAGTCATTTTGTTGTAACGATTCATGATATAAAATTAAATCGAAGAGATGTAATATAAAGGTTGCGATTTAGGACAATATAGAAGGAAATGTATAAAAGTTTTAAATATTCTGCATTTTTAGTGATTTTAATATTGAATAATGATGGAAAGATAGATTAAAATTGTATTGTTGACGATCGAGAATGAGAATATTGTTGTATGAATTTTAGGGTCGTTACATATGTTGTTATATCATAGATCCACAACATCTAGATGCAAGAAAATAGAGTTTTAGTGATTGACCAAGAACCCTAGTTTGGTGGTCTGACAGCCACATGTCAGGGCCCATAGATCTGTGTGTATTAATAGTTATGGTGGATTGATGTTATAGAGTTGTTCTATGCCATGAGGAGAGTAGACAGGAAGTGGAATCAAGTCCATACCATGTCTAGATCTCATGATATTGATGGTCAAACATGGTTGACCAAACACAGAATCTGGAAATCTGGGCAACCCAGAATTTCCAGAACTGTCTGAAAAGCTTTTGCAAGCCTTTGATATTGACGTGGTTAATGTTTTAGTCCATGTTGATGTATAGGTTTTGTAGTCTGACATATGGACTACCAATCTATGCCATTAGAACACCTAGATCTTGCACATAATCAAAATTATTGATGGTCAAAGTAGGGTTGACCAACTGCCTGGGTTCCATTTCTGGAAAACCCAGAAACCTTCAAGAACAGTTTTCTGACAAGGTTTGACTGGCTCAGATCTTGAGTTTGTGATGTAGTTAGACTAATCTAATGTTGTATTGTTGTACCTTGACATACATACTAAAAGATTGAATCATTTTAAAACACTTAGTAAGCCTATATTCCAAGATCTAAAGCTCCAAAGTAAGACCCTTGAATTGTTCTTCATTTTTGGGTAACCCAGAAAATGAAGAACAGGTCTGACAAGCTATTTAATTGCTTATAACTTCTAGTTGTGATGTGTTTTGGCCATGAAACTTATTTGGGATTGTAGTATTACATCAATATTATAACACTAATACCTTAGCAAGCCCAGAAACTTAAAGATCAAGGATCTATGGATGGTCAAACTAGGCATCCTAGTCACTGTCCATGAATGTTCTTGAGGGCTCACGAATACCTATAGCGACAGTTTTGTCGCTATAGACCCCTTTAACGACACTTTTGATAAAAATTAATTATTTTTATTAAATAATTAGAATAAAATGATTTATAATTATGAAATATTCATAATTAATTTATAAAAATTATTTTAAGTCATAAAAAATTGATTTTTCATAATTTAGGATATATTTCATTAATATTTTAATTTATTTAAATATTAATAATATTTGATTTATTTAATTATTATATTAAATAAATTACTTAAAAATGAATTTAATATTTAAAAAATCATTTGAAATTATATTAAAGTGTTAGAAAATATTTTAAATTATTTT
The DNA here is from genome assembly GCA_016801055.1 of Panax notoginseng. Classification (NCBI taxonomy): domain Eukaryota; kingdom Viridiplantae; phylum Streptophyta; class Magnoliopsida; order Apiales; family Araliaceae; genus Panax; species Panax notoginseng. Next base: position 123,455,969 of record CM029016.1, read on the forward strand.
GAATGACTTTTAATATTTTGGGATGAATTTTATTAATAATTTTATATTAATGATAATTGATTTATTTAATAAATGTATTAAATAAATTATGAAAAAATAGTTTTAATGATTTAAAAATCATATTAAAATGATTTAAGGGTTTTTAAAAATATTTTAAGTTATAAAATATAACTTTTAATATTTTATCATAAAATACATTAATATTTTAATATTACTGGCAGTTATTTAATAATGGTTTTAAATGTTTTAAAATCATTTAAAGGCAATATTAAGGTATTAAAAATACTTTAAAATATTATAAATAACTTATAATATTGTGATATGTATTTCATTAATATTCGAATATTATTAAATATTAATGATAATAGAATTATGTGATATTTAAATCATATAAATATGATATTAAGGATTGAAAAATCTTTATAAATGATAATAATTATTTGAAAATTATTATGAGCTTTTGAAAATTGTTTTGACTAATTAATAAATTACCTAAGATAATATTGAATAGTTTAGGCAGAGTCTTATTGATATTAGGCTCGATAATTATCCGATTTGGCAATCGGGATGTCGAAATAGTACCGAACTCAACTCAGTCTATAATAGTTTGACTTGATATTAGGTCTTATGTGTTTTAGCGACTGTTAGGATTACGTGGTAATGTGTTTAGGTTATTTTATAACTGAAATTAATAGTAATATATGTGATGATATTATTCTAATTGGGATATCGATATTATCAATATTAGGTCTTCAGATGAAGACCTAATATTTTTCCTAACTCAAACTTGAGTTATTATTTTTCAAGTCTGTTAGTGTATAATTGTTGTTGATTATTCCACATCTACGATTAATATTGAATAATTCGCATTCATTGCAAGTTTTTCTACACTTTGTGCTAACCTTATATTTCCAATGCAAGTGTTCTAGCTTCATTTTATTATTTGTTAAATGTAAGTTTTCTATTATGATCTTGTGATATACAATGTTCATGGTTTCTGTTGTTAATAGGTTATGGTTCTTGTTTAAACATAACCAAGACATATGAGCTGTTGTTTGCATAAAAATGAATTTGATTTGATATCAAAGTATAGATTTGTGAGAAACCAATGTTGCTTGGTATAAATATATATACTGACACTATTATGACCGGCAGTAACAGGCTGACCGGGGGTTTTGTACTGACATTTATAGCAATGACCAGAAATTATTTAGATGGGAAGATATGCATACTCTTAAGTTGTTTGGTTGAGCGGATCGACTCGGGTTTCTAAGTCTATAGGACTGACAGAAATTCGTAATGGGCGGGGTTTGGCTGATAAACCTCAGTATATATATATGTATATATATATATATGGAAAAATTTTGAACTTTATGTTCATTCAAATCCAGATTTGGTGTGGGTATAATATTGTTACTTCTTCAAAATTTGCTGAGCTTTCTGTAGCTCATCATTGCAAATATTTTTCATTTGCAAATAGAAGTGATGTATTCCAGCGGTTCCAGTATTTATGAATAGAAAAGGCTTAAAACACGGTTATCCTTTTTTGAGAACTATAATGTAATAGTTAACAATATTTCGAATCCATGTAATGGTATGTTAATATTGTAATGTATTATTAGTTTCCATTGGTTAGTTTTCATTCTAATGAAATTAGAAAAGAGTATAATATCTGTATGAACTATACATCTAAATGATAGTATTAACAAACATTGGGCTTCTCTAATGTACTGAGGTAGAGCTTCTCAGTTCCAAGAATCATACCATTAATAATATGAAGGTCAGATTGATAGGAATTATTGATATGAAAGAAATATATGTAATATACTAAACCTGTATATCCAAGTGAAGGTACTCGATTACAATAATTGTTCTGACGACACTACTACAAAACAGTAAATAGACAATACTTAAACTACAACATTTTTTATAAAAACGTTGTGGTATTTTTTTTCCACAACGTTTTTTTTAAAAAAACGTTGTAGATACATATGCAAAAACGTTATCTATTTAAAAGGGTATTTTTTGGTTTTAAATATATAACATTTTTTTAAAAAAACGTTGTGTAGGTCAAAAACACGGAGCAAAAAATCGACCTTAAGTGAAAACTTAAAATTAAAAGATAAAGTCTTTTGTCTGTGCTCGTGAGTTCATTTTCGTTCCTTTCTTCAATTTTCCTCGTCTCTTTCGGTTTTTATCTCATTTTTTCTTCTGTTTTGGGGCTAGATTTTCATTCGTAAGTTCTTCATCTCTTTGGATTTGTTCCAGAATTATACGGGATCAACCCTAGGAGGAGCTGGACATAAGCCATAAATCGTCTCAAAGAAACCCTAAAAGGAGGCTAGAATCATAAAGAGCATGAAGCCACTTAAGCAACTGAAGCTCTCCGTACCTGCTCAAGAAACACCTATCACCAGTTTCTTGTAAACTCTCTCAAGTTTCGCTTATCTATTTTGACATTTTCTATTTATTATCTTTCTAGCTTACTGGGTTCACGCCAAAATCCTGCTTATGGAAAAACCTTACGCCATTTCTTCAGCACAACACAAACCCTAAACGGGTTAGTACCCGAATCACTCTACAAAAGGTTATCGTCAATCGGTGACCCTAGCATTTCGGTTGTGCCAGTTCTCGATCAATGGGTCCGAAAAGGAAGAGAGATCCAAAAATTTCAAATCGATTATTTTTGATTGGGTAGAGTACTGGGCTGCTGATGCATGACCTGAGCAATAGGGGACCTCAGATTTGAAAATTTCAAATAATTTGTAGAGAATGTGGGTTCTCCAATTCTTGTATCTGGGTTGTCACCCTCCAGGATTGCAGCAGCTTTCTTGCTTGGTACTCTCACTTGGCGTGCTTTTGGCCCTTCTGGTTTTCTTCTGGTTGCTACTTATTTTGTTCTTGTAAGTTGAAGTTTAATTAATTTGATTATGGGTATTAAGATTTGCTTATATATTCTCCGGATTAGCATAATTTTTTGATAATGAAATTGGCATATTTTAGCATAAATGTGATTACAAGTCAATAAAAAAATCTTGATTTTTTATTTGCCTTTCCTTGAGACTTTTGTTAGTAAATGACTACATTATACTGCCATAATTTTGTTTCTGTGTTTGAGAAGAACAGAAATGATACATGGAATGATTATTAAAGGCAGTCTACCATTGTAAATTTGTAATCTATGTCATTACAGATTACAAATTCGCTATATCTTTGATCTTGCATTTGATCAGGTGCGTTCTCTTCCTTATTCTTCTTCCTGCATTGTGCCTAATTTAGCTGATTCTAATTTTTGTGATGGTTAATGTACTTACCTTTAGTTTGCACACCCTGTTAAGGACTATCTGTGAAGGACAGGAAGTTTGATGTTGTTTCTCCTTTATTTCAATTTCTACAAGTGAAGTGTTTATGCAGTAAATTGTCCTTTGAAGGCAGTAAAATTTAATAGAAGGTTCAACTATTTCAGGAGCAAATACTAATGGAACAACAGGTTAGATCTTGGAAGTTTTTATTTCCTTAGAGAAATTATTTGGTATATGGTATTAACAGGTTTCTGATGAAGGCGATGTTCGTTATGTTTTTCCAAAAGACCGATCAAAGCTTGCAGCCAAGTCACTTTGGATAAAATATGAACCTCTAGTTGAAAAGGCTAAGGTATTGCCCTTGTATCTTCTTCACTTTTGTGTTTCTTTGGAAGAATCAATGCTAGGGGATCCAAGTGTTTACCAAAATATCCTTTTCTTTTACAGTATGATGCAATAAATCATTGGCTGGTTCTGACTGGAATGGCTTTTGATCTATTGTTGGGTATGCAAAGTTGGGTTTGTTTGGGTCTTGTTGTCTGCAGCTAGGGCAATCACAGAGTTGAGCAAGTTTATTGCATAGCATGCTAATGTCATTCTAAACTCTGAATATCATGTCTAACTTTTGAAATTCTGATAGATTATGGAGATCCTTAAAGATCGATCGTCCATCTTGGTTTTGTGACTGCCGGAGCCTTGAAGTTTTCACTATGTTTCCTGTTTCTAGAAGGCACTTTAACCATGTGTGCATATATGAGTATAGTTTTGAGTATTATATCAATTCTTTCAAGTCCAAATGACGAGTCTCCTGCAAATGTGGAAGTGAATATTGTTTCTAGAAGGCACTTTAACCATGTGTGCATATATGAGCATAAGATTTTTTTTTTGATAAAGTGGTTATGGAAGCAACACATTACTTTGTCATGTCCAGAATGATCATAAGGTAACTTGTAGAAACACGTGGAAACACGTACGAGACTGAACAAAAATGATTGTACTTTTCTCTCATATTATAGTCACGACCAAATACGACTTGGCATGTCATAGTTATATAACTTTTTTATTTGGTAATATAGAACAAACCTCTCATGTTCACTATATATGTGTTATGTTTTATCATACTGCAATTACTGAATAGTTTGGTGGGCTTTATGTGTCCCCAACCATAGCTGGTAGTAGGCCTGGTGGTTTAATTGCTGGAGCTTGGGCAGCCATGTTTATTGGATTTTAAAATGTCATGATGTATGATAGATTTTGGCATGTGATATATCTCCACTCTCATTATAACTTTTCATCAATCAAACTCTGTTCAAATATGATCATATGTGTTCACATTGTCTATATTTGTGTTCTAGTGGATCAATAATGGTTTGAAATGTTAGGAGGCATATTTCTTATGTCATTCAAGCTATTCTAAACTTTTTACTGGCACTCCAAAAACTGAAGTTAGTACATTGTATTGAGATGGAAAAAGAATGCATATAGCACCATCTAGATTGATTGGCAAGGTATATTTTTGCACGTCCTTTTCTTTATTTCTGTTTATGAAGCTTCATTTTGTATTCTTAGTGTTCTTTTCTTTAAAAGAATTGGATTATTTATTAAAAAATAAATTTTTAGTCCTATTCAACTATAGGACCCTACAGAGCAAACCAAACTTGACAATTTCATGGTGCAATAACTTGACGGAATAATGAATGAATGGGGTTGGTGCAAACAAAAGGTACTGCGAAGTTCTCTGCTCTGTCCTTAATAACTTGGTTTGTGCATTTTATACTAATTTATGTAGATGAATTTTGAGAGTTTTGTCCTTATTGGTACTCCTGTTTTCTCTTTGATTATAGCAGCTTGGTGCAAATGTTATCTTGGCAGTACCACTTGCTGTTTACAATGCAGGAGCTAGTGTCAACAAAATCCCCCTCTACAAGGTATTGAATTGCTACATTGTCTCTTCCTTTCTCAGTTTGATGTATAAATAAATATTTACTTTCTATACTGTAGAAGCTGCCAAGGCTTCCATGAGTATGTTAATTTGAAGTTGATTGTGAATGAAACCACAGATCCTCTATTCACTTTGACTTTTCCCTCTTTCAGGATAGGATTTGTCCCCAGTTGACTTGATTAATGTCAAGTTATTTGCATGACCAGTTTCCATTATTGCCTCCAGAATCCTGCTGAGCTTAATGACTGGCTTGGTGATTTGAACCCAGAGTCTAAAGTAGAGATGTTGTGTGCTTATGTTGTACCTACACTTCGTCCTGTTGTAGTTGGAGATAGCTTTTAGTTTAAAAGGCTAGGTAAATTCAAGAACCCCTTAGTTGTTACTTTAGTGAAATGTTAAGGTATTATTGTTATTAGGCACCGTTATACATGACATATTCTACTTGGAATATGATGTATGAAACTGATGTATTTATGCATGATCATTGAAGCAATGATTAATATTGCTTACAGAATAAAAGATGCAAGTGTGAAGATTATGTGTGCTGGTGTAGTTGTTGGACTTCTAACTTTAGCTGGCTTGAAGTATTTACCATTTAGGAGCAGCTCTGCCGTTCCACTTAAAGATATGGGTTCAACAATGGCTTTTAAAGTGCAACCATTCATGCTGAGCCTTTTATTCTTCTAGCTACATGAGGCTTATTCATGGCTCTTTTCCTTTCTTATATTTTTTTAGAAGAGATGTGACGTGACTAGTTTTTATTTTTTGAATGTAGAAATTTGAAACTGTAAACGAATGGTATTATTGTGATGTATTTTGAATGGTTGATACATTTTGGCTGTATATCATGGCATTAGCATATTGCAGGTGCATTGGGTAATATAGGTGAACCACATCTTTTTTTTCTTTTTTTTTTATCTACAACATTTAAAAAACGTTGTCTGATATACTAAACAACAATATTTTTATCCAAAAAATGTTATGGAATCATACCTTCTATAACATTTTTAAGCATCTGCTAATTTTTGAAAAACAAATCTACAACGCTTTTTTCCTAAAAAATGTTGTGTATTGTGCTTAACTACAACGTTTTAAAAACGTTGTGTAAGGGTGTCAAATAGACAACACCCTTAACGACAACGTTTTTATGACTGAAACCACAACGCTTTTTCCGCATTGTCTATTTACTATTTTGTAGTAGTGCGAGAACTACTTGTTGCTACGAGTACTGTGAATCTTAGATTTATGGGAATTATTATCTTATGGAATATTTACGTGAGCACTAAATCTGCTACAGGAAATGTAGAGAATTTGGGGGCGTCACAGAACTGATGTTGAGTTGGAGTGAATGCAGTATCGAGGTGGCAAAATGATTATTTTTCCCCTCACCAGGGTTATCTCTGGCTCTGGATTGATGTAGCAGTCGTTGCTCAGGGTTATCTCTGAGATTTGGTTGCTGTGAGTACTTAATGTCCTCAAGGTTGTTTTTGAGGTATGCCTGACCTCCGGGGTTGGAATTGAGTGCCTCGGGGTTATCTCTGAGATTGAAACTGACTGCTCTGGGGTTATCTCCGGAATTGGAACTGCATCCCTCGGGGTTGTCTTTGAGGTTGGAACTGAGAATCCCGGGGTTTTCTCCGGGACTGGAACTGAGTATCTTGGGCTTGTCTCCGAGTTTGAAAATTGTTTCTCTCAGGGTTATCTCTGGGTTGAACTGATTTGACTCCCAGGGTTATCTCTAAAAGACGATTCTGCCCTTCTGCAAGGTTAGTAACAGGAATGCAAAATTTCAAGTGTCTATAGATGCCCCTCTTTATCATATTCATGTAATATAATGGCATGTATAGGATAAAGAATACTAGACACTTGAAATGTGACAAGATAATCATGATGCAATATAATGTAACATGATGCAAATGTATGATGAATGTGGTTTGTTGGACCGTTTTCCAATGCGGTGTGATGACTGTCTACTCCCACTGTGACAACCCGAGAATTTAGATAATTATTAAAATCCTAAAATGATGGATTAAAGGTTATAACATTAACCTAGACAGAAAATAAGTGTATGGAATTGCCGTTTCTGTGAAGAAATTTTAAAGATTTCAAAATTTTTAAGAAGAACCTATATGGTTTCTTAATTGAATGAGAATAAAGAAATATGGGTTACAAAATTTCAAAACCCTAGAAATGAATTAATATGTACTTGAAGGAATATCGAGAATAAGGTATTACGATACCTGTAAATTCGGTGTGAACTGAATAGTCTAAGAAATGTTATATAAGTACATATGAAAATTTTATTAAGGAGATAAGATTTCACATGAAGAGATGTTGTGAGGTTAAACGAAGATGAGTATATGTATAGAAATATATATACTTAGTAAGGTGCTATATATATTTTAGCAAGAGGAATGATGAATTAAGTTATTGATATAAGGATCAAGATAAAACTATGTTAGTAATTAACATAGCTTGAACGTTGGCCTTGAATGGCAAATAAGAATTTGAATAAGTATAAAGTCGTTAGTTAATACGATTAGCAATAAGAATGGAGCAATTTAAAACTCAAAAATTTGAGTTAGAGATAGTATTTTGAAGCACAGACTGCTCGGTTGCGTCCGGGACGTCAAGTTTAGTCAGAATGGACAGTAAACACAAAATGTGTAAAAGTTGACTTTTGGTCAAAGTCAACAGTTGACTTTTATGAAAAAAAGTCGAAATTAGTGTGAGAAGTGAATTATGTTATATGGATAATGGTGTAATATCTAATATTATACCAAATGGTGTAAAGTAAAAATATGAGAGGAGATCCAATATGTAAATATGTATATTGGTATCAAGAAGTTAGTAAATTAATTTCATATTTGAATAAATGATTGAATATATTAAATTTATATATTTAATATATAAATAAATTGTTTGAAAACAATTTATAGAGAGGAAGAGGAAATTAAATTTAATTATACAATATAAATTTTATAACTTAAATAAGTTATTAAAACATGGTATGAGATTTAAATGACCTAAAGGGTTACTTTTATTTAGTGGTCATAGAATTAATTCAAGTGAATTAAGAATTAAGTTATGTAACCTAATATATATATTATGTGTGGTAATTAAATAACCTAAGAGGTTATAATATGATAGAATATTAGTATTTATGTATATACCAACATTAAGAGATTTATTTATACATCTCAGTTAATTAATTTTATAACCTAATAATAGTAAGTCTAATTGGGTTAAGAAAATTAATGTGCACGAGTAAGGAATTTATTTTCTAGTGTGAGGAAAACCCTAATTAACTAATTAGGGAATAATATTAAGAGTGTTGGACTATATAAATTTTATATGGCCCAAAGAAACTAAATTTAAAGCCCAAAAGTATTAAAAGTAATGGACTATAATAATATCATAGCCCAATAATTTATTTAGAGTCCAAAAGAATTGGATTTAATGGGCTAAGGAGGTAATATTATTTAAACGAGCCCAATTAATTAATTAAGCAAGTGACTTGTGGATATAGTGATTTAAGGGCAATTAAATTATTTAATCTAGCCCAATATATTATGTATGTGACAAGTATTATATTGACCCAATTTAATTAGGGTTGAAAGCCCAAGTTAGTTTTTGTGAGTAAGTAAAACAATTAAATTTGTTAGCTCTATGGGATTAATTAAAGGCTCAAACTAAGCCCACTTGTGGGAGAGCAATAAAATTTAAATTATATTAAGTTAAGAGATATATTTTTATTATCTTAAGTTATTAAATTTTATAACTTAATTAAAACAAGTTTAATTGGGTTATAGAATTTAATATGCTAGAATGAGGAATTAAATTCTAAATGTTTAGAATGGATACCCTAATTAAATATTTAGGGTGGGATTAGATAAAAAAGGATTGGACTATGCTAGTTTTATATGGCTCAAGAAATTACATTTTTGGTGGAAGCCCAAATTTATTTATATTTTTTTGTTGGTAAGCAAAATAATAAAAATACAAGCCCAATAGAAATTAATTGATAAGTGGCCCAATTTTTGATCCACTTAAGGAGGGGCTATCTAGTCATTTGTTAAGTAATTAACAATTAAAATAAAATGAGGATTTAGAAGATAAGGATAAAGAGAAGATATAAAGAAAAAGAAGAAAAAGAAAGATAAGAAAGAGAGAGAAAGAGAACGGGAAAAGGAAGAGAAGAACGAGAGGGAGAGAAGGGGAGAGGGGCGGCAGCCCTTGTAGGAAGAAGATGGAGAAAAGTCTCCATGGAAGAAGAGGAGAAGAAGATGAAGAGGAAGAGGAAGAAGAAATATAAAAAGGTATAAAACTATTTTTCTTCCTAAGTTTTATTCTCTTTCTTTTTGTAATTTGATAAAAGGGGGTTTTGTTTTAGATGTGCAAACCCCTATGATGTAAGTGTTTTCCATAGGTTCAAGTATGGATTTACCCAATTTGGGTGTTGATTTGGTAGAACCCAAAAGGAAAAGAAAATTTATTTTTCTAGTTTTGAAAACCCAAAATTTCTAATTACTTTGAAACTCCACCGTTTTAAATCTATAGCTCCTTTTTGCGATCCGTCAAAGAGGGGTGCTAGATATATGTGTTTACTAGTTAACCCAAGTGGTAGGACTCAAAAATGTTGAGTTTTCATGGAGTATTGGCTGTGAAAGCCAAAACAGTCCCGAATTTTTGAAGAAAACAGGACTGTTTTGGACCAGTCAAAAACGGGGGCAATTTCGTCTAGTTTTTATGCTTGAAAAATTCTGGGAACATTTGGAGATATAATATCAGTTGTTATGCAGGTTGTGTAAAAATTTGGGAATTTTTGGCCATACGGTTTGAGAGTTATGGATTTTACGGTGGAGGACTATTTTTGTGAAACCACCCGAATAACTATCTGTGTATAAGTCCAAAAATTACAAAATTTTTACTGGAAGTACATGGGTATAGTAGGAGCATACTGTAAAAATTTCAGAATTTTTGGAGCTAATCTCGATTTATGAAAAATCGGAGAAGATTTGGCTATTATGGACTATTTAAATATAGTAAATCTATTTTAAAAATTCTGGGAAAAATATATGTTCAATATGGAACTATATTATGTCAAATCCCAGAAAAGAAATATTTTTGGAACTAATTTGATATTTTTCATCTAAATGATGAGAAATGGATAAATGGATTTAATTAAATATATGATGTCCAAAAATATGAAAAATACGATTTTATGACTTGAGACCCTTGAGCATGGTTTATAAAGATTTTGATGAAGTTTTGGGTCGGGTGTGAAGTATTGTGATGTTTATGGCATTTTAGAATGATTTAATACATTATTTGGTAATGTGTAAACAATTATAATAAATTGTTTATAAGTTTAGTAAATGATTTAAATATTATTAAAATTTTAATAATATTAGATTATGATATTTTTAAGTGATTGATAGCATTGGGATTAAAGTGTTATTAAATTATTGATTTAAAATATTATTTAAGGATTTATAATATTAGTGAATGAATTTAATGTTATTTAATATGTGTGAAAGAAGTAGCATTCAGCTTGCTGGATTAAAGGAATTATGTATCCAGTCTGCTGGATTGGTCATTAGGTTAAAGGATTATGAATCCAGCTAGCTGGATTGAAGTATTAGAGAAAACAGCTTGCTGAATTAGAGAAAATAGTTTGCTGAATTATAAACATTTTGCTGGATTATAGAAAAGAGTTTATAATATGAAAGATTAAGTGTTAAATCATAATGAATATGATGCAGTGATTGAAGAATTATCAAAGAATGATAATAATACCGATGTGTTAAGAAGTTATCTAATATTTGATTAAGTGTTAGATAATTGATTGATAAAGTAATTGTATTATTATACAAAGTAGAATATGTTGATTGAGAGACAGATCTTATTAATGATAGGTCTTACCAAAAGAAGTTAACTTAAACTGCGTAGCAGTAGTCAACGAATCAGGCAAGTTTCCATAACTCAAACTTGAGTTATATGTTCAAAGCATGTTAATGAATAATTGTTGTTGATTATTCACGTCTATATTGATTATTGATTCGCACGTTGTGCATATTGTAAATGTTCATCAGGTATGAAAGGCTGATCACCTTCATTACCATTTGGTTCAGTTAATCTGTTCATGTTTATGCTTGACCATTCATTTTTATTGACTTGGTCGTTCAGCTAAGAAAATTTGTTCATGCTCTTTCACAATGTTTATATTGTTGAAAGTTAGCTAGCTTATTGTTCAATTCTTTCAATCATGATATATCGTTATTGAATATAAACTTGCTGGGCAAATTTGATGCTCACCCTTGCTATATCATGATAGAAATTTTCAGATTAAGATGAAAGCTCGAGTAAAGACAGAAGCAAAGTCAAAGTGCAAGATTAAATTACATTGCAGTTAGATCTATTAAATTTTTTGACGAAAATAGTATTGTAAATCTTCTAAGATATTGAAGGTATGTATTAAGTTAAGGTTGTAGACCTTGGGAATGATGTGTAAAAATTTATTGTATAAACAATTTATGTTTATATCTTCCGCAATAGTTATAGAAATAGTATACCAGATCCTTGGTGATTAGGACCGGGATCTGGGGATGCTACAGTTGGTATCAGAGCCGTAGGTTAGAAACCTTAGGTAGGTGTACCTTAGGCTATAACCACGGAAATGAGGATAAGTAATAAACTCAAATAGAGTTTAATTTGTTAAGAGATGAATTTGGAAAATTCATTATTTAGTAAATAAGATTCAAAGAAGAATCTTAAAAAGCTATAAGGATAAGAATCCGGAGTTACCTGACTCCATTATTAAAGATGAAAAGTGATAATAAATAGACTGTGTCTATAAGATGAAAATGTAAAATCATAATATTATATGATTAAAGATAAGAATAAGAAGATCGTAAAATAAAACGATCATAAGTATAAGGAGAAATGATTACGAAATAAGATCACGACGTGATCAGATTAAATCGTTGAATAACATATGATATGTTAAGTGATTGGTATGATATAGCTTGATGCTATAAAGAGAAGGTACTATGAAATGGTACAATGTAAACTCGAAAAATAGTGGTAAATGTTAAGATGCGAATTAAAGAAAATTCGTATTAAGAAAAGAGAAAGTTAGATGATGAAGGATTTCAATTGAGGACTCAGATTAGCAGCTGAGTTGTATGATTCCTTGTATGGGCGGGGAATTTGTACTTGGTTTTAGAACCGCTTAGCTTCCTGGTCGATATAGTGGTTAGGTTGAACAATTCTTTGTATGGGCGGGGAATTGTATGCTTAGCTTCCTATATTGATTAGTGGCCGAGTTTGGTTTGACAACCACTTAGTTTCTTACACTGATAATCATTGAAACCTGGTGTCGCACTATTTGCTATATGCATGTGGATAAGGTGATTCTTTTCTCATGTGTATAACGAATAGGTAGAGGATATAAGGTTAAGTACGAGTTCTTAAAACTCATACTTATGGTACGTTCGTGACTCATTATTATATGAAATGTTTATGAACCCCTCAGCGAATGGACGCCAAAGGTCTGACTAGGACAAGTTCTTAAACTCATATGATTGTGGAAAGTTCCTGAACTCATAATGTGTGGTAAGTTTGATGAACTGGGTATAGTTAAGTTGTGAATGTAGAATTGAAGATGATAGAAATAGATAGACTTATTAAGAAATGGATCAGTAGAGAAATTGAAGTTAATGGTGGAATCATAGGTATTCCAAATCTTCTAGCTATGCTAGACTTCAAAGTTTTTGACATCAAGCTAAATTCGCACTAATGTGCCTTTCGAAATAAAATGAATTTTTGTTATCCTCAACATAGGGTTACAACTGTGTAGAAGTGGGCTTCGTACTACTAACACATCGTTACCTGTTGTGGCGTGATGACACCAAAAAAATGATTTTCAAATATTTTTGAACGGTTTAAAGAAGAGTCTATGCTAATTGATTCGGCTAGACGAAAATGATTTGAATTATCAAAATGTATTTTTATATCATTAATGCATCATGCAACCTGGTGCAGAGATGATAAAAATGACGGAGTTATCAATGCAGAATTACCTAGTGTGGTATGTGATGTAAAGATCGTCAGCCCACTATGGAATGATGTAGTATGACAAAGTCACACAATGACGGAATCCTCAAACGGACTGTAAATACAGTGCGGTATCATGACGTCATAAAATGATTTTAAGAATTTTAAAGATAAATTATTGCCAACTGAATTTGGCCCGCAATGTTTCGATTGAAATTCGAATGATTGATATGCGTCTAAGCTATTTGATTCAGCTAGACAAATGTTTATGAAATTCAAAGTATTCTTTGAAAGCTTATGCCAAACCAAATTGTTTTGGTGGGGAATCTTATGATGAGTCTGAGGTGAATAACCCTAAAAATGGGGATATACTAATGGGATAAAATATTCCAATCTAAGAACGCATATAGTCGTTTCGATTACTAAGGTACAACAGACTGATCCTCTAAAGTACCCGCATCGGTAGTTTACCTTCTTTGTGATTGTAAACATACCAAATATAAAATATTTCAGAGGTAGAGTACCTTTCTTTCGTAATTGAAAGAGGTAGCAGGTAGAAATACCCCTAAACCTCAAAGTTCATGGTTTTTATGATCCCTCAAACAGATATGAAAAATTTTAAACTCTTCCGAGTAATGTTGTGGTAGTATGTGATGATGGATATGAATAGTGTGAACTCGTTGAGTACGAGTAGAATCTGAGATGATTGAATAAAGGTTATTATGACAACCTAGTTTTGCTGAATGTTTAGAAGATGTAAACTCCTAGTGAGTAGTTATGGTGAAATGTGATAATAGATGAGAAATCCTCAAAGGAGAAAATTGTAAAGGTTAAGTTAAAAACCTAGTTTTGATCAAGAGAATAAGCAGAGATTAGTATGCTTTAATTTCGGGGACGAAATTCTTAGAAGAAGGGGTGAATGTGACAACCCGAGAATTTAGATAATTATTAAAATCCTAAAATGATGGATTAAAGGTTATAACATTAACCTAGACAGAAAATAAGTGTATGGAATTGCCGTTTCTGTGAAGAAATTTTAAAGATTTCAAAATTTTTAAGAAGAACCTATATGGTTTCTTAATTGAATGAGACTAAAGAAATATGGGTTACAAAATTTCAAAACCCTAGAAATGAATTAATATGTACTTGAAAGAATATCGAGAATAAGGTATTACGATACCTGTAAATTCGGTGTGAACTGAATAGTCTAAGAAATGTTATATAAGTACATATGAAAATTTTATTAAGGAGATAAGATTTCACATGAAGAGATGTTGTGAGGTTAAACGAAGATGAGTATATGTATAGAAATATATATACTTAGTAAGGTGCTATATATATTTTAGCAAGAGGAATGATGAATTAAGTTATTGATATAAGGATCAAGATAAAACTATGTTAGTAATTAACATAGCTTGAACGTTGGCCTTGAATGGCAAATAAGAATTTGAATAAGTATAAAGTCGTTAGTTAATACGATTAGCAATAAGAATGGAGCAATTTAAAACTCAAAAATTTGAGTTAGAGATAGTATTTTGAAGCACAGACTGCTCGGTTGCGTCCGGGACGTCAAGTTTAGTCAGAATGGACAGTAAACACAAAATGTGTAAAAGTTGACTTTTGGTCAAAGTCAACAGTTGACTTTTATGAAGAAAAATCAAAATTAGTGTGAGAAGTGAATTATGTTATATGGATAATGGTATAATATCTAATATTATACCAAATGGTGTAAAGTAAAAATATGAGAGGAGATCCAATATGTAAATATGTATATTGGTATCAAGAAGTTAGTAAATTAATTTCATATTTGAATAAATGATTGAATATATTAAATTTATATATTTAATATATAAATAAATTGTTTGAAAACAATTTATAGAGAGGAAGAGGAAATTAAATTTAATTATACAATATAAATTTTATAACTTAAATAAGTTATTAAAACATGGTATGAGATTTAAATGACCTAAAGGGTTACTTTTATTTATTGGTCATAGAATTAATTCAAGTGAATTAAGAATTAAGTTATGTAACCTAATATATATATTATGTGTGGTAATTAAATAACCTAAGAGGTTATAATATGATAGAATATTAGTATTTATGTATATACCAACATTAAGAGATTTATTTATACATCTCAGTTAATTAATTTTATAACCTAATAATAGTAAGTCTAATTGGGTTAAGAAAATTAATGTGCACGAGTAAGGAATTTATTTTCTAGTGTGAGGAAAACCCTAATTAACTAATTAGGGAATAATATTAAGAGTGTTGGACTATATAAATTTTATATGGCCCAAAGAAACTAAATTTGAAGCCCAAAAGTATTAAAAGTAATGGACTATAATAATATCATAGCCCAATAATTTATTTAGAGTCCAAAAGAATTGGATTTAATGGGCTAAGGAGATAATATTATTTAAACGAGCCCAATTAATTAATTAAGCAAGTGACTTGTGGATATAGTGATTTAAGGGCAATTAAATTATTTAATCTAGCCCAATATATTATGTATGTGACAAGTATTATATTGACCCAATTTAATTAGGGTTGAAAGCCCAAATTAGTTTTTGTGAGTAAGTAAAACAATTAAATTTGTTAGCTCTATGGGATTAATTAAAGGCCCAAACTAAGCCCACTTGTGGGAGAACAATAAAATTTAAATTATATTAAGTTAAGAGATATTTTTTTATTATCTCAAGTTATTAAATTTTATAACTTAATTAAAACAAGTTTAATTGGGTTATAGAATTTAATATGCTAGAATGAGGAATTAAATTTTAAATGTTTAGAATGGATACCCTAATTAAATATTTAGGGTGGGATTAGATAAAAAAGGATTGGACTATGTTAGTTTTATATGGCTCAAGAAATTATATTTTTGGTGGAAGCCCAAATTTATTTATTTTTTTTGTTGGTAAGCAAAATAATAAAAATACAAGCCCAATAGAAATTAATTGATAAGTGGCCCAATTTTTGATCCACTTAAGGAGGGGCTATCTAGTCATTTGTTAAGTAATTAACAATTAAAATAAAATGAGGATTTAGAAGATAAGGATAAAGAGAAGATATAAGGAAAAAGAAGAAAAAGAAAGATAAGAAAGAGAGAGAAAGAGAACGGGAAAAGGAAGAGAAGAACGAGAGGGAGAGAAGGGGAGAGGGGCGGCAGCCCTAGTAGGAAGAAGATGGAGAAAAGTCTCCATGGAAGAAGAGGAGAAGAAGATGAAGAGGAAGAGGAAGAAGAAATATAAAAAGGTATAAAACTATTTTTCTTCCTAAGTTTTATTCTCTTTCTTTTTGTAATTTGATAAAAGGGGGTTTTATTTTGGATGTGCAAACCCCCATGATCTAAGTGTTTTCCATAGGTTCAAGTATGGATTTACCCAATTTGGGTGTTGATTTGGTGGAACCCAAAAGGAAAAGAAAATTTATTTTTCTAGTTTTGAAAACCCAAAATTTCTAATTACTTTGAAACTCCACCGTTTTAAATCTATAGCTCCTTTTTGCGATCCGTCAAAGAGGGGTGCTAGATATATGTGTTTACTAGTTAACCCAAGTGGTAGGACTCAAAAATGTTGAGTTTTCATGGAGTATTGGCTGTGAAAGCCAAAACAGTCCCGAATTTTTGAAGAAAACAGGACTGTTTTGGACCAGTCAAAAACGGGGGCAATTTCGTCCAGTTTTTATGCTTGAAAAATTCTGGGAAAATTTGGAGATATAATATCAGTTGTTATGCAGGTTGTGTAAAAATTTGGGAATTTTTGGCCATACGGTTTGAGAGTTATGGATTTTACGGTGGAGGACTATTTTTGTGAAACCACCCGAATAACTCTCTGTGTATAAGTCCAAAAATTACAAAATTTTTACTGGAAGTACATGGGTATAGTAGGAGCATACTGTAAAAATTTCAGAATTTTTGGAGCTAATCTCGATTTATGAAAAATCGGAGAAGATTTGGCTATTATGGACTATTTAAATATAGTAAATCTATTTTAAAAATTCCGGAAAAAATATATGTTCAATATGGAACTATATTATATCAAACCCAGAAAAGAAATATTTTTGGAACTAATTTGATATTTTTCATCTAAATGATGAGAAATGGATAAATGGATTTAATTAAATATATGATGTCCAAAAATATGAAAAATACGATTTTATGACTTGAGACCCTTGAGCATGGTTTATAAAGATTTTGATGAAGTTTTGGGTCGGGTGTGAAGTATTGTGATGTTTATGGCATTTTAGAATGATTTAATACATTATTTGGTAATGTGTAAACAATTATAATAAATTGTTTATAAGTTTAGTAAATGATTTAAATATTATTAAAATATTAATAATATTAGATTATGATATTTTTAAGTGATTGATAGCATTGGGATTAAAGTGTTATTAAATTATTGATTTAAAATATTATTTAAGGATTTATAATATTAGTGAATGAATTTAATGTTATTTAATATGTGTGAAAGAAGTAGCATTCAGCTTGCTGGATTAAAGGAATTATGTATCCAGTCTGCTGGATTGGTCATTAGGTTGAAGGATTATGAATCCAGCTAGCTGGATTGAAGTATTAGAGAAAACAGCTTGCTGAATTAGAGAAAATAGTTTGCTGAATTATAAACATTTTGCTGGATTATAGAAAAGAGTTTATAATATGAAAGATTAAGTGTTAAATCATAATGAATATGATGCAGTGATTGAAGAATTATCAAAGAATGATAATAATACCGATGTGTTAAGAAGTTATCTAATATTTGATTAAGTGTTAGATAATTGATTGATAAAGTAATTGTATTATTATACAAAGTAGAATATGTTGATTGAGAGATAGATCTTATTAATGATAGGTCTTACCAAAAGAAGTTAACTTAAACTGCGTAGCAGTAGTCAACGAATCAGGCAAGTTTCCATAACTCAAACTTGAGTTATATGTTCAAAGCATGTTAATGAATAATTATTGTTGATTATTCACGTCTATATTGATTATTGATTCGCACGTTGTGCATATTGTAAATGTTCATCAGGTATGAAAGGCTGATCACCTTCATTACCATTTGGTTCAGTTAATCTGTTCATGTTTATGCTTGACCATTCATTTTTATTGACTTGGTCGTTCAGCTAAGAAAATTTGTTCATGCTCTTTCACAATGTTTATGTTGTTGAAAGTTAGCTAGCTTATTGTTCAATTCTTTCAATCATGATATATCGTTATTGAATATAAACTTGCTGGGCAAATTTGATGCTCACCCTTGCTATATCATGATAGAAATTTTCAGATTAAGATGAAAGCTCGAGTAAAGACAGAAGCAAAGTCAAAGTGCAAGATTAAATTACATTGCAGTTAGATCTATTAAATTTTTTGACGAAAATAGTATTGTAAATCTTCTAAGATATTGAAGGTATGTATTAAGTTAAGGTTGTAGACCTTGGGAATGATGTGTAAAAGTTTAATGTATAAACAATTTATGTTTATATCTTCCGCAATAGTTATAGAAATAGTATACCAGATCCTTGGTGATTAGGACCGGGATCTGGGGATGCTGCACCCACGACTTCTGTTGGGGACTGGAGTTATCACTAATGACCTTGATGAACTTCTTGGATGTCTACTCCAATGCTCCCAAAAATCTCTAGGATGTTAACATTGGGGTTATCACCAAATTCCTTAATCCTTGGTACAAATTTCCCACTGAGGATGTACTTCTCATGTACGAGATACTCTTAGGGAATTGTGCTTTGTCTGATGAAGACTTGTATAACAGATTCCATCATCGGTCCTCCCTGATGAGTATGGTTTTCCCTGGTTTGTATCGCCAGGTTTTCTCAGTGTTTTGTCGGAGTTACTGCCAATAGTTTTATGTTGTCAGGGCTGCCTGACCTTCATTGAAATGTTCTTCAATGGCTACTATCATCAGACCATCTATGATGCTTTGTTGGGTTTACTTGCCAACGGCTAATGATATCAGGATTGTCTGACCTTCGTTAAAATGTGCTTCAACGGTTGAGATCGTCAGACCGCCTCCGATACTTCACTGGATTTACTTGCCAACGGTTGATAATGTCAAGGTTGTTTGACCTTCGCTAAAAAGTGCTTCAATGGTTGAGATCATCGGACCACCTCCGATGCTTCTCTGGGTTTACTTGCCAGCGGCTGAATAACGTCAAGGTTGCTTGACCTTCATTGAAATGTACTTCAACCACTGAAGTTGTATGAAGTCTCTGCTGGGGAGAGGTTTTTGATGAAAGGTATGGTTGTAATTGCAATTACAACCCTAAGTTGATGGCATCGGACCTTTGTGAGGTATTGCAAAATGTAGTTTGCAATAGATGTGATCATTGGCTCCTGTGTTTGGGCGAATACCATTGAGTGATATGTAGACCAGCAGTTTGGTCTTTGAAAATCAGGATTTCAGGATTTTCTGCTTAATCGCGTATCGCCTTTTTCCCTGATTTGACTTTTCAGCTTGTGGGACCTCCTTTGCAACTCAAATTGGATTGAGTTGGAGGGGATGGGATCCACCTAGGACAGCCATAGGTGGACCTGCGATAGCCGCAGATACACCTGCGACCATCCATGGATGTATTTGAGCTGGCCTTTCCCTTTCATAAGTTATTTTCAAGTTGTGCCACACAGAGAATCTGAGAGTTCTTCTTCAGATCTACTGAGTTCGGGCTGTTTTCTGCAAAATCCGTCACCGTACAAGTGTTCTGCACTATTTTGGTAACGTATGCATGTCTTCTTTTCCAGTTTTGTCCGTTGGAAAATGAGTTATCACATGAAATGATTCTAAACACATAGTAGTGATTATGTATGCTCATATGACTTGATAAAAAAAATATTCAACATAGTAAATGTTAGTATTTAACAATGCTGAACATATTGATATGAAAAAAATTAACTTTTGAGACAGTCAAATTGACACCTTTTTCTGTTATTTCTTATCCTATTCGAGGACAAATGAGCAAAGGTTGTAAAACAAAGTAATCTTAGTAATTAGGCTACCCTTATAGATTGTGACTTTGATATTTTTATGCATATAGGATGTTTATGACTGTTGATTGGTGTGCTATTGAATGTCCACCTAGTCATGTCTATGTGCATGTGGATAGTCCTTTTTACAAAGGAGACTCTGGCAAAAAATTTCCATGAGTCTAGGCATTAAATAGACATACATTTTTAACTCTACTGTAGGCGTATGTTAAAGTAATACATGCATGCATATAGACATAAAATGCATTAAAAAAGCTTCAGGTTAGAATTTACGACACCCTTTCTGAGGTGATTTAGATACTTTTGTCAAGATATATTGTTACGCCTCGAAATTCGGTCTATCTTCACACCCGGATTCCGTACGTCACGGTCCCATCTCTTTCCAAACATACATCATTATATAGTTAAATATAACAACATACATTCTCAAATCCCAGGTTTTAATACCCTAAAACCCCGTTCATTACAAATAATGATAATTACATTATTCTTTACATCTTACAAGAGTGATTTTCATCCGCCACCAAGGATACATAACATTAAATTAAACTAGTCTATAGTTTAATTAAACTATTCTACATTATAAGTCTTGGCTTGATCTTCACGTTCATTCACATACTGAATGACACTTCGTCTGGATACCGGTCAACTTGATATTTACGGGATCCATAAGTTCTTTCTAACATCATTCTTTGAAAATGTTTTTATTTAAAACAAGTGTGAACATTCAATTGCTCAACAAGTCATATCAGTTGAATAACCAAGTTCAAGAATTTAAACATTCTTTTAAGACTTCAATAACCGAACAAAAGTTATGACGCAGCTTAAATAATAGGAAAAATTCTGATTCCTATCATTTTAAAACATTAGCCACATTCACTTCGAAATACTTTCATTCTTCTATCTTTTTCATACACATTTCGTCTAGCTAGAATCATTGTCACAGACTTATCAATAACGGTTCATGTATAAAAAGAACATTTTCATATTGAACAGTTCAATCACAAAACAGTTCATCTCATAGAAACACCAAAGTGTTAAAATTGTGGCACAAGGCCTTATACATTCTACCACCTTGTGCAAATATCATACATTTGCACATAAACAAAACTTCTCAAGTTCAACATCTGAGAAAGTTTAAGAACTAGCATTCATTTAAAATCTGAATGAAGTTAGGAAACTTGCCTTACGCACAGTTACATCTTAAAGTTTATGCTGAGCTGCTCATTGCAAACCCTATATAACACATAAGGAAATAACACATACACCAATTAGTCATATACTTAACTTACGCATTGGTTTACTTAACTTTACTTATTAGGGTTCGCGTTCTTGCAATCTAAGTTTACGCGACCAACTTCATTTACCGCTTTATAGCGTTATGGCGTACGGAGATGTCTTACTCAATACGATCATCATCTTTGATGATTTACATTCTTATCTTCTTCTTATAACCTTTCTAGGACTTAGCACACATCTAATCTCTACTAGTATTCCATATAGTACTCTGAGTGCTTTCCCATAAACAACCAACAAACTAGTTTCATGTCTCGTCTACATTGTCTTTCACAACGAGTTAGATCGATTGCCAGTTTCATATATACTTCCGCTCTCTAAAGGAATTATTTAGCCCAGCTCCCATATTTTAACCATTAAAGATTACGATTGTACCACAACCTAAACTTAACTTAACTTAGCCGAACCATTAAAACTATAACATTTGTTAAGTTGATTTCTCATTCCTTATGGCTTTCTGGCAACTAAATGCCATACCTCAGTATTTATTCCTTAGCGTCTAAGTCATACAATCTTTTGTATACCTAGATCGATCATTTAATGTTAATACTATGCTTACATAGCGTTAAGCATTTTACATTATCTTATTCATATCTTATAACATCCGGTTCATTCAACTCGGAACGTTATCCAAGTTGTAATTATTAACTCGGTTTCTTAACATTATACGTCATTATCTTTAATTCAATTTCTTCACCGTTCACAGGTTTAATCATTATTCTTCATTATCTTATGGTCAAACCATACACGGTGTATAGGTTCTACCCGTTTAATATTCACGTACACTCAACCTTACGTTGGCTAAAGTGATTAACGCTTACCTTTCATTCTAACATTCTCTATCTGACTTAGCCTCGAACTTTCATTATTCTTATTACCGTTCGTTACGGCTTTCTTGATAATTTCATATCTTACTTGTCAACGTTGGAATTTTTATTTTTACCTTTTCTGTTCTTGTTCTTTTGTGTTCTCATGTTAGGTGAGATTTGTTTAAAAAAATAAGTTGTGAAAAGGTCCGACATTTATATGTCGACGATTAGACTATAAGAGTTGCCAGTTGGTATTTTAACTGGTTGTACCAACACAACCGAGAAAAGGTTTGCATATTGACCCAGTAATGTGACACTGCTAAACGGGTCTATGAAATCGAGATTCATTAGGGTCCGGGACTTGCTTATGCGAAGGGAAGGTGTTAGGCACCCCCCGACATCCGTGTTACCATGGTGACCGCCACTTTTCAAGAAATTATTATTTGAATGTGTGTGTGTGTGGGTCAATATGCTGTTATTTGGAAGTATTGCGAGGCCTCGTTCGCACCTATATACACAGGGTTTGAATTTATGTGAAAATTCAGTTTTAAACAAGATATAACAATGATATTTTGTAGAAAAAAGGGTTTTTCAAACCCTTATGCTTAATAGTAATTGAGACCTTTTCACACTTCCATTTTATTATTAAATGTTCGGCTTGATTGCTTTTATTTTCGAGATGTAAAGCATCTTCGAGAAAATAATGTACAAAGCAGTGCCGAACTCCTCGTGGGCATGAAAACTATCTGAGGAAATTCAAACACTGTGAATAATTTACAAGCTGCTTACAGCTGAAAATGTCCGTCACGGGAACTGAATCTAGATTCAGTAGACTGAACCTGTGATCACATGATTCCTAGACTCACATGACGTCGCAATTTATATGAAAGCTGTAAGCAATTATATATATAAAAGCTATAATATATATATACAGACATGATCAACCACCACGAAGCACCTACATAGGGGATCAGAAATGTAAATAAAGCTGTAAAAGCGATCAACCGCCATGAAGTAAACTCCAGGCAGGATAAAATGTAAAGAAAGCAGTAAAAACGATCAACTACCACGAAGTAAACTCCAAGTAGGAGGAAATGTATATATATATATATATATATATATATATATATATATATATATATATATATATATATAAGAAATAAATGCACTAGATGCAAAATCCAGTCTCATCGAACGAAGTTCGACACACAGTTCATATATATAAGTATATATATACGAAAGTAAATAAATGCTCCAAACGTAAGTCTAGGCTCAATCGAGGTATAACTTAATAATGTTAGTCTATATATAAATATATATATATATATATAATATACAAAAAAATAAAAACCACGGACCGAAGTCCGGGAAAACACACGTAACACCACTCTCAACGTGAAGAACGGTGTGTGCAAAGATGAAGAGAAAGGCTTTAAAATGTATAAGAAGGCTTACAGTGGGCTGCCAAAAAACACTTCAATAACTTGAAAGGGATGAACACTCGGCTCCCGCCGGTAGAAAAGTAGCTATATATGAGCTTACAAGTGTTTAAAATAAGAAAGCACTCAGTTTAGGGTGTGAGCAGGGCTTCCTCGCCTTTTTCTCTTTCAAAATGGCCACCCCAAGACCTCTATTTATAGAGGGGGGAGCTGCAGGTGTACCTGTGGCTCCTCGGGGTGCCCCGGGCCCCGCGAGTCCCACCATCTCAAATTATGTGAATGCGTGCAACGTAATGTCCACTCAAACTTTCAGAACTGCAATCCGGGCATCCGATTGAGGTGTACAAGACCTATTTCGGACCGTCGTTGTCGAGAGCTACACAATGACATGGGATTAGAGGTTGTATGAAGTTAGGAAGATGGGACCATGCCCTATCTCTTCAAGCTTAAAATTCTATCTGGTGTGGTATCTTGTGCAGTAGTCACTCGGGATTGAACTTCATTGGTTCTTATGGGACATTGCTATGTAGAAATGTCTGTATGCTGTTGTTGAGACGACGCAATGTGGCATTGGTATGGAAAAATAATGGTCCTGCCCTTCACCGGGGTTATCTCCGGTTTGAGCTGTATTAGCAATCGTTGCTCAGGGTTATCTCTGAGATTGGACTACTGTAGGTGTTGACCATCCTCAAGGTTATATTTGAGATGTGCCTGACTTCCTGGGGTTATCTCCAGGCTTGTGGCATAAGTTCCTCGGGGCTTTTGCCGAGTGTTCTGAAGCTGTTTGCATGGCTTTGAAACAAGCATTTCCGATGTTATCTCCGGAACTGCAATTGTATGCCTCGGGGTTATCTCCGAGGTTGATACTATCTTTCCCGGTGTTGTCCGGGACTGAGACTGAGTATCTCAGGGTTATCTCCAAGATGACACGGTCTTTTCCGGTGTGATTTCTGGTATTTGAACTGCAGTCCTCGGGGTTATCTCCGAGGTTGAAACTGAAAACTCCCGATGTTGTCTCCGGAGTTTAGGTTAAAACTTTTGGTGGTATCCGGGTCTGAGCTGGATATCTCAGGGTTATCTCTGAGATGGTGATATTGAGTATCTCAGGGTTATCTCCGGGACTGAACTGAGCTGTCTTCCAGGGTTATCTTTGAAAGATGATTCTGCCCTCCAACAATGTTAGTAACACGTATGCAAAAAATTTTTGAGTGTCTACAGATGCCCCTCTTTATCATTTTCATGCAATGCAATGGCATGGATAGGATAAATAATCCTAGACACTTGAAATGCAACAAGATAATCATGATGCAATGTACATCAGCATGATGCAAATGTATGTGGTTTATTGTATTGTTCTCCAACACAGTGGGATGATTGACAGCTCCCCTTGACTTCTACCGGGATCAGATGTATCTTTTATGTACAAGAGATTCTGTGGGGATGCACTTTGCATGTTGAGGATGTGCATAACATATTCCATCATCAGTCCTCCCCGATGAGGATGCTCTGTTGGAGTTACTGGCAACAGTCTATGTGTAACAACCCGATATTTTCTATATAAATAAATAAAAAAATTTACGTATAATTTTTTTATTTCAAGGATGAGGATTTGTACAAGATAATGTGTGTATGTAATTATGTAATAAATAAAAATATATTTATTACATGAATGTTTACAAATTATTTTATTTAGAATTATTAATTATTATAAATTATATTCTTATAATAACTAATTTTATAGTAAAAATATTTTTATTAATTATTTTCCATGAAAATATAATTATATATTATTTAAATAATATATGAAATGATTTTTAGAATTATTATAATAATTATTTATTTTATTATATGAATTTATGCAAGATTAATTAAGTTAATTATTTTAACTTAATTAATAATGTTATATATGAAGAATAAATCAGATATGGAATCCAAACCCTAATTTTGGATTATTGTCAAGGTATGTGAATAATAATATAATTTAGGTATGGGAATAATAATATAATATAAATTATATTTTGATTTTTCAGTGCTATGGATATGTACTGTATATGTGTGGACTAATAATGGTTGTTCAATTATGTGGTATCTTGACCAAACCCTAGTGTACTGATAAACCCTAGTTTTGCAGTCAAATAAGACTTTAAAATATGTCTAGTGATTATGTTATGTGGTATATAATATGTATTATTAGAATTTAATTTTTTTATTAGAAAAACCCTATTTATTATGTGGAAAACCCTAATTAGTAACTTAAAAATCCTAATTTTTAAAAGCTAGAAACCTTAATTAGAAACCATAATTTAAAACTCAATTTGAGTTCGAGACTGTTATATAACTGTGTAATGTGATTTGAGTGGTGTATTAAAGAATTTAATGTTAATTAGAAAAATCCTAATTAATATTTGAAATCCTAATTTTAGAAACCCTAATATATATTTAAATTGTAAACCCTAATTGTTGAATTGGAAAGCTTAATGCTAATTAGTGTATCTTAAACCTAATTAGTAAGGTGTTTAGTAATTAAAAACCGAATTAATTAAGAAACCTTAATTTTATATTTTAGAAACTAAAATTTATTATTTTATTTTATTTTTTTTACAAACCCTAAATTGGAAATTCTAGGAAATTATTTTTTTAAACCCTAAAATAGTTCAAATCCTAAATCCACCCAAACCCTAACACTAAGGGTTTGCAACTAATGGAAATTCTAGAAATTAAATGAGAAATGACTATTTTACCCTTATGTCACATTCTTTAATTGGTGGAGTGCAAATCTTGCCAAGATAAATGGTTGGTGACCAAATCCAACCAACCCATGTGACACATACCAACTGATTAGCCACTTATTTCCAGCCAATACATTGCATCTAAGACATATTTATAGATTGGAGAGAAAAATAATTCATTTGGTAACTTAATTTTTGCTCAACAATCATCCTAGACCCTCTCTCTCTAAAAGCTTCGAAATATGGTAGTATATGAGTCCCAAAACACAGCCCCACGATCACCAACAACAAATCAGAAGCCTAAATTCCAGAAATCAAAGCATAAAGGTATAAAATCCTAAGTCAAAATTTTGATCTTGTATGCTATGATAGATTTGTTGTTTTTATGTTTAAACATGTCATATGTTGTATTAATCAATGATCTGGGTTGATATATGTTGGATCCATAACATCTATAAGCTCAGATTTGAATATTTCAAGAATCTGGAAATTTTGTTTTTTTTTTGTGTTTGACAGTCAAATGTCAGGCCTTATAGATCTTTGTGTGTTTGTGTTTTTGGTTGTTTGAATGTTGGAACTTATAGTATGCCATGAGATCTTTGATCTAGGACTCGAATCAGGGTCAGATCTGGTGTAAGTTGTAAGTTATTCATGGTCAAAGGTCGTTGACCGACCATGACTTTTCAAACTTGGGTAACCCAGAATTTTTTCAGACGCCTGACAACGTTTTTGCAGGCGCTTGATCTTGCTTCTGTTAAGTGTTATGATCATTTTGTTGCTAGATACTTGTAGAGTGACATGAATATTACATACTAAAGTCTTTATATCACTTATATTCTTAACAGAATCGATTTGAGTGTTGGTCAAACATGGGTTGACGAAACTGCTCAAGAACATTTCTGGAAAACCCAGAAATGTTCAAGAACAGATCCTGACCGACTCGTTGACCGAATCAAATCTCTTAGTTATGATGTTTTTAATATGATATAGTGCTTGATTTTTTTACCTTAACATCTCTACTACATGACGGAACTGTTAAATCGAATTAACTAAGCCTAGAATCAAAGATCCAAAGCTTCAAAATAGGACCCTTGAGTTTCTGGGCAACCCAGAACCTCAAGAACATGTCTGACAAAATTTTATACTGCTAATAACTCTCTGATCTGTTATGTTATGGCCATGTTATCGCTTGATAATAGTAGTATTGCACTTATATTACACTCCAAAAACTTTAGGCTGTCCAGAACACCGTAGGAGCATGGAGAAATTGTTGGTCAAAGTTGACCCCTGGTTAAGGCCAGCTGTCAGTGTTCTTGAGCTCAAGAACACCAACAGCGATGCCAAGTGTCGCTAAAAACCTATAGCGACGGTTTCTTTTATTTTTATTTTCTGAATTTCTGAAAAATGATTAAAAATAGAAAATAAATTTTAAAAATTACAAAAATAGTTTTAAAAATTATTTTAAATTACAAAAATTAGTTTTTAATTATTTTGAATATATTTCATAAATATTTAATATTTTTGAAATATTAAAAGTATTTAATTTATTTAATTATAATATTAAATAAATTATTTACAAATGATTTTAATACATGAAAAATTATTTAAAATTATATTATAGTATAAGAAAATAATTTAAGTTATTTTTGATAACTTTCAATATTTTGTGATGAATTTCATTAATTAATTAATATTAATGATAATTAAGTTATTTATTTAATGTTTTAAATAAATTATGGAAAATAGTATTAATGATATAAAAATTATAGAAAAATGATTTAAAGGTTATTTAAGTTATAAAAAAATGACTTTTGATATTTTGTCATGAAAAATATTAATTATTTAATATTAATGATATTAGATTTATTTAATGCTTATATTAAATAAATTAGTTTTAAAATAATTTTAATATTAGAAAAATCATTTTAAATAAAAATAAATAGTTTAAAAATATTTTAAGTTATAAAATATAACTTTCAATATTTAAAGTTAAATTTTATTAATTAATTATTATTAATGATATTAAAGTTATTTAATAATTATATTAAATAAATTAGTTTAAAAATGATTTTAATATTAGAAAAATCATTTTAAATGAAAATAAAGTGTTTAAAGATATTTTAAGTTATAAAATATAACTTTTAATATTTAAAGGATAATTTCATTAATAAATGATATTAATTTAATATTAAATGATATTAGATTTATTTAATAATTATATTAAATAAATTGTTTTAAAATGGTTTTATTTATTTTAAAATCATTTAAAAAGGAAATAAATGAATTAAAAATATATTAAGTTATACTTAATGACTTTTAATATTTTGATAAATAATGCATTAATACTTTAATATTAATGATAATTATTTAAAAATAATTTTAATTCTTTTAAAAATCATTTAAGGGTGATATTAATACTTTAAAAGTATTTTGAGTTATTATAAATAACTTTAACATTTTGGCAATGGTTTCATTAATAGTTTAATATTAATTAAAAATTAATGATAATAGAATTGATTAGTATTTAAATCATTTAATAATGATTCCGAGGTTTGAAAATTTATGATAAATCATAATAAATGTTTTAAAATAATTATAAGTCATTTAAAAATAATATGACTGATACGTACGGATATTGAGTTACAGGACAGAGTCTTAGACTCGGTAATTACCCGATAAAGCTGTCGGTACACCGACATGTTTTAGAAATTGATTTGGACTTAGATAATTTATTGAGATATATGGTTATTTGTGATTCAATGGTTATTAAACATATGTGCCAATGCGATTAGGGTATGTGCTGAATGCAATAAGCAGTGTTATGGGTTATAGTATGTTATTCTAATCGAACGAACGATCTTATTAATGATAGGTCGTGAGATAAGCGATAAATCTAAATTACAAACTGTAAGCAGCGCTTCAGGAAAGTATCTTACCTTTGCATTTTCTTTATGCAATGGACATGAGTAAGAAGGTTTCTAAATTATATTATTACTGTACAGATTATGAACCTTATATTATATAAGCTCATTGATTATCAACATGTTAGTATATGATAATTCAGATATATATATATATATATATATATATATATATATATATATATATTCTGTTCGTTAATTTCTAGAAAATGTTAAACAAGTGTCCCCACTTGGATAATCATTGTATTTCATCACATGTTGATATACCTTTGTCAATTACCCGTATACATATATGCTGAATTATAGATTATTGTTGAACAAGATAAAACCTTTGATTTAGAACCCAGACAAGTATGAACATCCCTACACGGGAAAACTTTTATGCGCCCAAGGCGAAACAGAGTGAACGATCCTATCGTTCTTGTAATGTAGTATTGATCAATACAGGGTCTATGGGATGTACACCCTCGTGCCCGTAAGCTATGACGATTTGCAGATGAATTTCTGACTAACCTTATCGAAAATGAAAACAATGTTCATTACATGTCACCATAACCCCATTTATAGTCAATATATAGTTTCATAAAATTTGAAAGAGAGTTGTTATGTTATTATTATCGGTTCAGAATACTTCACAACTATTGAATTGTTGTAGAAGAATAATACAAAGAAAACATTTAAATCCTTTCAGCTTATATATATATAATTACTATTACTTGCTGGGCACTCAAATGCTCATCCTTTCTTAATTTAAATATTTTCAGCTAAGTGTGAATGATCAGAGAGCTCTGCTAAGAACAAGGGAAGGGAAAAGGTTGCTGAATGAATGAATGAACGTTATCTTAAGTAATAGTTTAATACTATTAAGACAAGTATGATATATATTATCTATCATGGTTTGTAATGAATGTTTAAAGGTTACGTACTTGGGATTAGACTCTGATAAATGTTTATTATTATTATTATTAGTATTATTCCGCTCATAGAAATGGTATCGTGATGAACCGAGTTCAGGTTTCAAGTACCTGAGTTCGGGGTCTTCACAAGTTGGTATCAGAGCTTTAGGGTTAAAAACCTTAGGTGGGTTAGACCTTAGGCTATAACCTTGGAATAGAGGGAAACGTTAAAAATACAAATAGCTCATATAGAGTTTACAAAGGAGATGAATTGAATTAATTCATTGTCAATTAAAATAAAAGATAACTTGTATAAAACTATTATTTGTTGTGTGTATATATTAGTTGGTAATCAAGATAGTTTGTGTGTAGATGTCAGATAGACAAGGATTAAGATACCCTCAAATCGTAAAGAAAAAAGTCAACTTCCATAACCGAGCCAATATCAAAGCCAATAGCTGAAATAGAGGCTCACATTGAAAGCTACCTCAATGAGGTTGTTATTTTGGAAAGTATATTATCGGACCCAGAACTAATCGTATAACTGATAGGGAAAGTATAGTTAAAGAATATGTGGTCAATGTTGAGTTCTTAAACTCATAATGTATGTTAAGGTTGGACGAACTAGGTGTAGTTAGGTGTGATTTGATAATTGAGGATAATGGGAATAGACAGATTACTAAGCAATTGATCCTTAGTGAAGGTGTAAGAAATAAGTAGTACTAGTATTACTTGAATAGATATAATTCTATGTTATGTATATGATAGGTATATTTGTATCAGGTAAAATTTTTCAAATTTTGTATAAGTTGTGTCAGCGATTCCCGACTTTTAAGTCACAAAGGGATAGCGGATGATTAAAGCAATATGTGCTATGGTATGTCAAGTGATATGAGTATGAATTTATATGGATTAATGAAATAGGTTGGTATAAAGATAATAGTTAATTATGAGTACTGGTTAATACAGAAAACCAAAATTTTTAAAATCTAATATTTTGAGTACATGATTATTCGAATAGAAAGTTTTGTGTTATATGATTATACGTATATGATAAGGCTTAGAATAAAGAATAAATTGTGATAATATCGCCAAGGAGACAAAAACAAAATACACGGGCAGAAGAACCTGTCAAAAAAGCTGGAAGATAACCAGACCCGATATAGAATTTTGTGAAGATGGACGATCAAGTTATGCAGAACGGAATACCAGTCACGGGAAGATCAGCAAGATAATCGATCGACGAACGTCAAAGACTTCAAGGCCATTATACTGTCAGGATTGGAAGATCAACTGACCTTGTAGCAACATTTGTGATAGCTACGATAATGAAGGGGCAAAAGATAGTTTTGTCACCTAAAACGATATAAGGAAATGAGATAAAAGGGAAAGTCTGCGTGATTTAAGTGTGGATCAATGGAGTATAAGGTGAAAGACTGTTCAGGAAGGAGAAAGAAGGTAAGGAATGTGAATACAGAAAAAGGCAGCAGGACATTGGCGACAACAGGACCAACATCAACAATCAAACCAACAAAATCAACCGCAAGCGTCTTCAACATGACTGTTCAAGATATCGTGACAGCCGGGGATGCAACTCCAGGTATTATTCAAACCCATTTTATTTTCTTATATATTATTTTCTTATAAATATAGTAAGTTATTTTATAAAAAATTTTGAGGGAGAAATTTGAGTTCTTTTAGAAATCAAATTTCCATTTAATCAGAAAGACAAGCTTTATGTGTATAGTTAAAGATCAGTTCGATCAAAGTTGATCGAGATCTACTTGCAATGATTATGTATGCTATGTGCCGAGTATGTATAGGTTTTAAAACGGTGATTCCGGAGACGGAATCTTTATAAGGGAGGGTGAATGTAACAACCTGATATTTTTTATATAAATAAATAAGAAATTTTGCGTATAATTTTTTATTTCAAGGATGAGGATTTGTACAAGATAATGTGTGTATGTAATTATGTAATAAATAAAAATATATTTATTACATGAATGTTTACAAATTATTTTATTTAGAATTATTGATTATTATAAATTATATTCTTATAATAACTAATTTTATAGCAAAAATATTTTTATTAATTATTTTCCATGAAAATATAATTATATATTATTTAAATAATATATGAAATAATTTTTAGAATTATTATAATAATTATTTATTTTATTATATGAATTTATGCAAGATTAATTAAGTTAATTATTTTAACTTAATTAATAATGTTATATATGAAGAATAAATCAGATATGGAATCCAAACCCTAATTTTAGATTATTGTCAAGGTATGGGAATAATAATATAATATAAATTATATTTTGATTTTTCAGTGCTATGGATATGTACTGTATATGTGTGGACTGATAATGGTTGTTCAATTATGTGGTATCTTGACCAAACTCTAGTGTACTGATAAACCCTAGTTTTGCAGTCAAATAAGACTTTAAAATATGTCTAGTGATTATGTTATGTGGTATATAATATGTATTATTAGAATTTAATTTTTTTATTAGGCAAACCCTAATTATTATGTGGAAAATCCTAATTAGTAACTTAAAAATCCTAATTTTTAAAAGTTAGAAACCTTAATTAGAAACCATAATTTAAAACTCAATTTGAGTTCGAGACTGTTATATAACTGTGTAATGTGATTTGAGTGGTGTATTAAAGAATTTAATGTTAATTAGAGAAATCATAATTAATATTTGAAATCCTAATTTTAGAAATCCTAATTTATATTTAAATTGTAAACCCTAATTGTTGAATTGGAAAGCTTAATGCTAATTAGTGTATCTTAAACCTAATTAGTAAGGTGTTAAGTAATTAAAAACCAAATTAATTAAGAAACCTTTATTTTGTATTTTAAAAACTAAAATTTATTATTTTATTTTATTTTTTTTACAAACCCTAAATTGGAAATTCTAGGAAATTATTTTTTTAAACCCTAAAATAGTTCAAACCCTAAATCCACCCAAACCCTAACCTTAAGGGTTTGCAACTAATGGAAATTCTAGAAATTAAATGGAAAATGACTATTTTACCCTTATGTCACATTCTTTAATTGGTGGAGTGCAAATCTTGCCAAGATAAATGGTTGGTGACCAAATCCAACCACCCCATGTGACACATACCAACTGATTAGCCACTTATTTCCAGCGAATACATTGCATCTAAGACATATTTATAGATTGGAGAGAGAAATAATTCATTTGGTAACTTAATTTTTGATCAACAATCATCCTAGACCATCTCTCTCTAAAAGCTTCGAAATATGGTAGTATATGAGTCCCAAAACACAGCCCCACGATCACCAACAACAAATCAGAAGCCCAAATTCCAGAAATCAAAGCATAAAGGTATAAAATCCTAAGTCAAAATTTTGATCTTGTATGCTATGATAGATTTGTTGTTTTTATGTTTAAACATGTCATATGTTGTGTTAATCAATGATCTGGGTTGATATATATTGGATCCATAACATCTATAAGCTCAGATTTGAAGATTTCAAGAATCTGGAATATTTTTTTTTGTGTCTGACAGTCAAATGTCAGGCCTTATAGATCTTTGTGTGTTTGTGTTTTTGGTTGTTTGAATGTTGGAACTTATAGTATGCCATGAGATCTTTGATCCGGGACTCGAATCAGGGTCGGATCTGGTGTAAGTTGTAAGTTATTCATGGTCAAAGGTCGTTGACCGACCATGACTTTTCAAACTTGGGTAACCCAGAATTTTTCCAGACGCCTGACAACGTTTTTGCAGGCGCTTGATCTTGCTTTTGTTAAGTGTTATGATCATTTTGTTGTTAGACACTTGTAGAGTGGCATGAATATTACATACTAAAGTCTTTATATCACTTATATTCTTAACAGAATCGATTTGAGTGTTGGTCAAACATGGGTTGACGAAACTACTCAAGAACATTTCTGAAAAACCCAGAAATGTTCAAGAACATATCCTGACCGACTCGTTGACCGACTCAAATCTCTTAGTTATGATGTTTTTAATATGATATAGTGCTTGATTTTTGTACCTTAACATCTCTACTACATGACGGAACTGTTAGATCGAATTAACTAAGCCTAGAATCAAAGATCCAAAGCTTCAAAATAGGACCCTTGAGTTTCTGGGCAACCCAGAACCTCAAGAATATGTCTGACAAGATTTTATACTGCTAATAACTCTCTGATCTGTTATGTTATGGCCATGTTATCGCTTGATAATAGTAGTATTGCACTTATATTACACTCCAAAAACTTTAGGCTGTCCAGAATACCGTAGGAGCATGGAGAAATTGTTGGTCAAAGTTGACCCCTGGTTAAGGCCAGCTGTCAGTGTTCTTGAGCTCAAGAACACCAACAGCGACGCCAAGTGTCGCTAAAAACCTATAGCGGCGGTTTCTTTTATTTTTATTTTCTGAATTTCTGAAAAATGATTAAAAATAGAAAATAAATTTTAAAAATTACAAAAATAGTTTTAAAAATTATTTTAAATTCCAAAAATTAGTTTTTAATTATTTTAAATATATTTCATAAATATTTAATATTTTTGGAATATTAAAAGTATTTAATTTATTTAATTATAATATTAAATAAATTATTTAAAAATAATTTTAATACATGAAAAATCATTTAAAATTATATTATGGTATAAGAAAATAATTTAAGTTATTTTTGATAACTTTCAATATTTTGTGATGAATTTTATTAATTAATTAATATTAATGATAATTAAGTTATTTATTTAATGTATTAAATAAATTATGGAAAATAGTATTAATGATATAAAAATTATAGAAAAATGATTTAAAGGTTATTTAAGTTATAAAAAAAATGACTTTTGATATTTTGTCATGAAAAATATTAATTATTTAATATTAATGATATTAGATTTATTTAATGCTTATATTAAATAAATTAGTTTAAAAATAATTTTAATATTAGAAAAATCATTTTAAATGAAAATAAATAGTTTAAAAATATTTTAAGTTATAAAATATAACTTTCAATATTTAAAGTTAAATTTTATTAATTAATTATTATTAATGATATTAAAGTTATTTAATAATTATATTAAATAAATTAGTTTAAAAATGATTTTAATATTAAAAAAAATATTTTAAATAAAAATAAAGTGTTTAAAGATATTTTAAGTTATAAAATATAACTTTTAATATTTAAAGGATAATTTCTTTAATAAATGATATTAATTTAATATTAAATGATATTAGATTTATTTAATAATTATATTAAATAAATTGTTTTAAAATAGTTTTATTTATTTTAAAATCATTTAAAAAGGAAATAAATGAATTAAAAATATATTAAGTTATACTTAATGACTTTTAATATTTTGATAAATAATACATTAATACTTTAATATTAATGATGATTATTTAAAAATAATTTTAATTCTTTTAAAAATCATTTAAGGGTGATATTAATACTTTAAAAGTATTTTGAGTTATTGTAAATAACTTTAACATTTTGGCAATGATTTTATTAATAGTTTAATATTAATAAAAAATTAATGATAATAGAATTGATTAGTATTTAAATCATTTAATAATGATTCCGAGGTTTGAAAATTTATGATAAATCATAATAAATGTTTTAAAATAATTATAAGTCATTTAAAAATAATATGACTGATACGTACGGATATTGAGTTACAGGACAGAGTCTTAGACTCGGTAATTACCCGATAAAGCTGTCGGTACACCGACATGTTTCAGAAATTAATCTGGACTTAGATAATTTATTGAGATATATGGTTATTTGTGATTCAATGGTTATTAAACATATGTGCCAATGTGATTAGAGTATGTGCTGAATGCAATAAGCAGTGTTATGGGTTATAGTATGTTATTCTAATCGAACGAACGATCTTATTAATGATAGGTCGTGAGATAAGCGATAAATCTAAATTACAAACTGTAAGCAGCGCTTCAGGCAAGTATCTTACCTTTGCATTTTCTTTATGCAATGGACATGAGTAAGAATGTTTCTAAATTATATTATTACTGTACAGATTATGAACCTTATATTATATAAGCTCATTGATTATCAACATGTTAGTATATGATAATTCAGATATATATATTATGTTCGTTAATTTCTAGAAATGGTTAAACAAGTGTCCCCACTTGGATAATCATTGTATTTCATCACATGTTGATATACCTTTGTCAATTACCCGTATACATATATGTTGAATTATAGATTATTGTTGAACAAGATAAAACCTTTGATTTAGAACCCAGACAAGTATGAACATCCCTACACGGAAAAACTTTTATGCGCCCAAGGCGGAACAGAGTGAACGATCCTATCGTTCTTGTAATGTAGTATTGATCAATACAGGGTCTATGGGATGTACACCCTCGTGCCCGTAAGCTATGACGGTTTGCAGATGAATTTCTGACTAACCTTATCGAAAATGAAAACAATGTTCATTACATGTCACCATAACCCCGGTTATAGTCAATATATAGTTTCAAAAAATTTGAAAGAGAGTTGTTATATTATTATTATCGGTTCAGAATACTTCCCAACTATTGACTTGTTGTAGAAGAATAGTACAAAGAAAATATTTAAATCCTTTCAGCTTATATATATATATAATTGCTATTACTTGCTGGGCACTCAAATACTCATCCTTGCTTAATTTAAATGTTTTCAGCTAAGTGTGAATGATCAGAGAGCTCTGCTAAGAACAAGGGAAGGGAAAAGGTTGCTGAATGAATGAAGGAACGTTATCTTAAGTAATAGTTTAATACTATTAAGACAAGTATGATATATATTATCTATCATGGATTGTAATGAATGTTTAAAGGTTACGTACTTGGGATTAGACTCTGATAAATGTAAGTTAAGTTTGTTATTTATATTATTGTTATTATTATTAGTATTATTCCGCTCATAGAAATGGTATCGTGATGAACCGAGTTCGGGTTTCAAGTACCTGAGTTCGGGGTCTTTACACTATGCTTGTCATGGTTGCTTGACCTTTATTGAATTGTACATCAACGGATGAAATCCCTGCTGGGGATAAATGCCAAGGCTGCTTGACCTTTGTTGATGTTTGTGTCAACTGATGCAATCATCGGATGGCTTTCGATGCGTCGTTGGGTTTACTTGCCAACGACTGAACTGATGTCAAGGTTGCTTGACCTTCGTTGATATGTACATCAACGGATGCAAATGCGTGATACCCCCGCCGAGGATATGTACTTCGACACATGAAAATGTGTGATGCCCCCATAGTGGAAATTGCTTGAGAATGTGTGTTGCCCCCGCCAGGGACGTGTACTGTAGAATGTGTGATGTCCTCGCCGGGGACGTGTATTGTAGAATACGTGACACCCCTGCCGGGGAATCTGTATTTGGACAGATGACCATGCGTGACACCCCCACCGGGGAATCTATATTTGGACAGATGACCATGCGTGACACCCCCGCTGGGGAATCTCGAAAGGATTAGGGTGACAACCCTGAATTAGCGGTATTGGACCTGCGTAAGGTATTGCCGAGGGTGACTTGTAACAGCTGAGATCATCGGCATAGTGTACCCTGTGTTCGTACAAACACCAATGAGTGATATGTAGACTCACGGTTCGGTCTGAGAAAACCAGGATTTCAAGCTATTTCGCTCAATCGCGTAGCATTTGTATTCCTGATTTGGCCTTTTTAACTTGTGAGAACTCCTTTGCAACTCGAACTGGATTGAGCCAGAGTGGTGGGACCCATGTAGGGATGTCGTAGGTACACCTGTAGCAGCTTCAGGTGGACCTACGGCCAGCTGTGGGGCTTTTAAGGCTGCAGGTTTGCCTTTTTAAGTCATTTTCAAGTCGTACCTAAAAGAAAATCTGAGAGCTCTTCTTCAGATCTACTGAGTTCGGACGTCTTTCTTCAAATTCTATCACTGTACAAGTGTTCTACACTGTCCTGGTAACATATGCATGTCTTCTTTTCCAGTTTTTATCCGTTAAAAAATGACTTTTTATATGAAATGGGTCTAAACACGTAGTAGTGAATATGCATGCTCATATAACATGATAAAAAAATATTTAACATATTAAATGTTAGTATTAAACCATGCTGAACATAATGATGTGAAAAAATTAAATTTTGAAACAGTCAATTTGACACCTTTTCTGCTATTTCTTATCCTATCTGAGGACAAATGAGTAAAAGGTAAAAATGCAAAGTAATCATGGAAATTAAACTACCCTTATGGATTGATGACTTTGACATTTAGATGCATATAGTATGTATATGACAGTGGGCAGGTGCGCTACTGAAGGCCACCTATTCATGCCTATGTGCATGTGGATAGTCCTATTTATAAAGGGGACTATGGAAAAAAATTTCAAAAATGTAAGCATTGAGTAGTCATGCATTTTCAACTCTACTGTAGACGTATGTTAAAGTAATTCATGCATGCATGTAGGCATAAAATGCATTTTTGAAAAGAAAGCTCCAGGTAAAAAATTACCACACCCTTTTTGAGGTGATTTGGAGACTTTTGTCCAGATATTATGGATCTGAATCAGCCGAGTAGTTCCTGCAGGACCACTTCTGGTATACGGAGGAGGGCTTCTGAAGTGCCTTGTCCCCGTTTTGTTAGACAACCTCGTCGTTTAGTGGAGGCGGTTATACGTCCAATTCGGGTTGATGTGTCGGACGTTGAGCACGAGGAGGAAGATGTTCCGGTTGCAGACCCCGCTCCTGCTGTACGTGTTCCTCGTAGGGATTTGCCAGGCTTTCAGGTGGTGAACCCAGAGCTTCTGGGTGATTTGAGTCGACACCCCTCAGTTTACCTGCACGCAAATGAGGTATACAATTAGATCTTAATTTTCCTTCTTTCCTATTGATGAGGAGTAAAGGATTTTGATGTCGATCTGTATTTTATATAGGTTCCCGGCTTTACGCAACCCAGAGGGACTTGGTTCAGCATCCACTCTATGTACCGGGCTCTACATCCTGACTATAGAGCGATTGTGCATGACTGGGGATTTGGGGCATTCTTTTCCTTCCTTCCCCGTCGTTGTCCCTGGGGTTACCTCAGGGCATTGTTTGAGCGCTGGTTTCACCAGACTCAGTCACTCCATTTGCTGGACTGTGAGGTGATGATGACGTCGATGGATTGACAGTTTATCACAGGTATGAAGTTTGGAGGGGCACCGGTGCCATGTATGGCGAACATTACCCCTACTACCGTCAGATTCTTGTTGAGAGTCCCGACTGAGGCGCTCAAGGGTAGGGTCGTCCGTACAGGTCCTTTGAGCATAGATGCTATAAGTGGGATGTTGAGCGATCCCATGCATGCTAATATCAGAGTAAGGGATCGTATTTTACGGCGATTGTTCCTGATGATCATTAGGGGTTGTTTCATAGCAGATAACTCTTCTATGGTGTCATTCGCTTTGATCAGTGCCACACGTGAGGTGGACTGTATCAGAGAGTATGATTGGGGCTCCTACACCTTTGCCTATTTCCTCAAAGGGATGCGCATGCGTTCACAGGGCTTGACCGAGGCTTGGCTAGGATTTTACCCGTTTCTGCTGGTGAGTGTTTCTCTTATAATTTTCCATGTACAGGTGAAGAGTATTTACTGATAGCAGATGTTACGCCTTTGTGTTGGCAATTTTGGGCCTATGACAGGCTCCTATATTTGCGTCCTGTGAGTGTGTTAGGATTGGATACCTATCCACGAGGACGGTGATGACATCATTCTATACTGGCTGATATAATCACATGGGTTCCCTATTCTGGGGAGCACTTGGCCATTGGGTTTGAGGATGGGTACCCGACTGAGTATGTGATTTCCACCCATAGGGTTCCTCTCTTTACGGAAGGAGGATGAGAGCTCTATTTAGGAGAACGTGTCAATAGGAGCGCCACATGAGAGATCTATATACCGATCTTGCCTCTTGTAAGGCGTTATTGGCCTGTGTTGCAGTCACCCGTCATTAATATTCTATTGTTGGGT
This sequence comes from Panax notoginseng, assembly GCA_016801055.1. Classification (NCBI taxonomy): domain Eukaryota; kingdom Viridiplantae; phylum Streptophyta; class Magnoliopsida; order Apiales; family Araliaceae; genus Panax; species Panax notoginseng. The sequence continues at coordinate 123,496,363 of CM029016.1, forward strand.
GTTGACGGTTTTGCACTGTCAGAGGGTCCCTGCACTCAGGAGATATTCCAGCATTAGTGGTCCCCTCGTACCATTAGAGCCCGGATCCGCACCACTAAGTTCATGAGGGATATGGTTCCAGGATCCGTGATGATGACAGATTGGCTAGCTTGTGTCCGAGATCTGACTCATTTGACAGAGATTGACAGTTTGACCCAGCGACTAGACCGGGCACATTTCTTTATCCAGTATTTTGGCAGAAATTCGACAGAGGCAGATACTTTTGATCCTTCCAGCTCAGGCGATGGCCCCCCAGATGACCCATTTGGCTTTGCCGGTGAAGATCCTCCATTATATCGATTTGATATCCCTGTTGATAGAGATCCAGTGACTCAGGAGGAGTTACACCAGGTGGACATGATTGATGATGTAGATATTGACACCATTATCAACTTCTGATGTGTATTCTCATTTATCTCTTTTGATAGGCCTCTGTTAGATATTGGGTGGTTGTGCCTCATTCTGGCTATATCTTTTGATAGGCCTCTGTTAGTAGTAGGGCGTCTGTGCCCCATTTCCCTGTATTTTTAGTTGTACAGAGATAATGTATCAGATGATGATATACTTAGGAATGTATGTACAATTTTTCATTCCCTATATCATATTGCCATCAATTATCTGTTATGCATGTATCATGTTATGCATATGTATGTATGTCCAGAGTTATTCAGCATTGACCCCTGGATAGTCTTATGATACGGCCCACACAGTTGTCTTCTTCGACAGTCAGCCGCATAGATCACACCCCACCAGTATTGGGGGCATCCCGTTTGAGATCCTGGTATGATAGTATGTCACCCCTAGATAGGGTGACTGTAGATCAGCTATTATAGCATTCGATGACCCACCTGATGTTTCAGGTTCCTACAGGATTTGTAGATGGCATGCGCATTGGATACCGAAGAGGCAGATTTTCCAATTTGGCATCCATGAGTTGACTCCTACCTTAGAGGAGTACACACGGTTGACGACGCTGCCACTGGATAGACCTTGCACGCAAATGGCTATCGGCGACATGAGCCGACAGTTTATGACTCTCATCGGGCTGCGGCGTAGAGTCGTGCAGGATGAGCTTACAACCAGCCACGTGATATCCTAGTATTTTTTGATGGACAGATTTGGCTTAAAGGATAGTTATTCACGTCATTCTGGGGATTTCACCACACTGGAGGATCATTGGCGTTTGGCCAGAGTAGATGTATTGTTGCTGTGTGCATTATCATACGTGTACATGCCACGATACATGGATGAGTTGGACATCGGCGTCATTATGGCAGTGAGAGCTCTCAGGGAGGGTCGCACCATTGTACCAATGATTATGGTAGAGACGCTGAGATCGGCCATATATTGCTGCACTTATCCTATGGGAGTATTTACATGCAGCTCGGTCATGCTGTACGTGTGGTTTATGTCACACCTGAGACCGATTAGCACATTTAGAAGACACAGGTATTATTTCACCCATGAGATAGCTATGACGTATTCCTTTCGGCCTACAGAGTGTACAGATCTTACATCTTGGTCCGTTTTCCTGGCTGGGATTGGAGATCCGTTTGCTATCTTGCCTTGTACAGGGCTCAGTTCACCATATAGCTTCATTACTCATGCTCTGGGCATGGATTATCTTCCTCTGAATGGTTTGAGGGGCATGACTACTTATCACCCACTGGCCGTGATGTGTCAGTTCGACCAATTCCAGGATTTCCAACCTTTTGAGGGGGCATTGAGTCAGCGCCTGGCTTCACGCCACTTATCAGTAGAGGACAAATCCAAGTTGTATGCCTATTGGAATCAACGTGAGCTAGCTGAGTTTTCTATTAGCCATCCAGGCTATTCTGTAGAGTATTCCGCATGGATGGAGACAGAGACGGCATTGGCTATGGCAGCATCCATCGTGCCGGGGATGGATTCCGACGATGGGGAGCCTATGGAGGACACTGATATTCCCACCAAGGAGGCACTATTTACTGGGTTGCTAGCATTTGTGATGGATTCTCCCAATACGAGTACTACTGTTATTCAGCATTCAGCACAGTACTTCGAGCAGAGTCTTTATCTGATGACCTTTGAGAGAGATCAGGCTATGGCCTTGAAGTTGACATCTCTTGATGGGAGAGATGCCGCTTTATCGATGAGAGATGAGGCATTAGCACAGAGAGAGACATCGCTATTGAGGAGTGGGATGAGGCCAGATCAGCCATAGATGCAGTGATCGTTGAGCGGGATGCTGCCCTATCTGCTAGGGATGTAGCCATTTCAGACAGTACTTCAGTGAGATCCTGACCACTGGTATGATTACAGAGATGAGCACATGCATTGATAAGCATCATGTCACCATGCAGATGGCGGTAGATCTGTTAGCTCGTGTGGATACCCTTGTACAGGAGGCCACAACGTTGCCTCCTTCTTCTAAGAGAGATGCTATGTTAGATCTGCTAGCCCGCATGCATACCGATCTATAGATAGCCTTGTATTTTCCTGCACAGACTAGCTTAGCCATTTTTTCATGTACAGTTCATATTGTGTATATCAAACAGCATTATATATGGCAGGGAAATATATTTTAATGCACTTCCCTTTTAGATATGCCTGGATACTTGCTTGATATTTGCCTGCTTTGTCAGGGCTTGTGATCTTGATGTATTCTGAATTCTTCCTTGATGGATGGACATTGAAATGTCTCTGAATCTTTCAGAATGGATCGTTGATCTGTGTGTTTTCCCTACCATCTTTTTGGTGTCTTGGGACTGGTTTCTGTATGGAAAGTTGGAGAGGAATTTGGCTTTTCCTCTCTGAGATTGACCGCACCACAGATGGTCACCAATACTCCTATTTAGGAGGAGCCTAGTTAATTCCATCTCTTATGGATTGGTGTTTCTCTTTGAGGAACAACCGCCACTTAGATGGTCACCGAGTCTCCCATTTACATGGGGAGGTCAGGTAATTCCATCCCTTTGGTCTGAAGCCGAATGAAATGTGGTGGATTGAAGATTGATCCCAGTACCAGATGACAAGTCTTTGTATTTTGGTAGGGGGCTAGGCCGAACCATAAATGGTTGCCTACGTACTCCTGTTGAAGAGGAGATCAGGTCTGTGTAGTTCAAACCTGGTGTAAGAGGTTCAACACTGTATGTGGCAAAAAGGGTGTAAAGAAGGGTGTAAAAATGTTTTTGTTATTTTTATTTTATTGTGACCGGGCCATATAAAATGGTTGCCTACGTACTCCTGGGTATCGGGGAGATCAGGTCGACGTAGTTCGCCCCTCAGGACGATTTACAGCCGAAGAGAAGTCTGAATCCCATGTGCAGGACAAACTGCGGGCGAAAAGAAAGTTTGATCCTAAGTTCAGGATAAACTGCAAGTGTGAAAAAGTTTGATCATATGTTTGGGACAAACTGCAAGAGTGAAAGGTTCACTCCCTAGTGGGATAACCAAAGTTGCATGAAAAGTTTAAAATGGAGTGAAGCTAGGCTGCTGGCTAGAAGAGTATGTTTCTTTGAGGGCAAAGTGTGAAAAAGAGTTATATGTGGTGAAGGGTTAAAGAATCAGAACGAGTGGTGATCTGATGATCCAAAACCAGGATGTTTACTTGATGGTATCCTCAGACATAGTACCATTTCACGGTGTCTGAGTTGATGAGTTACGAAAATTCATCGCCGTCCATTTCTTATAATCTGAGAGCGCCTCCTGTCAATACCTCCTTGACAACAAACGGGCCTTCCTAATTTGGAGCGAATTTTCCCTTGGACTGATCTTGGTTGTCAATGATCTTCTTTAAAACCAAGTCATGTTGTTTAAACTACCGTAGCCGAACTTTTCTATTGTAGGATATGGCGATCCTTTGTTGATATAACTGACCATGGAAGATAGCCGTGGTTCGCCTTTCGTCTATTAGAGACAATTGGTGATACCTGTCTTGTACCCACTGGTCTTCATCCAGCTAAGCGTCTATTAACACTCTGAGGGATTCTATTTCCACTTCTACTGGTAGCACTGCTTCCATCCCATAAGTTAATGTGTAGGGGGTTGCCCCAGTGGAAGTGCGCATTGATGTTCTGTAAGCTAACAGATTAAGAGGCATTAAGTCAGGCCATCCTTTGTGGTTGGCGGATATCTTTTGCATGATCTTCTTGATGTTTTTGTTAGCCGCTTCAACAGCACCATTCATCTTTGGACGGTAAATGATGGAGTTGAGATGTTTGATGTGGAATTTGCTGTATAACTCCTCCATCATCTTGTTGTTGAGGTTCTTAGCATTGTCTGACACAATTACCTCTAGTTGTCCATATCGACAGATGACATTATTTCTGATGAAAGCAGTGATGGCTTCTTTGGTAATCCTGGGGAAGGAGGCTGCTTATACCCACTTGGTGATGTAGTCAATCATGGTGAATATAAAGTGATGCCCATTACTGGCTTTGGGCTCGATGGGCCCGATCACGTCCATTCCCCACATTGAGAAGGGCCAGGGCGAACTCATATGGTGGAGCTCCCTCGGAGGGGCGTGGACAACATTCTCATAAATTTGGCATTGGTAGCACCTCTTGACGTGATCATCACAGTCAGCCTTGAGGGTAAGCCAGTAATGTCCTATTCTGAGGATCTTCTTAACAAGTACGGGGCCGCTCATGTGTGGGCCACATACTCCACCACGGACCTCATCCATGAGTCTCTGAGCTTGGTCTTTGTCCAGGCATCTGAGGAGACCTAGTCTTGCATCTCTTTTGTAGATTGCATCTCCGCTCAGGTAGAATTTCATAGCAAGTCGATGGATTCACCTCTTCTCAGTCAGGCTCACCTCAGCAGGTGTAGATCCATCTTGTAAGTACTCATTGATATGCTGATACCAAGGATGTTGGATGGGAGGTAGCTCATCCGATACTTCTCCAACATAGTTCCCATAGGCTGGTGCCTTTTGCAGGGCAAATGTGATGCTTGACATGTGTTCCTTGTCAGGTATGTGAATCAAGGAGGCCAAAGTTGCTTGCGCATCTGCAAAGTCATTCCTGTATGGGGAATGTGTAGAAAGGAGATCTCTTCCAACTTCGAAGCCATCTATAAAACTTGTCGATGGTAAGGCAACAAATGTAGTTCTTTAGTTTGATAAATTCCCGTGGATTGTCTGATTACCAACTCTGAATCCTCAAAGACAGTTAACCTCCTAATGCCCATTGAACGGTCAAGTTTTAGCCCCATTATACAGCCTTCATACTCACAAACTATAATTTAACGGCGACTGGATACTGCTCCCCCATACCGGATACTAGAATAGCTCCAGCCCCAGAACCTTTCATATTTACAGCTCTATAGAAATACATTTTCTATGTATGGCATATATCGTACTGATGGTGTTGTTGAACTGCCATTACCCCTTCATCGGGGAAGTACATTTCTAAGGGTTTGAAGTCCCCTAAAGGTGTAGTGACAAGTAGATCCGCAATTCCTTGTCTTTTAATGGACTTTTGCGTCACGTAGACGATGTCAAATTATTGTAGGATCAACTGCCATCTGGACAGCCTATAATTTAACATGGGTTTACAGAACACATACTTGAGAGGATCCAATCGGGATATGAGATGGGTTGTGTGACCATGGAGGTAATGCTGTAACCTCATGGAAGCCCATGCTAAAGCACAATAAGTCTTCTCAATTAGAGTGTACTTGTGTTCACTGCTGCTGAATCTTTTGTTGAGATAGTAGATAGCTCGTTCTCGGCCTCTATCGTCTTTCTGTCCCAGCATGCAGCCCATGACATTGTCACTTATGGATAGGTACATGAACAGGGGAATATCATCCATGGGTGGCACCAAAACATGAGCTTTGACTAGCTGCTCTTTGATTGTAAGGAAGGCCTTCTGGCACTCATCATTCCATTTCATGGAGGAGTTCTTCCTTAACAACTTGAAGATGGGCTCACAGGTTGCTGTGAGTTGAGAAATGAACCTGCTAATGAAGTTGATTCTTTCCAAAAATCCCCATATTTCCTTCTCTATCCGAGGAATGGGAATTTCTGTAATGGCCTAGATTTTGGTGGGATCCAGCTCAATCCCCTTGTGGCTGACTATAAATCCTAGCAACTTTCCTGATTTAACGCCAAAGGCGCACTTGGCTGGATTCAACTTCAAGTTGTACTTACGCAACCTGTTGAAGAACTTTCTGAGATGGTCTAAGTGATCTTCTTCCCTTTGGGACTTGATAATGATGTCATCCACGTAGATTTCTATCTCCTTATGCATTAAATCGTGAAAAAGAGCCATCATTGCTCACTGATAGGTAGCTCTGGCATTGATGAGACTGAAAGACAACCGTTTATAGCAAAAGGTTCCCCAAGGAGTGATGAATGCAATTTTCTCATGATCCTCCTCAGCAACCATGATTTGATGGTACCCCACAAAGCAGTCTGCAAAGGAGTACATACCGTATTGAGCAGTATTGTCAATGAGAATGTGGATAAATGGCACGGGAAAGCTATCTTTAAGGCAAGCTTTATTCAGATCCTGATAATTCACGCAAACTCACACCTTTCCTCCAGGTTTAAGTACGGGACTGATGTTGGATATCCATTCCGAATAGGTGGACACCGTGATAATGCCAGTTTGAAATTATTTCACAATTTCTTCTTTAATCTTTAAACTCCACTCAGGTTTCAATCGCCTGAGCTTCTGCTTGACTGGCTTGAATCCCTCTTTAATGGGAAGGCGATGAAGGACAATGTTAGTGGACAAACCCACCATGTCTTTATGAGACCATGCAAACACATCTTGGAATTGGGCTAGTAGTGTAACCATGTCATTCCTCTGGTTTGTAGTGAGGTCTGAACCAATCTGGATTAACTTAGGGTTTTTTAAGGTTTCAAAATTGAAGGAGATAGTTTGTTCAAGGTTGGGTTTAGGTTTATCTTCAACCTATTCTTTGATCTCCTAAGGTATCTCAATGTCCTCTTGTATTTCCATCAAGTCTAAGTCCAGCTTTTCATCAAAACTACAATCCTTGTGGAGAAAAGGCACTTTATCAGCAAGTATAGGCACATCTAAATTCAGAGTCCTGAAATAAAATATGCTTTCACTTAATATATATGAAACTGTTTAATCATACAAAGTGTTAGCATGTACGGACAAAACAACTGCTAATACTGTACAGAAAAATAAGCAGTTATTATTATCTACAGGGCAGAAGGAGTTTCTGCCCGTTTTACCCTTGTCAACCAATGAAATGAGTGCTGCTCCAATTGACAAGGGTGAAGTCCGGGTGGACTGCAGTGATGGAGGGGCTGTCATCGTCCTCCTTCTCCCGAATGATGACCATTATGTCTGGGCAATCATCGTCTGGGGTGTACTATTTGTATGTTCGTCATGGACAAAGATGCGTATGCCTGACATCATCCGAACGATGTCTTGTTTAATTCTTCGTTCCTCTTCTTCCACTCTAGGATCTGGAACAAAGACTTCTTTCTCCTTCACCGATACTGGTTTAGGAAATAACATGGCCATTACATGGGCCGACACCTTTACCGGAGATTGTGCAGGCTCCAGATTTGTAGGTGGAGATAATTGTCATGTGGCTGAAGCTGGAGGAATCTGTTTACGCTTATGAGGATTCCTGCGACTGGAACTAGCAGTATAACCTAGTCCGGCTGTCCCTGTTTGTCTGAGACACTGAATTGGACGCTTGATGCCCTGATTGTCTTTGCCCAACCCTTATCCAGGTTGATAACCCAGTGACATCATTTCTTGAGTGGCCGACATTACTTCGGCTAAAATTTGGGGTATGAGAGGTGGCGCCACCACAGGGTGGTATTGAGTGTTGTTCACCTCTAGGGCATGAAAACTGACCGGCTTAACTTCTGAATTGAAGCTGATGAGTGGCATGTCACCTTGTTCCGGACATTTCGGCTCAGCGTTGACAGTGACTAGGCTATTGTTGATAATGTATTTAAGTTGTTGATGAAGAGTGGAGGGGACGGCCCCAGCCATATGAATTCACGGTCTTCCCAATAGCAGGTTGTATCCTGTATCTATTTTGAGAACGTGAAAAGATATACAGAATGCATGGGGAACAATCTCCACTAGCAGCTCAATCTTTTTGACAGAGTTTCATTGGGATCCGTCGAAAGCTTTAATAACCATATGGCTGCTTCGGATCCGATTGAGATTGATGTTCATCTTTTCCAGAGTAGCATAAGGACAAATATTCAAAGACTAACCTCCATCTATCAAGACTCCAGCTAGCATGTATCCGGAGGACAAAACCACAATGTGCAACGACTTGTAATGACCGGTCCCTTCGGGCAGTATGTCATCATCAGCGAAAGATATCACATTGTTGTTGAAAATGTGATCAACCAAATGTTAAAATTTTTTCACATCCACTGATTTCAACAAGTAGGCTTCTTCCAAAACCTTCAGTAGAATCTTTCTGTGATCCTCGGAAGAGAAAAGCAAGTCCAATATTGAAATTTGATGTGGAGCTTCTCTTAAGCTTAAAACCACCTTGGCTTCATTATGGCCCATAGTACGGAGGAATTTTTTAATTTTCTCCATGGGAATTTTCTCCTTTGATTTGATGGTAGGCTTCATCACACGTTGGGGAAGATACAGTGGATTCTTCTTCGACACTGCAGCAGTTGTATGCGAGGTGGATCCTTCAACTTCTCCATAATTCTAGGGGACTTTTTGTAAGCTGATAACATGATATTGTGGTCTGAAGGGTAAGATAATTGGCTCTGGTGCAGCCACTTTCAAAGGATTGTCAATTCCTTTGAGTTGAATTACTTGTATTGTGAATGGTCTAACAGTCCCATCGGCCTCAGCGGATATAACTGCTACCAATCCGTTACATTTAGTAGGACAGGCATTCTCACTTTCCAATAGCACAGTATCATCGTCTGCCAGTTGCAGGACACCGCTGTTAATTAGATTCTGAATAAGGTGGCGGAGTGCCCAGCATTCTTCTGTGCTATGACCGCGAGAATGGGAGTGATACTGACATACTCCATCAGAATTGAACCGTCCTGAACGGGGGTTAATTGGAGGTAGAAGGGAAGTGATCCTTCCTTCATTGATCAGCATCTGAAGTATCTCCTCCATAGGTTGGCCTAGGTATGTAAATTCCCTTCTATTGGCAAAATCTCGACGGGCTTTGGCATTTGCTCTCTTCACAACTTTGTCCTCCAGTGTTTCATTTTCTGAAGGCAATGATGGAATATTCATAACAAAAGGGAGGAGACTAGCATGCTCCTGGCTGAATAATTTCCGTGTGACTTGATGCTAATGGGTCACCAATTCTGCCAATTGCTCAATTTGCTTACACAGAGCTTTCATCTTTCGTTCCATCACAAATTGAAACTTTGCATTATTCCACTTTTTAACACCGTCTTTGATGGTCTGGGATGATTCACCATTAAAATTGGAACTCTGTCCACTGCTCTAATTAATCATATTAACCTCCTCTTCTTTGTGTTGAGGAAGAGGGTTGTCTTACACGTGAGGTTGATTTGGCTTTGTGACCACAATATCACCGTTGTCTATTAAATCTTGGATCTTATGTTTTAAGGCCCAACAATCCTGAGTATCATGTTCAGGTGCCCCAGCATGAAAAGCACACTTTCGAGTAGCATTGAAACCCCTCCCATTCGGGTTGGCGGGTGGAAGAAGATGTGTGATTTTCTTCTGAGTCGTCAGAAGCTTGAGAATGTTCTCGAGTGAGTCCCCCAGGGGTGTGAACACTCGAGGGCGTTTGACTTCTCTACCCTTGGACAATGGAGGGTTTGAAGACTGTGCTTGAAAGGGAGTGTAATTTCTCCTTTGGATAGGCATATTCTGACTGCCCTTTTAACTTTGTAGTATCAAAGAAACATCTTCGTCTTTCTTTTTATGGACCCTCCGGGGGTTGTTTCCATAATTTCTGGACTGGATGTGCTCAGCAACAGCTTTAAGGGCAGCTAGGTCTTGAATCTTTCCTGACTTCAATCCAATCTCAGCCATCTCCCCATGTTTAATCATTTTAGAGAATGGTTTCCCAATGCCAACTAAGACCCTCTCATAGAAAGGAGCTTCTTGTATGTCTATGAAGGTCATAACCATTTTTGACTCTGTCATAAGAGGAATAACTTGAGCAGCAAGGCGCCTCCACCTTTGAGCATACTCTCTAAAAGACTCATTGGACTGTTTCTTGACCTTGGTAATCTGGTACCGGTCAGGAGCCATCTGAGACTGGAAGCTATATTGAGTGAGGAAGGCATGAGCTAGCTCTTCCAAACTATAGATCTTTGAGTTGTCTAATCTAGTATACCACGAACGGGCTTCTCCAGTCAGACTCTTTTGGAACAGCTGCATTATAAGCTTTTCGTCCTTTACATAAGATCTAAGTTCTCCAATGAACACCTTCAAATGTGTGTAAGGAATCTCCTAACCCATCATACTTTTCAAAGTCAGGAGTTTTGAACTTCTCTGGATAATGCACACTAGGGAATATACAAATGTCGGCATATGAAACACTCTTATGTGCTCCAATTCCTTTACTAGAATGAAGGGTTTCTTCCATTTGAAGGACTTTTTTTCGGATATCACCGGTGTCTAGATCTTCTTTGAGATGGGTGGTATCATGAATTTTGTTGGTCGTATCCAACTGGAGCTTAGGTACTATAATGGCTTTATCCGAACCTTGGGTTCCTCCTTGTGCAGAGGATTCAGCATGTACGGGTATCCTTGTACCCTGAGTAGACTGGTGTAGTTCTTTAAGAAGAACAACCAAATCTGTGATTTGTTTACTTAATTCGTCATATTCTTTGCGAGAAACTGGATTAAGGTCAGTCTGGTCTGATGATGACATAATTGACTGTAGGCTCGCGGCCTTTTTGGATTTTGACCAGGTAATGGGTCTGATTGTTTCCCTACAAAAAACTTACATAGTTTACATGCTATGTGATACATTTGTTTTAGGAATATTATCCTGTAAAATGGATGTTAGATGTTTGTAATACAGGATAGCATGTAAATATGCATGTGCACATATTTCTTCATATTTCTCATTACATGGAAATGAATATGGAATAAAATTACAAGTAATTGACTTTACGACTAATTTAAAATGAGAAAGCATGAAGAGACTTTCCTCCGAATTTGGTTTATCAGAGGCTGACCTATCTTAGGTTACTCTCGCGGCTTTTTGGCATGAAGGTTCCCAAATCATCGCAATTTACTTGACGGGAAGTTAATCCGGTCTTTCAACTGGAGCGAATTTGGGTGGTGTCTTTCTTGAGCCTCGTTGGAATTAGTCTTCCTACGAGTCTAGTAATTAAACATCGACAGGATAGCCTCCTGGTGGAGGAACCACACAACATACATTCACAAACAACGTGTCTCACCGTTTATGAAAATAATGACATGTGTGAAGCACTAATATCACAAGCAGATATAGTGTAAAGCATTGCGTGCAGTAAATATATGCATTCGTACACATTCATCATAAATGTAAATACAACATCTACACATAAGCATATAACAATTTTGAAAAGATTTTAATAGCGGCTTAAGTCCTCTTACTGACATCCCTAGCAGAGTCGCCACCTGTCAATGTCGGGATTTTTATTTGTACCTTTTATGTTCTTGTTCTTTTGTGTTCTCATGTTAGGTGAGATTTGTTTGAAAAAACAAGTTGTGAAAAGGTCCGACATTTATATGTTGACGATTGGACTATAAGAGTCGCCAGTTGATTTTTTAACGGGTTGTACCAACCCAACCGAGAAAAAGTTTGCACATTGACCCAGTGATGTGACACTGCTAAACGGGTATGTGAAACTGAGATTCATTAGGGTCCGGGGACTTGCTTATGTGGAGGGAAGGTGTTAGGCACCCCCCGACATCCGTGTTACCATGGTGACTACCACTTTTCAAGAAACTGTTATATGAATGTGTGTGTGGGGGGGTCAATGTGCTGTTATTTGGAAGTAGTGCGAGGCCTCATTCACACCTATATACACAGGGTTTGAATTTATGTAAAAATTTAGTTTTAAACAAGATATAGCAATGATGTTTTGTAGAAAAAAAAGTTTTTTCAAACCTTTATGCTCAATAGTAATTGAGACCTTTTCATACTTCCATTTTATTATTAAATGTTCGGCTTGATTGCTTTTATTTTCGAGATGTCAAACATCTTCGAGAAAATAATGTACAAAGCAGTTCCGAACTACTTGTGGGCATGAAAACCATCTGAGGAAATCCAAACACCGTGAATAATTTACAAGCTACTTACAGCTGAAAATGTCCATCACGGGAATCGAATCTAGCTAGATTCAGTAGACTGAATCTGTGATCACATGATTCCTAGGTTCATATGATGCCGCAATTTATATGAAAACTGTAAGCAGTTATATATATAAAAGCTGAAATATATATATATACAGACATGATCAACCACCACGAAGCACCTCCATGGGGGATCAAAAATGTAAATATATAAAAGCGGTAAATATATATATATATATATATATATATATATATATATATTGACATAATCAACCACCACGAAGCACCTCCATGGGGGATCAGAAATGTAAATAAAGTTGTAAAGGTGATCAACCGCCATGAAGTAAACTCCAGGCAGGACAAAATGTATATATATATATATATATACAGGGACGATCTAAAGCGGACCAAAAGAACGGACCAATGAGCGGACCAAGGCAAAAACACGCGGGTTTCAGGGTCAACCCGCGTGTTTTTGCAACCCAGACCCTGAAACCCGCGTGTTTTTGCCTTGGTCCGCTCCTTGGTCCGTTCTTTTGGTCCGCTTTAGATCCTCCCTGTATATATATATATATATATATATATATATATATATATATATATATATATGAAAGCAAATAAATGCTCCGGATGTAAAATCTAGGCTCATCGAACAAAGTTCGACACACAGTTCATATATATAAGTATATATATACGAAAGTAAATAAACGCTCCAGACGTAAGTCTAGGTTCAATCGAGGCATAACTCGATAATGTTAGTCTATATATTAATATATATAAATATATATATAATATATACAAAAGAAATATAAACCACGGACCAAAGTCTGGGCAAACACACGCAACACGACTCTCAACGTGAAGAACGGTGTATGCAAAGATGAAGAGAAAGGCTTTAAAATGTATAAAAAGGCTTACAGTGGGCTGCCAAAGAAGACTTCAATAACTTGAAAGGGATGAACACTCGGCTCATGCTGGTAGAAAAGTAGCTATATATGAGCTTACAAGTGTTTCAAATGAGAAAGCACTCAGTTTAGGGTGTGTACAGAGCAAATTGGACAGGGCTTCCTCGCCTTTTTCTCTTTTAAAATGGCCACCCCAAGCCCCTTATTTATAGAGGGGGGAGCCGCAGGTGTACCTGCGGCTGCCCGGGGTGCCCCGGGCTCCTCGTGTCCTGTCGTCTCGAAGTACGTGCATGCGTGCAACATAATGTCCGCTCGAACTTTCAGAACTGTAATCTGGGCATCCTATTGAGGTGTATAAGACCTATTTCGGACCACCGTTATTGAGAGCTACACAATGACATGGGATTAGAGGTTTTACGAAGTCAAAAAGATGGGACCATGCCCTATCTCTTCAAGCTTCAAATTCTATCCGGTGTGTTGTCTTGTGCAGTAGTCACTCGGGATTGGACTTCATTGGTTCTTGTGGGACATTGCTGTGTAGAAATTTCTGTATGTTATTGTTGAGATGGGCCAATGTGGCATTGGGATGGCAAAATAACGGTTATGCCCTTCATCGAGGGGTTATCTCGGGTTTGAGCTGTATTAGCTGTCGTTCCTCAGGGTTATCTCTGAGATTGGACTGCTGCGGGTGTTGACCATCCTCAGGGCTATATCTGAGATGTGCCTGACTTCCCGGGGTTATCTCCAGGCTTGTGGCATGAGTGCCTCGGGGCTTTTGCCGACTGTTCTGAAGCTGTTTGCATGACTTTGAAACAAGCATTTCCGGGGTTATCTCTGGAACTGCAATTGTATGCCTCGGGGTTATCTCCGAGGTTGATACTATCTTTCTCGATGTTGTTCGGGGCTGAGACTGAGTATCTCGCGGTTATCTCCATGATGACACGGTCTTCTCTAGTGTGATTTTTGGTATTTAAACTGCAGTCCTCGGGGTTATCTCCGAGGTTGAAACTGAAAACTCCCGATGTTGTCTCCGGTGTTGAGGTTGAAACTTCCGGTGGTATCTGGGTCTAAGCTGGATGTCTCGGGGTTGTCTCTGAGATGGTGATACTGAGTATCCTAGGGTTATCTCAGGGACTGAACTCAGCTGTCTTCCAGGTTATCTCTGAAAGACGATTCTGCTATCCTGCAATGTTAGTAATAGGTATGCAGAAAAATTTCGAGTGTCTACATTACTTACTTCCTTCGTTAACGTTTAAGTTATACAACCAAAGTATACTTAGAATGTTCAAGTGACGCAAATACGATTCACGAGGATCGTTTACGTATTCAACATTCACGTTGTTCGTCTCTTAATCTCTCATTCAACCTTTACCCAAGGTTTTAATCACTTTCATTTATTATCCATTACATGAACCCCACGTTCATCATTCTTTCTTAATGTCAAAGTCATATTGTTCGTTGTATGCTAAGACCGATCGATCATCGCAACTATGTTGCATTCACAGCTCTATACGCTTTACACTTAACTCTAATTACGACATCATAACATCAAAATGTTATTCATCACCCTCGTCACTCAACGTCTAAGGAATCACAATCATAACAATCCCCCACGTTCGTTTTATCGCGGCCACGGTCACCAGATATCGATTACGTATTTTATGTTTACATTCTTTATCTTTTAGTCCCGTTCAATCCTTCCCTTCAAACTTTACTAAAGGTTTAAATCACTTGATTAAGTGTTACATTAGGTGAACTAAATGTTCATTATCTTTCCTTAGACTTCCCCCAAGAGTTGAGTAGTTAAAAGCTCTTTTCTGGGGTTTTCCCTGTACCGACGCTACGGCGCCGATTCCTTTGTTATATCTGGCACTGCAGTGCGAGTCTTCAGTAGCTTCTTCCCCGGTCTGGCGCTACGGCGCCAGTTCTAAAACTCAGAAATTAATTCTAAGTGTTGAACATGTTTGAGACTCTTACTTCACAATCTCATAACTTCTTTGTTATAACTCAGAACGAGGTCGTTCCAAAGCCATTTTCTTAATTTTTATTACGTACTTTAACTTTCCTTAGACAGAATTTCATTCTGAATCCGTTAACATGCCATTCAATTGGCTTAAATTTCATCATTCGCTCGTTTTATGTTATTAACGTTCATCGTTCGTTCATCCGCAATTCGGTCATTCGAATTTGGAATTCGTTCGTTCTTGAGTCCACGATTCACATTTTCTATATTTTCTTACATTCTTATTAAACCCTACACATTCGGGTTCATTTACATATTTTATACTTTTCATTTGTCTTTTACAAAATCACCAACAAATGAGCTAAGGCTTCGTGTGTGACGCCCCCAAAATTAGGTATACATCACCCATCTTAGGTCGTCAGATACATAGTACAGAATACAAATACAACTTACTAATACAACTGTCGTGTACAATACGACAAAACATAAACTGTGAGTTTGAATACAAATATTATCTTCTAGAGAGTATTCATACTCAAAAGGAGTCCTCATTACATTTATTAACACACCATTACATAGAATAGTGAGGACTACTAACTAATACTATCATTCGGACCATCACTCCGTTCCCCGACTTGCCCCAGCTACGTTCTCATTTCCTGAAGAGAACAGTGAAAGAAAGGGTGAGCTCAACTAGCCCAGTAAGAAATATTATGACTAAGATAATGCAGAATAAATTATCATTAGCCTTCAACAATGTTAAACTGATAAAATATAATAGACATCAAGTTTAACTGTAGCGGAACAAGCAATCCATTAAAAGAGTCAAGTAGAAAATAAACTCTACTATCTTTTATGATTTAAAAGATTTTCCAACACTGTGATCGCTGAGACTCAGCTTAATAAAATAATCCACATCATCGAATCACCCCTGCACTACGGCCAAGGATATTCGTGTATTCATTAATGGTCATGATCATGCCAACAACTGTCCATCAATGCACTACGGGCCAATGAGGACTTTTACCACATCATTTGTAACATTACGGTCATGATTATACCGAATAATCCCTGGTCATAATCATACCAAGTCCATCTATGCACTACAGGCCACAGATGACTTTCAACATTTTATAAACATGAGGATGATGACAATGATATAAGAATTCAATAAAACAAGTTCAAGAATTAATTTATCCAGGAATTAACAACGTCCAAATTGTCAACATGATACTGCATTGTGGAGTAAAATTCAAGAATGCTTAGAAGAATATTTTCTTGAAAAGATACTGGATGAAACGCAACTATCAAGGATATTCCACAAATTTCATGGAGTATAGAAGTCAAAACTTAACCAACTGAGTATAATAAAGAATGGAATAACAAAAGAAATCACCATGCATGCGATAGACCGCACAGACAGGTTATTCCAATAGAATAATAAATAATGGAACCAGGTCCGGCGTAAACGCACAGACAGGATATTCCGACAGAATAATAAATAATGGAACCAGGTCCGGTGTAAAACACACAGACAGGATATTCCAACAGAATAATAATAAAACGGAACCAGGTCCGGTGTAAAACACACAGACAGGATGTTCCAACAGAATAATAAACGGAACCAGGTCCGGTGTAAAACACACAGACAGGATGTTCCAACAGAATAATAGAAGAATGTCACCAAGTATAGGGTATATCCGCGTATACAGGTTATTCCAACAGAATAATAAGAAATGGAATAACAACAGTTCTCTTCATGAATAAGAAAGAATAACACCCCTTACCGTTTTAAAGACGAGCTGAAATAAGGAAGTAGTTAAATAGCAGAATACTCTTCTTCTCTTTCTCTATAGTTTCTCTCTATAGTTTATCTCTTTAGAGTTCAGTGAATTCGTAAGAAAATAATGAAGGAATGAGCTTCTATTTATAGGAAAATGGAATGCATAGTAACTAATCCATGAACGGTCCAGATTGATTACTTTAATCTGACGGTCCATATTTAAAGAAAAATCTTTTAAATAAAATATAATATATTCTATTTATAGAATAACTTTAATAAAGTATTCTGTTTTATATAAAAAGATGTTTCTGTTTTATTACGTTAATAATACGAATAAAACAAAACGTCATTATCGCTAAATAATTCATATTATTAACTGACAATAATGGAATCAAACTGAGTGACTTCTCACATCAGCATTAATAATTAATACCGTGTGCTACTATGCAACCACACGTATTACTGTACTTTTACTACCGAGTAGTTCAACAGTATCAACGGTAAAACTTCCGCCGTTATTTTTATAAAGTATTTTTGTCGTTTTCTCAATCCGACAATAATTCCGTTGTGGGGTCCACCAATGATTGTGCCGTCGTACGAATATTCCCCGACAAAAAGAATATTTTCCGACCAAACGAATATAATATGACAACTTGCATACTTTGCAAAATTTATAAATACTACCCATAACTATTATATCAAATCCACACAATAATATAAAAAATTATTTCGAGAAAAATTAAATATTTATTCATAAAATCTGGGGTTTCACAATCTCCCCTCCTTATAGAATTTCGCCCTCGAAATTTACGTACGTACTTGGTATGCCGAACATGTGAGGATACCTTGACTTCACTTCAAATTCTAACTCTTGAGGTATAACCTTTAAGCATCGAATATGATCCTTCTTATCCAAGATGTTAACACGTATCTCCTCATACGTTAAATCTTCCGCTATTTCGTCCGGTTCTAAATTAATAATGCGGTTCGGGTCATCCACATATTTACGTAACATCGATACGTAAAAAAAAATGTTCTGAACACGCAACATACTTGGCGGTAAAACGAGTCTATAGGCCATAGTTCCTACTTCATCGAGGATTTCAAATGGGCCAATTAAATCGAGAGTTGAGATTTCCTCTCTTCGTCGATTCTTGCTTCTAGAATAACGCCCTCTTGAACCTTCTTTTTCATATTTATCAGCTCTGAGTATGTAGCTTGAGCGGCTTTAACTTTATCGATTAAAGTCGATTTTAATCGTATATTCGTTATCTTCACGTGGGTTCGTATATTCGCACTTATAACCGTATACGATCTTCTACACAACGCGTCAGCTACCACGTTCGCTTTTCCACGATGTTATTGAATGGTATGATCGTAATCTTCAACAGCTCGAGCCAACGTCTTTGGCGCATAACACGTTCGTTTTAGTTGAAGAAATATTTGAGGGTTTAAGAAATGGGTTTTGTGCTGGGGTCAATATAAAATTCAATTTTACGCTCTGGGGTAGGCTAAGAAGTCTTCAAGAATACGTCAAGAAATTTATTAACAATAGAAATATCGTTCAAAACTGTGACCCTTATCCAAGACTTGGATAACACGTCACATTGATACCTATCAACTTGCCATCGTCATTTACAACGTCTCCTACGGAAAGTCTAGCTTCGGTGCATTCCACACCAGGAAGTCAACAACGAAAGGAACGTGGATTTTTACTTATGGCTTGATATGACAATGATTGACTTTAGTGGTTTGGTTACTTTGAATTTGCATAACAGGTTGGTTAGGAATATGAAAGCTAACAACCTTACGAGAAGCATGATGAGTAGTGAACCAATCGTTTCAAAAAAATCACATCAAAGGCAAGTATTTTCAAAGAGATAAGATCGACAGGTAACGTGAAAGTGTTGATTTGAACAAGATTTATAAGTAGTAGAGGTAACGAAGGTTTCTCCCAACTGAGTTTAAACAGACATATCAAAGTCTAAGTTCTCCGGAGTTAACTTCAAACATTTAACACAACTAGGTGAAATAAAAGAGTGAGTAGAACCGGTATCTAACACGGTATAGACTTCGCAAGAGTTTATGACTAACATACCCGTGATAATTTTATTCAGGTTCCTCGTCACGAAAAAAAATACTCTCTCTTAAACTACTGGCTTTGGCTTTTCTGGGACGGTCTTTGGTGCCTCCATCCTATCTGAACTTGTCTTCGGTGAACGACAAAATCGGGCTAAATGACCTTCTCTTCCACAATTATAACATGCTTTGGACGGCATCACGCAGTATGGACTGATGTGCCCCTCCCTTCCGCATTTGAAACATATGATAGGTGATCGTTCTCCTTCCTTAACGACAGGTGCTGGTGCTGACGTCTTTCCATCATTGTTGAATCTCCTCTTCTTGAAATGCCCATTCTTATTATTTTGGCCCTGATTACCACCGAAGTGGTTACCATTTCTGGCCTGTTGATTCCCTCCACGCTTGTTGTCACCGCTTCGATGACTGCTTTCACTAGTATTATCATTTTGCCGGCTGCTCTCTTTTGGTTGCGTTGTCTCGTTATCGCGCTCCACCAACTGAGCCCTATTTACAACATCGGAATACAAACACAGTTTATGAGAAATAAGATGTTGACGTATCTCAGGTTTCAAACCTCGTAAAAACATTCGCGTCATTCGCTCTTCATTATCCACTAAGTGGGACGCAAACCGGGACAACTCAGCAAACTTGGCTTCGTACTGCGACACGGTCATGTTGTTTTGCTCTAACTTGATAAATTCCACCTCCTTCATGTGACGAATACTTTCGGGAAAGTACTTGTCATTGAACAGTTCTTGAAACTTCTCCCAAGACATCTTGAGTGCGTCAGGCTGGGTACGTTTAATCGATTCCCACCAGTAATCTGCCTCTCCTCGCAACATAAAGGCGGCAAATGGAACCTTTTGCTCCTCGGAGCAACCCAAGACATCAAATATCTTGGTGATCTGCTTTATCCATGTTTCAGCTACAAGTGGTTTGGGTTCTCCCTTAAACTCCGGTGGTCCTAGCTCCTTGAATTGCTTAGCGGTGACCAACCGTGAGTTGTCATTGTTTCCTCCTTCATTTTGGATAGGAGCCGCTCTCGCCCGTTGTTGCATGAATTGCTCCTTGAACTGCTTAGCGGTGACCGTCCGAGAGTTATTTTGTTGTTGCATGAATTGCATAAAGTCTCTGACCATCCCATCATTCACCATTTCATCGGTGTTATTATTTTTATGAGGATTATTGTCCTCTGGTTGCACATTACCCTGAGCATTGATCATTGGTGATTCAATAGTCTCATGTGCTTCATTGTTTATCTCAACATTTTCGGATGCCATTTGCAAATACTGCAACAAAACAAGGGTTAATTAACATATAACATATTATCCATATACTTTGACCGACCAATTAAATACCAAATAAACTTAGGTAGGTCATACTAGCGAAGGAATTCCCCGTCTCTCCCCTCCTAGTTCTATTCTCACATCTTAGCCAGGGATCATATCCCTAAGCTCTGATACCAACTGTAACTCACGTCCCATCAGTGGACAGCACCTTACAGTGGTACCTATCAGTTTGCCACCGCAGAACGGCGTCCCCTACGGAGAGTCTGGCTTCGGTGCATCCCCCATCAACAGGAAGTCACCAGCGAGAGGCTCGGGGCTCTTTACTTATAGCTCTGATACCAACTGTGACGCCCCCAAAATTAGGTATACATCACCCATCTTAGGTCGTCAGATACATAGTACAGAATACAAATACAACTTACTAATACAACTGTCGTGTACAATACGACAAAACATAAACTGTGAGTTTGAATACAAATATTATCTTCTAGAGAGTATTCATACTCAAAAGGAGTCCTCATTACATTTATTAACACACCATTACATAGAATAGTGAGGACTACTAACTAATACTATCATTCGGACCATCACTCCGTTCCCCGACTTGCCCCAGCTACGTTCTCATTTCCTGAAGAGAACAGTGAAAGAAAGGGTGAGCTCAACTAGCCCAGTAAGAAATATTATGACTAAGATAATGCAGAATAAATTATCATTAGCCTTCAACAATGTTAAACTGATAAAATATAATAGACATCAAGTTTAACTGTAGCGGAACAAGCAATCCATTAAAAGAGTCAAGTAGAAAATAAACTCTACTATCTTTTATGATTTAAAAGATTTTCCAACACTGTGATCGCTGAGACTCAGCTTAATAAAATAATCCACATCATCGAATCACCCCTGCACTACGGCCAAGGATATTCGTGTATTCATTAATGGTCATGATCATGCCAACAACTGTCCATCAATGCACTACGGGCCAATGAGGACTTTTACCACATCATTTGTAACATTACGGTCATGATTATACCGAATAATCCCTGGTCATAATCATACCAAGTCCATCTATGCACTACAGGCCACAGATGACTTTCAACATTTTATAAACATGAGGATGATGACAATGATATAAGAATTCAATAAAACAAGTTCAAGAATTAATTTATCCAGGAATTAACAACGTCCAAATTGTCAACATGATACTGCATTGTGGAGTAAAATTCAAGAATGCTTAGAAGAATATTTTCTTGAAAAGATACTGGATGAAACGCAACTATCAAGGATATTCCACAAATTTCATGGAGTATAGAAGTCAAAACTTAACCAACTGAGTATAATAAAGAATGGAATAACAAAAGAAATCACCATGCATGCGATAGACCGCACAGACAGGTTATTCCAATAGAATAATAAATAATGGAACCAGGTCCGGCGTAAACGCACAGACAGGATATTCCGACAGAATAATAAATAATGGAACCAGGTCCGGTGTAAAACACACAGACAGGATATTCCAACAGAATAATAATAAAACGGAACCAGGTCCGGTGTAAAACACACAGACAGGATGTTCCAACAGAATAATAAACGGAACCAGGTCCGGTGTAAAACACACAGACAGGATGTTCCAACAGAATAATAGAAGAATGTCACCAAGTATAGGGTATATCCGCGTATACAGGTTATTCCAACAGAATAATAAGAAATGGAATAACAACAGTTCTCTTCATGAATAAGAAAGAATAACACCCCTTACCGTTTTAAAGACGAGCTGAAATAAGGAAGTAGTTAAATAGCAGAATACTCTTCTTCTCTTTCTCTATAGTTTCTCTCTATAGTTTATCTCTTTAGAGTTCAGTGAATTCGTAAGAAAATAATGAAGGAATGAGCTTCTATTTATAGGAAAATGGAATGCATAGTAACTAATCCATGAACGGTCCAGATTGATTACTTTAATCTGACGGTCCATATTTAAAGAAAAATCTTTTAAATAAAATATAATATATTCTATTTATAGAATAACTTTAATAAAGTATTCTGTTTTATATAAAAAGATGTTTCTGTTTTATTACGTTAATAATACGAATAAAACAAAACGTCATTATCGCTAAATAATTCATATTATTAACTGACAATAATGGAATCAAACTGAGTGACTTCTCACATCAGCATTAATAATTAATACCGTGTGCTACTATGCAACCACACGTATTACTGTACTTTTACTACCGAGTAGTTCAACAGTATCAACGGTAAAACTTCCGCCGTTATTTTTATAAAGTATTTTTGTCGTTTTCTCAATCCGACAATAATTCCGTTGTGGGGTCCACCAATGATTGTGCCGTCGTACGAATATTCCCCGACAAAAAGAATATTTTCCGACCAAACGAATATAATATGACAACTTGCATACTTTGCAAAATTTATAAATACTACCCATAACTATTATATCAAATCCACACAATAATATAAAAAATTATTTCGAGAAAAATTAAATATTTATTCATAAAATCTGGGGTTTCACATCGTGGTTCCGTCTTTCGGAATTCGTCTGACAGTTTTAAAAACTATGATTCTCGGAATCCAAATATTTTTGGATATTTCGTCTTTCCTTTACAAATTAACTTCTACGCATTCTTTGGAACTTTGAAAAATTGAAAAACACTTTTTGATGATAAGCGTTTTCCTTCACGTTTTCCCCTAATGTAGCTAAACGAATGAAAAGTACATAATAGTACTTTATGTCATTTTTATTTCGTCCGATTTCAGCACGTTTTTTGAGAAAAACTTTTATCGACTTACTTAACTTTTCATGATATATTATCGTCAAATCTTTTGACGGAATGTCATTTTGACATATCGATCTCTCAGAAAGGCTTAGGTTATTCAAACCCTAACCCTTAGGGTTTCATCAGGTGAATAGAGCTTATTTCGTCTTTTTCCTCAGAAATACTTTTGTTTCCGGAAAAATTTTATTTTCGTCTTGAAAATTCTTACTCGTTCAATCTAGCTCGTAGCCAAAATCCTCCCATCTTATAATCATCCTAGGTTCTAGAATGATTAATAAACACATGGCACATAATATTATTAATAAAAATTTATTTTATTAATAACTAATTCTTTAAACTTAAATTCTGGACAATTCGATTTTCCGGGTTGTCACATTCTTCCCCCCTTATAAAAATTCCGTCCTCGGAATTTCTTAAAACCACACCCATACCCGGATGCTTTATTCCTACAACCTTTAGCAAAGGTTTAATCTCAATTCGTACTTCTCACAAGGATCATCTGTTGACATATTCGTCATTAGTTAAACCTATGACGCCCCCAAATCCGGGTATCTTTCAACCCGACAGATGGTGCTACACTGTGCTATAGTTCACACATATATTCAATTGAAATACCTCAAAAGAGTGAATATGCTTTCTATATATTCCAAAATAATATTACCATTCCCAGGTTCTTTGTAACCATTACATGTGTTTTTGCCATAATATCAAATAATTACAACATTCTTACTATACTATTACAAAGGTAACTTATTTGTCTGCCTTAGCCTTCCCTTTATCTTTAATAGATCCTTCAGTTCGTTCGGTCTTAGCTGCATTCATATGGTTCAAGCAAGAGTGAGCATAACTAGCTCAGCAAGTATGACAATTTCATTTAAGCAATAGGTTTGAATCATATGAATCATATATCTTCTATAACTGAATCAATAGTTATGAAGCACTATAGATAATTCAAAACATCAATTCTCTTTTCTTTAAAATGTTTCACAATGAACAACATTCGTTAAACATAAATTTTGGTCCAAGACCTTGAGCATTCCATTCTTTCTTTGAAAAGGACAACCCGACACCAAGTCCGTAAGTCCGACATGTCTTACGAGCACGTTTAGGTGATCAGCCTATAGTACTCTATGTTGTACAACACTACTTCTTTAAACGTATCTACGTTTATGTTTTGGCAACCTCACGTGCCTGTCGTTTGACGACAAAACATTTGTTTATTCATACTCAGTATTTCTTTAAAATCCATACCAAAACAGTTTGGCAAAAGATAGCAACGTTGACAATATTTTGATAGATTATAACAAAATCCATAAAACACATTAAGTCTAGCCGAAGGAATTGGCTCCGACTTTGTTATATATTAATTCATGCGTAAGATACATGAATTACAAAGCTTGTCCAAGAGAACATAGACAAGGGTTTAGAACATTTGCCTTCAGCTTCTTCTACAATTTCTACACTTTCCTTTTGAGTCTTTAAGGATTCTACAATACATAAGTACATACCATACCACATTAGGTCATGAACAATCAAGTATGGTCACTAATTTATCTTACCCTTCTTCTCAATCTAATCATTCATTAGATTGGTTAACATTCGTTATGGTTTATCGTATTACTTTGTGTTTATATTCTCGTAACTTTCGTCAACCTTTAGTTGTCATTCTTAAGGTTTTAATCATCCTTAAGGATGTTACTTTAAGTTAATTAAAGTTATAATTCACTTCTATTTCCTTTACATGCATTTTAATTCTTTACTGACTCTTTCCTAGTGCTGGCACTGCGGCGCCATCTTCCCTAATAAAGTTCGCGCTGCGGCGCGAGTTCACAGTATCTGAGACCCGGCCTTAGCGCTGCGGCGCCACTCTCTTCACTACTGGCCGCTCTACAGCGCCACTTCATAGTGGCTGAGGTTTTGGTCTGGAGCTGCGGCGCCAACTTTATACCCTTGGGCCGCGCTACGGCGCCGGTCCTGTGCCTCAGAAAATTTTCACAGCTCTTTTCTTCTGCAACTTTTCAGGGCTCATAACTTACTCGTTATAAGTCAGAATTGGCTCGTTCAAAAGTCGTTAGCTCATATATCATATGTATTACGATTTCATTAGAAAATCATACATTTTTGAATCCGTTAACACAGAATTGAACTATTAAGTTCCTTATTACGCGTTCGTTAAACGTTCGTGAACGTTCAAAGCTCATTTCTTCATTCTTTGTCAAAATTTGACCATTTTCGAGTCCGCAACTCTAAAATGTAAACTTAGACTATACTCCATCGAAAACCAATGTTTTTGAGTTAAATGGTGACTTTTGACTTTCATTTTGAGAATTTCACGATTTCGACGATTATCGTCTAATCCTAATTGGCAAGCCTAATGTGTTTATTAAACTTAAATATGATTATATTTCAGTTATTTTTAATTTCTATTTTACAAACCGTAATTGTAATTTAGAAAAAAAAATTATAATTTAAACCCTAAGTAGAAAATCTTAGAAAGTTAGTGTTGTAAAACCTAAGGGTTAGAACCTTAGGGTTAAACCCTAAGGTTTTGTGCAATTGACCATCATGCCATTAAAATTACAAGAACAATGACCAAAATGCCCTTTATGGTTTTTTTTAGTTTACTTGTAAAAATGGCCAAGACCTTTAGTTGTTCACCAACTATTTTGACCAATGTGACTTAACCTACCAGCAAATCAACCTCTAATGGACAGCTAGCAGATCATGCATTGCATCTAAGTGATTATATAAGAGATTTAGAGAGAGAAAGTCTTCAAAAGTTGGTCATTTGCACTCAAACACTCAAACACTCAACTCACTCTTGTTCTCTCTAACCTTTCGAATTCATCAAGTGACTCAGTCCCTATAACATCCCTTAGAACACCAAGATCAGTGGAGAAAGAATAGGATCAAAGATTGGAAACTAAAAGGTATAAACCTTAACCCTACTTTGATCATGTATGCTTCGAAAATAATTGTGTTTATGTGTTTATATAAGTGTTAGAGGATGTTTTATGATGATCTATGGTGATATACCATAGATCTATAGCATCAAAAGGCCTTAAAGACCAAGTTTTCAAAAATTGTTAAAACCGTAAAAAGTGGTCTGACAACCATATGTCAGTGACCACAAATCTTTCTCTGTTATTGTTTTGGTTTATTTTATGTTTTGGATCTGTTGTATGACATAAGGATTGTAATCTGGAAGTGAAATCACAACCATTACATGTCCAGATTTCATTTTATTGATGGTCAAATAGAGTTGGCCGAGCATGACCAACACTTTCTGGGTAACCCAGAAAGTGTGTAACCCGTGTCTGACAGGTTTTTCTAAGGTCTTGATCTGTCAGATGTTAAGAGATATGATGGTGTTGTTGTAACCAAGTTGTAGCCTGCTAGATGGACTTTAAATTCATTCCTTTATATTCCTTAAACAACAAATATGTGGGATGTAGTGAATGGTCAAACTGACACATTCGATCACAGCGAGCATTTATGGAATTTCCAGAAATTGTATGAGCAAGCTCTCTGACAGGGTTTGACCGAGTTGAATCTTACAACTATGATGTAGTTGGACTGTCATATTGATGTGTATGTGTTCTTTGACATGTATACTACATTCTTGAACCATAATATGGATCATTTGATTACCAGAACACCAAAATAATTGAGCCACAATGAGGCTCCACGAATTGCATGGGTTTCTGGAAAACCCCGAAACCATCTGACAAGAACTGTTAAAGCTCAGATCTTGCATCTGAGTTATTGTTGGACCAAGATGTTAGTTGATAATTACAGTATTACATATACACTACCAAATCAGTATCTTAGCTAGCCCAGAACATGCATAATCAGAGGATTGCAAGTGGTCAAACCGAGCACCTTGAACACTGACTTTGTCAGTGTTCTTGAGCCAAGAACACATAAAATGACAGATAAGTGTCGCCAAAGGGCTACAGCGACGGTTTTAAATAATTTTAATTTCTGAATTTCTGGAAAATATTTAAAAAATAGAAATAAATTATAAAAATTATTAAAAATGGTTTTAAAAATCATTTTAAATTCTGAAAAATAACATTTAATTATTTGGGACATTTTTCATTAATATTTATAATTATTTGAATATTAATGATATTTAATTAGTCTATTAAATAAATTAGAGAAAAATGATTTTAATATTATAAAAATTATTTTAAATAATAAAAAAATGTTTAAAAATATTTTGAGTTATAAAATGTAACTTTTAATATTTTTTAGAGAATTTTCATTAATAATTTAATATTAATGATATTAGATTTATTTAATTATTAAATTAAATAAATAAGTTAAAAATGATTTTATTGATATAAAAATTATTTTAAATAAGAATAAAGTGTTAGAAAATATTTTGAGTTATAAAATATAATTTTTAATATTTTTGGAGAATTCTCATTAATAAATTAATATTAATGATGTTAGATTTATTTAACTATTATATTAAATAAATGAATTAAAAATAGTTTTATTAATTTAAAAATTATTTAAAAATGGGAAAAATATTTTAAAAATATTTTAAGTTATAATTAATGACTTTTAATATTTTGATAATAATTTTATTAATATTTAGATGTTAATGGTGAAGATTTAAAAATAATTTTAATTATTTTAAAAATCATTTAAGTAGAATATTGATAATTTAAAAATATTTTAAGTTATTAAGAATAACTTTAATATTTTGACAAGTATTATTTTAATATTTTTATATTATTAAATATTAATGATGATAAGATTATTTGATAATTAAATCATTTAAAAATAATTTCGATGTTTGAAAAATTATTATAAATTATAATAATTGTTTATAAATTATTAAAAGCTTTCGAAAAATATTATTAATGATATTTGACTTATCTAAAATAATATTGAAACTTAGAAACCGAATTTACTTGACAATAACTGTGTTAATTGTCGGATAGGGTGACCAGAACACCGAGAATGGACTGAAGTCCAACCAGACCGAAATAGTTAGACTTGTTAATTGTTTATATAGGTTATAAACACTGATGTAGCTATGTGGTAATGTGTCTAGAAGAAAATTGACTGTGAATTTCAGTGTTCAGTGTTCAGTGTTATGTGTTATAAATTTTGTGCTAATTGTGAGACCGATATTATTGGTTATAGATCTTACGAACGCAGATAAGTTTATTATGTAGCTGTAAACAGCGAAAGAGGCATGTTCCCTAACTCAACCTTGAGTTAATATTGTTTAATTATTGCTAATTGGACCACGTCTAGGGATTTATTGTTGATTATTCATAGTTAGTGCATGTTTGATAATAATTCAAATTGAATTACGGATTCGAAAAATATACATTCGTAGAATAACTGTTGTTGGATATTCATATTCGTAGAAGCTAGTATTGACAGTACAGATAATTCCTATTTATTGTCGAATTATGTTGAGAAGTATCTTAGCCAATTATTCTGGTTAGACGAATATTTGTTAGAACTTGATAGGTTCGAGAAGAGAATTCAATTGTTATTGACAGATCTATGCCAATTATTTCGGCTAGATCGAGAAGTAGATAGAAATTGAAATCACAGTATTTCGTTGTAAAATCAAATCTTGATTCTGAGACTGAGAAGAATAACCTTTTATATAAAGGGAATATTTTATTGGTCGTATATTCGACCTTTACGCGCGATTAAGTATTATGCATAATATAGGATACAAGGAGTTGGCCGGCTCTAAGTACTTGCAGAGGGGTATGATTTAATCTTTATTGTTATTTGATACACCTGGGTATATCAAAGTCAAACCTTTGATAGTTACTCGAGAAGAGAAGTTCAAGATCCAATGGATCGCTCAGCATAAATCTGGAAAATATTTCACTTTGCTATTTCGTAGAATTAATTCTTGATTATTCATCAGAATATCGTATAAAACCTTAAAAGCGTTATACTCTTTCATTATCAAATTATTATTGCATAGAATGCAAGAAGACTTGTTATTTATTCATATACATTTATCGTATGTCTTAACTTGCGGGGCAAACTTGTTGCTCACCCTTGCTAAATAAAACTTTTTAGCTAGGGAAGAAGAGGCCAGCGGGTCCAAGAAGAACAAAGGCAAAGGCAAATTGCTGAAATAGTTATAATGAACTTATTATTATGTTATGTTTGTAAACCCCTTTTATATATCTAAAGGGTAAGTTTGTAATGTTAAGGTTAGAGAACCTTGAACTAATGTATTAACAATCTCTGTTAATGACTTATGTATTACTATTTCTATATAAATGGGTAGTTAGATGTTATTATATTGTGGATCGTGAACACCAAACTCAGGGATCAGGTAACTCAGATTTGGGGGCGTCACAGGCTGGTATCAAAGCTGTAGGTTATAAACCTTAAGTGGGGTGGGAAAAAGCCCTAGGATTATAACCATGAGCGATATATAGAATACTAATTTAGAGTACTAAGTGAGGGATTGTAGAAGCGTATTGATAATGATATAATTGGACACATAGTGTGATAAGTTTGTACTAATGGAGTACTAATCAAGTTGTTTAAATTTATTGTAGGATGTCGGGAGAAGATAAGATGAGTACGGAGATGCTAGTGGCTGTCGCACCAGTGCCAGTAGCCGAGGTGCCAGCACAGAGCGAGTTAGTAGAGGAGGAGGGAAAAGATGAACCTATGATCAATCTGGGGAATGATCATGATGATTACCCTGAGATGTATCTAAGTGGTAATGAGGAGGCGGAGTCTGAAGAAGCTAAGGTGGAGTTAAAGAATAAGATCAAAGTTGGAGAATAAGATCAACTATCTGCAGAAGTTCAAGAATTCCGGAGTAAAGTGTTTCTCTTAGAGGAGTTATGGAAGACGAAGCAAGCATTATACGAAATGACTGAAGAATGGAACGAACTGAAGGCGCAGGTGGAAAGGATAAAGACTGAAGGTGGTGGATCGTCTGAAGGAACAATCAAGCAGCAGAAAGATAAGAATAAGCAAAAGAGGGACAACGACAGCCCTAATTCTAAAAAGTCAAACCCAAAGAAGAAGCAAGCCTGTATTAAGTGTGGAAAGACTCACGTAGGAGAATGCATGATGTGGAAAAACATATGCTTCAATTGCAAGCAAGAATGACATATTTCCCTACATTGTCCTAAGCCGAATATGAGGAAGTGTTATTCATTTGGGAGAACGGGTCACGGATTCAATAACTGTCCCATCAAGAAGATAACTGGTGAAGGAAGTGGACGGTAGACAACTTAGAAATAAGTGCTAGTATCTTTTGGTAGTAGGTTATGATATTAAGTGTTGTAATATCGAAAACGATGTGTGAACATATGTAAATATAATTATGTTTGTATGAATGAAATCTTTATTTTCTATATAAATATAAGATTAATATTAATTTGTGTGTTCTTAAAACTCATACTTATGGTAAGTTCATGACTCATAATTATATGAAATGATTTGAACCCCTCAGCGAATGGACGCCAAAGGTCTGACTAGGATAAGTTCATACACTCATATAATTGTTGCAAGTTCCTGAACTCATAAGTGTGGTAAGTTTGATGAACTGGGAATAATTATGTGTGAATGGAGAATTATAACTTTTTGTGTAAAGTTGTGTTGTTAATCCTGATATGATTTACAAAGGGATAGTAATATGTGTTAAATACTATATGTACTATGTGATATTTGAATAAATATGCGATTATATGAGAATTATGTGTTGAATTCTTATTGTGTTAAGAATTTGTATAGAGAAAGAGAATTAATATAAGATTTTTATTTAAATCAGATCATGCCGCCTAGACGACAGAATCGAAATCAAAGGGAAGAGCAGTCGGTGAATAATGAAGGTGGTTAAGCTGACCCAATGCAAAACTTTGCAAATATGATAGCTGAAGCTATGGAAAATAGAGCTCCAACAGGAAGAGGAAGAGCGAGAGAACAGCCAGCTGATAGATTGACTAATTTTAAGGACTTTAAAGCGGTAGGACCACCAGAATTCAAGGGAACCACGGGTCCAATTGAATCCCAAACTTGGGTGAAAGAGAAGGAGAAAGCATTCATCATTGCGCATGTGGCAGAAGAGCAAAAGACAACTTTTGCAACATATCTGATGAAGGGAGAAGCCAATTACTGGTGGGAGACTAATCAAGCGAGAGCGGGTACAGCTGTGGTAACTTGAACAAGATTCAAGGAGTTGTTCTTTGAGAACTACTTTTCGTCAAGTATGCAACCTCGAATGGAAGTTAAGTTTCTAGAACTGAAGTAGGAGAACATGTCGGTATCTGAGTATGCTGCCAAATTCAACGAGTTAGCGAGATTTGCACCTCATCAGGTGGACATAGAGGCGAGAAAAGCGAAAAGATTTGAGAATAGACTGAAGCCTGGTATATTCAACAAGGTAGCGGTATTGCATATCAATACATTCGCGGCTTTATTGGAGAAAGCATTAATTACTGGAGGAGGGATCGAAGCTGCATCTCGATTTCATCAGGATAAGAAGAAGAAGTCAAATGATGGTGGAAGTAGTGGTGGTAGTAACCCGAATAAGAGGAAGTGGAGCGAGAATACCCAGTCGGGTAATAAGACAGAAGATAATAGGAAAGGAAGGGAGCCATATTCGACTTGTGGGAAAAACCATGCTGGAGTTTGCCTGAAGAAGAAAGGAGTTTGTTACAACTGCGGGCAAGAGGAGCATATGTCGCCCAATTTTCCCAATCCGAAGAAGATACAAGGTTGTTTTGCGTGCGAATCAACTGATCATATGTTTAGGAACTGTCCAAAGAGGAATGTGGCGAAAGAAAGTGGCAACAAGGGACCCAGTAGTGGAACCTTAGCGATTCAAGGACCTGCTCAGCCAGGAAGACCAACGGCATGTACATTTAACATGACGGTGCAAGATGCAGTGGCTACTCAGGAGGTGGCAACAGGTAACGATTTCGTTTAGAATTTAAATTACGTGAATAATATGAGTCAGATATTTCTGTGAACTATTTTCTTTTATAGACCCAAGTCACAGGTTAGAATATGAAAAACAAATTAATATTGTGTTGATAAAAATGAATTGTTGAGACAACTTTAAAAGATTGTAGAGAATAAAAAAGTGGTGATTTCGAGGACGGAATCCTTTTAAGGAGGGGTGAATGCGATAATCCGAGATTTCGAATAATCAAAATTTTGCGAATACTTTTTTTTATTTAATATTGACATTGACTGTTAATATTGTACTGAGTATCTGTGATACGAGTCTCGAGAATTAGTCAATTTGTGTATTGACTAAGAAATTAGAGTAGAGTTGTGCCTAATGGCTTTGAAAACCCTAACCCTAATTTCTGAAAAGAGATTCGATAGAAAATATAATTAAAATAATTATATTGATATGTATGTGTTTGTAATGTAAAGAAGTAATGATCAATGATTGATTGGATAAGGTTTAAAATTAATAAACCCTAATAAGAGATTTGAAACCCTAATCTCAGGATTTAAAACCCTAATGCATAGTTAGAAACCCTAATACATAGTTAGAAATCCTAATCGAATGACGGGAAATCCTAATTTTAAATTCGGGAATCCTAAACCCTAAATTAGGAAACACTAATCCTAATTGGCAAGCCTAATGTGTTTATTAAACTTAAATATGATTAGAAAACCCTAATTATATTTTAGTTATTTTTAATTTCTATTTTACAAACCCTAATTGTAATTTAGAAAAAAAAATTCTAATTTAAACCCTAAATAGAAAATCTTAGAAAGTTAGTGTTGTAAAACCTAAGGGTTAGAACCTTAGGGTTAAACCCTAAGGGCTTGTGCAATTGACCATCGTGCCATTAAAATTTCAAGAACAATGACCAAAATGCCCTTTCTGGTTTTTTTTAGTTTACTTGTAAAAATGGCCAAGACCTTTAGTTGTTCACCAACTATTTTGACCAATGTGACTTAACCTACCAGTAAATCAACCTCTAATGGACAGCTAGCAGATCATGCATTGCATCTAAGTGATTATATAAGAGATTTAGAGAGAGAAAGTCATCAAAAGTTGGTCATTTCACTCAACTCACTCTTGTTCTCTCTAACCCTCCGAATTCATCAAGTGACTCAGTCCCTTGAACATCCCTTAGAACACCAAGATCAGTGGAGAAAGAATAGGATCAAAGATTGGAAACTAAAAGGTATAAACCTTAACCCTACTTTGATCTTGTATGCTTCAGAAATAATTGTGTTTATGTGTTTATATAAGTGTTAGAGGATGTTTATTATGATCTATGGTGATATACCATAGATCTATAGCATCAAAAGGCCTTAAAGACCAAGTTTTCAAAAACTGTTAAAACCGTAGAAAGTGGTCTGACAACCATATGTCAGTGACCACAAATCTTTCTCTGTTATTGTTTTGGTTTATTTTATGTTTTGGATCTGTTGTATGACATAAGGATTGTAATCTAGAAGTGAAATCACAACCATTACATGTCCAGATTTCATTTTATTGATGGTCAAATAGAGTTGGCCGAGCATGACCAACACTTTCTGGGTAACCCAGAAAGTGTGTAACCCGTGTCTGACAGGTTTTTCTAAGGTCTTGATCTGTCAGATGTTAAGAGATATGATGGTGTTGTTGTAACCAAGTTGTAGCCTGCTAGATGGACTTTAAATTCATTCCTTTATATTCCTTAAACAACAAATATGTGGGATGTAGTGAATGGTCAAACTGACACATTCGATCACAGCGAGCATTTATGGAATTTCCAGAAATTGTATGAGCAAGCTCTCTGACAGGGTTTGACCGAGTTGAATCTTACAACTATGATGTAGTTGGACTGTCATATTGATGTGTATGTGTTCTTTGACATGTATACTACATTCTTGAACCATAATATGGATCATTTGATTACCAGAACACCAAAATAATTGAGCCACAATGAGGCTCCACGAATTGCCTGGGTTTCTGAAAAACCCAGAAACCATCTGACAAGAACTGTTAAAGCTCAGATCTTGCATCTGAGTTATTGTTGGACCAAAATGTTAGTTGATAATTACAGTATTACATATATACTACCAAATCAGTATCTTAGCTAGCCCAGAACATGCATAATCAGAGGATTGCAAGTGGTCAAATCGAGCACCTTGAACACTGACTTTGTCAGTGTTCTTGAGCCAAGAACACCTAAAATGACAGACAAGTGTCGCTAAAGGGCTACAGCGACGGTTTTAAATAATTTTAATTTCTGAATTTCTGGAAAATATTTAAAAAATAGAAATAAATTATAAAAATTATTAAAAATGGTTTTAAAAATCATTTTAAATTCTGAAAAATAACTTAAATTATTTGGGACATTTTTCATTAATATTTATAATTATTTGAATATTAATGATATTTAATTAGTGTATTAAATAAATTAGAGAAAAATAATTTTAATATTATAAAAATCATTTTAAATAATAAAAAAATGTTTAAAAATATTTTGAGTTATAAAATGTAACTTTTAATAATTTTTAGAGAATTTTCATTAATAATTTAATATTAATGATATTAGATTTATTTAATTATTAAATTAAATAAATAAGTTAAAAATAATTTTATTGATTTAAAAATTATTTTAAATAAGAATAAAGTGTTAGAAAATATTGTGAGTTATAAATATAATTTTCAATATTTTTGGAGAATTCTCATTAATAAATTAATATTAATGATGTTAGATTTATTTAACTATTATATTAAATAAATGAATTAAAAGTAATTTTATTAATTTAAAAATCATTTAAAAATGAGAAAACTATTTTAAAAATATTTTAAGTTATAATTAATGATTTTGAATATTTTGATAATAATTTCATTAATATTTAGATATTAATGGTGATGATTTAAAAATAATTTTAATTATTTTAAAAATTATTTAAGTAGAATATTGATAATTTAAAAATATTGTAAGTTATTAACAATAACTTTAATATTTTGACAAGTATAACATTAATATTTTTATATTATTAAATATTAATGATGATATTATTATTTGATAATTAAATCATTTAAAAATGATTTCAATGTTTGAAAAATTATTATAAATTATAATAATTGTTTATAAATTATTAAAAGCTTTCGAAAAATATTATTAATGATATTTGACTTATCTAAAATAATATTGATGCTTAGAAACCGAATTTACTTGACAGTACCTGTGTTAATTGTCGGATAGGGTGACCAGAACACCGAGAATGGACCGAAGTCTAACCAGACTGAAATAGTTAGACTTGTTAAGTGTTTATATAGGTTATAAACACTGATGTGGCTATGTGATAATGTGTCTAGGAGAAGATTAACTATGAATTTCAGTGTTATGTGTTATAAATTTTGTGCTAATTGTGAGACCGATATTATTGGTTATAGGTCTTACAAACGCATATAAGTTTATTGTGTAGCTGTAAATAGCGGAAGAGGCAAGTTTCCTAACTCAACCTTGAGTTAATATTGTTTAATTATTATTGGTGGTTAAGTATTGCTAATTAGACCACGTCTAGGGATTTATTATTGATTATTCACAGTTAGTGCATGTTTGATAATAATTCAAATTGAATTATTGATTCAAAAAATATTCATTCGTAGAATAACTGTTGTTGGATATTCATATCCGTAGAAGCTAGTATTGACAGTACAGATAATTCCTGTTTATTGGTGAATTATGTTGAGAAGTGTCTTAGCTAATTACTCTGGTTAGACGAATATTTGTTAGAACTTGATAGGTTCGAGAAGATAATTCAATTATTATTGACAGATCGATGCCAATTATTTCGGCTAGATTGAAAAGTAAATTGAAATTGAAATCACAATGTTTCATTGTAAAATCAAATCTTGATTCTGAGACTGAGAAGAACAACCTTTTATATAAAGGAAATATTTTATTGGTCGTATATTCAACCTTTACGCGCGATTAAGTATTATACATAATATAGGGTGCAAGGAGTTGGCTGGTTCTAAGTACTTGCAGAGGGGTATGATTTAATCTTTATGGTTATTTGATACACGTGGGTATATCAAAGTCAAACCTTTGATAGTTACTCGAGAAGAGAAGTTTAAGATCCAACGGATCGCTCAGCATAAATCTGGAAAACATTCCACTTTGCTATTTTGTAGAATTAATTCTTGATTATTCATCAAAATATCGTAGAAAACCTTAAAAGCGTTATACTCTTTCATTATCAAATTATGGTTGCATAGAATGCGAGAAGACTTGTTATTTATTCATATATATTTATCGTATATCTTAACTTGCGGGGCAAACTTGTTGATCACCCTTGCTAAATAAAACTTTTCAACTAGGGAAGAAGAGGCCAGCGGGTCCAAGAAGAACAAAGGCAAAGGCAAATTGCTGGAATAGTTATAATGAACTTATTATTATGTTATGTTTGTAAACCCTTTTTGTATATCTAAAGGATAAGTTTGTAATGTTAAGGTTAGAGAACCTGGGACTAATTTATTAATAATCTCTGTTAATGACTTATGTATTACTATTTCTATGTAAATGGATAGTTAGATGTTATTATATTGTGGATCGTGAACACCAAACTTGAGGGTCAGGTAACCCGGATTTGGGGGCATCCCATAGAGAGCTTTGGATTTCATTTGTTACTTGTTCATTTCAACAACAAAACCTTAGAACTTATATATTGAGAGAGAAAAGAGTAAGAGCTAGATTGTTCATTATCCAAGAAGAAAGTAAGCTTTGATCATCAAAGGTAATAGCCTTTTAGACCATTAATCTCCCATCTCTTCAATATTAGTTTGATAAAGAAGTGTGGACTGTGTAGCATATATGATAAGAAGTGATAAGAATAGCTAACCAATGGAATTAAACCTTAATAAGTTATATGTAAGAAAATCATACTTTTATAAGTATTGGACTAAGAAAGAACTTGTAAGAATTTTTCATGTAAATGATTTATTGAAATATATTTAGTTAGGATGTTGGAATGATGGAATGAATCCATTTTAAACGAGGTAAAAATCTCAAGGAACGAAGTTATGGCGAAATTTACGAGATTAGACGATAATCGTCAAAATCGTGAAATTCTCGGAATGAAAGTCAAAAGTTAGCATTTAGCTCAAAAACGTTGGTTTTCAATGGAGATTAGTCTCAATTGGCATTCTAGAGTTACGAACTCGAAAATTACCAAATTCCGACTTAGAACGAAGAAACGAGCTTTGAACGTTCACGAACGTTTAATGTTTTCGTAATAATGAACTGATCGGTGAATTCTGAGTTAAAAAATTCAAAAATGAAATGTTTTCTAATGAAATCACAGAGCATGTGATTTGTGAGCTAATGGCTTTTGAACGAGCCAATTCGGACTTATAACGAATAAGTTATGAGGTCGGGAATTTCACATAAGAAATTTTCTGGCAAAATTTTCTATGGCTCAGGGCTGGCGCCGCAGCTCCGCCGAAAGCTTTTTCCTTGGCGCCGCAACACCAGATATGACCATTAGCCACTACAAAGTGGTGCCGTAGCGCAGCAATTAGCAAGGAGACTCGCGCTGCAACGCCGAGTCTGGAATATAAAGACTGTAGAGTGGCGCCGCAACGCGGCCCATAGCAAGGGGGTTGGCGCCGCATCGTCGAGATCGGTCAACACCTACAAAAGAGTCGTGCCGCAGCACGGACTCTATATAGAAAGCTGGCACCGCAACGCTAGAACTAGAGAAGAAGGCTTAAGTGTATAAAGAAGGAAAAAAGCTAATTAACTATGAACTATATGCTTAAATGAATTGAAGTAACTTCAACGAGGGATGTTTAAAACCTAAAGAATGATGCCTATAGGTTGATGAATGATTACGGAAACGTAATAACAATGTAATACGATAAACCGTAACGAATGTTAAACAATCTAAGGCATAATTAGATTGAGAAGAAGGGTAAGATATAGTAGTGACCTTACATAATTGTTTATGACCTAATGTGGTATGTTATGTAATCATGTATTGTAGAATCCTTAAAGACACAAAGGGAATTTGTATTAACGACAGAAGACGCTAAAGGCAAGTGTTCTAACCCTTGTCTATGTTCATTCTGGATAAGCTTTGTAATTCATGTATCTTACGCATGAACTGATGAAGTCAAAGCCAATTCCTTCGCTAGACTTAATGTGTTTGTGGATTTTGTATAATCTATCGAACTACTGTAAATGTTGTTAAGTTTTGCCAAACTATTTTGGTATGGTTTTCAAAAGGAGACTGAGTATGCATGGACAAATGTTTTGTCCTCAAATGACAGGCACGTGAGTTTGCCAAACCTTAAATGTGCATACGTTTAAAGAAAGTAGTGTTGTACAATATAGAGTACTATAGGCTGATCACCTAGACATGCCTGTAAGATATATCGGACTTACAAACTTGGTGTCGGGTTGTCCCTTTCAAAGAAAGAATGAAATGCTCAAGGTCTTGGACCGAAATTGATGTTTTACTAAATAATATTCATTGTGAAACGTTTTAAAGAAAAGAGAAGTGCTATTTTGAATTATCAATAGTACTTCATAACTATTGTTTCAGTTATTGAAGATATACAATTTATATGATTCAAGCCTGTTGTTAAATGAAATTGGCATACTTGTTGAGCTAGTTATGCTCATTCTTGCTTGAACCATATGAATGCAGCTAAGACCGAACGGACTGAAGGTTCAGGAAAAGATAAAGGGAAGGCCAAGGAAAACCAATAGGCCAAGGAAAACCAATGGTTATCATTGTTCCGATGGCCGTTGCCACAGGTACGATTATTATCGTATTGTTGGTCGTTAACTATTGGTTGGGCTGACTCATTATCGCGCTCTAATAACTGAGCCCTATTCACAACATCTGAATATAAACAAAGTTTGTGAGAAATGAGGTATTGGCGTATTTCGGGTTTCAAACCTCGCAGAAACATTCGCGTCATTCGCCCCTCGTTGTTTACCAAATGAGATGCAAACCGGGATAACAAAGCATACTTAGCTTCGTACTGCGACACGGTCATATTGTTTTACTCCATTGCTCATCTCAAAATTTATAGATGTCATTCTCAAATACTGTCACAAAACAAGGGTTAATTAAAGAAAATGACATACCACATTATACCCCTATATTCTGACCGACCAACAAATAAGCTTAGGTAGGACACACTAGCGAAGGATTTACTCGTCTCTCCCCTCCTAGTTCTATTCCCCGATCTCCGCCAAAAACCATATCCCTAAGCTCTGATACCAACTATGACGCCCCCAAAATAGGTCCAATCCACCCAACCTATTCTTAGTCGCCAAATACATGGTATAGAAAATAACTACAACTTCATTATTGCAATTGTCGTGCAAAATACGACAACATATATACTGTGGGTTTAAAATACAAATATTATCTTCTAGACAATATCTACACTCAAATAAGTCCTCATTACAATTATTGATACACTATTTTACAAAATATTGAGGACTACTAAGACAACTGTTTTGAATCATCACTCCACACCCCGACTAGTTCCCGCTATATTATCGCCTCCTGAGAAGAAAAATGGAACAAAAAGGAAAAGGGTGAGCTCAACTAGCCCAGTAAAGAATATTATGACTAAGATAATATAGAACAAAATATCGTTAGTCCTCAACAGGGAAAAATCTGATAGAATACAATAGACAACAAGTTTTAGATCAACAACTGCAGCAGAAACAACAATTCATTAGAAGAGTTAAGTAGAGAATGAAATCTACTATCATTTATGAATTTAAAAGTCCATCATTAATATTTTATCCTTGTAACATCAATCATCAAATATTCATCTTTGCACTACGGGCCAAAGATATTCATTTGTATCACCAGTTAGTCATGTTCATCTCAACACATGTTCATCTCCAAAGTTGGGTTCGCCTCACCCTATATGATTCACCAAATATAACTACTAAATGATGTATAAAATATAACACACTATTCTAAAGTTCTCAATAAAAATATTTCTATACTATTTAGGGAGAACCTTCACAGCTAGAGACCACCGTTCTATTCTCCTGTTACCCCCGCTCGACCCAGCTACACTCTTATTACCTGAAAGGAATTATGAAGCAAAAGGGTGAGGACAAATAGCCCAGTAAAGAATATCATGACTAAAGATAATTAAATTATTAATAGCCTTCATCATTAATAAATTAGAGATTTAGAACATATGATAGATGATAAAACTTTTCAACCATAGTTACAACGAAACGAGTAATACATTAGAAGAGTCAAATAGACCACAAAGTCTATTATCTTCTCCGTGTTAAAAATCCAACAACAATATTTTATCCCTGTAACATCAATCAACAGTTCTGGTCCACAATCATATGAATAACTCATAATCAAAATTGTGGTTCTAAATTCCTCTTCTCATCCAGGACAAAGATAATTTTCATCACCTGTCTTTACCTGAAACATCAAAGATCATGGTTATACCAAATCACAGTTCCTGCTCATAATCATACTGATAAATTCATCTTTGCACTATGGCCAAAGATATTCGTCAATAGTTCATCTTTGCACTACTGGCCAAAGATATTTAACAATAGGTCATCTTTGAACTACAGGCCAAAGATATTCAACAACATATCATCTTTGGACTACAGGCCAAAGATATTCAACAACATATCATCTTTGTACTACAGGCTAAAGATATTAATATCTCAAATAAATATATAATCATTTCAGAATTTATATAAACAATAATTATAACCATGTTGATCAATTCACCTTTGCACTTAAGCTAAAGATATTCAATTATAAATTCAATGGTCATGATCATACCAGTCAACAATTCAACTTTGCTCTACTGGCCAAAGAGAACCCATAGTCACGATCATACCAATCATCTACCCATCTTTACACTCAAGTTAAAGCAAAATTTCAACACCAAGGTTACAAAAATATTATATATGATAATAAGAACAATATGATCAAAACATGGATTTAATTTCAAGAGTAAGATTCATAAATCAACGATAATTTAGTCAGAAAAAAAAACCAAATTTGTTGTGAATAGTACCCGTGAATAGTAACTCGTGAATAGTAGCTTATAAATAGTAACTCATGAATAGTAACTTGTGAATAGTAACTCATAAATAGTAACTCATAAATAGTAACTCGTGAATAGTAACTCATGAATAGTAACTCGTGAATAGTACTCCGTATTTGTACATAGTACCATATACGTAAATAATGTCATATACATAAAGAGTGTCATATACATGAATAGTGATGTATACTTGAATAGTGCCGTATACATGAATAGTGTCGTATATGTGAATAGTAACTCTGACATGAAAAAGGTAGAAATTCCACAATAAAATTCATACCAATATTTCGGTATAATGATATTGAAAGAATAACATCATTAGGAAGAAAATAACATCTCTTACTATCCCTTACAATCCTTTACTATCCCTTACAATCCCGTACCTAAAAAAAATCGTACTTTCGGCTGAAATATCAGGTATAAGGGTAAAGAAAACTTGCACTGTTGAATAGCAACTCACAAAGTATCTAAATATTCACATAATACACTCGATAATATAGAGAGAGAAAGAGAGAAAACTTGTTTCTGGTGTGATTTTCAATTCTAACTCAACACCCTGTTTATAGGAAAATATTAGAACGCCAAAGCAAACTTGACCTGCAACCTGATGGCTTTACCTGCTACTATTCCCACCCACCAAAAATTTTAGCACATTTCTTCACCAACCAAAAGTGGGGTCCACTTATTCTAGAAATTTCTAAAATCAATTATAAATTCAAAAACTTCAACAATTTCTGAATCAGTCACCTTTTAAAATTCATAACAAATCATATGTTAATTTTTAACGGTTCAAAATTTGTGGACATATACTCAACTTATATATGTATAACATATCCAAAAATCACAACGATCCAATGCTCAGATTAAAATTTATAACTCATGCAATATAGCTTAAGAACACTGATTTTTCGAACTATAAGTCTTTTGGACTAGTTTCATTCAAACAGTCACCACGACAAATCCACAAAGAATTTTTTGGGTTATTTCAATTTCTACGGTTAGCTTACTTCCAGGGCTTTCTTCTGATATATGGCTCATCTCTTAACTCATTATACACAAAGAGTTATGGATTTTATAAAATCAAGTAATAAACTAATTTTTCTGAAAATCCCATATTTCGTTCTTCTTTTGACAAAATACTGATAAAACACCTCAACTTTTTAACCACAAAAATATATCCCTCATTTATATCCACATAAAATAAATATTTCCTTATCATATGAATCATTAATTAATTATTCACAAATAATATTACACAATCATATTTATGACAACCAGGCCGTTCCCAGGAAAGAGGGGGCTTTCCAATAAGGATTTCTCCTTACTGGTGCGCAATTAGATGACTAAACCTTTCCTTAGACAGAACTTTCTAGACATTGTCAATAATGTTATCTAATAATATTATTCAAATAATATGAATTATTAATCTGATAATGGAAAATACTGTGCAGCAACAATTATTGAAACAACAATAATATAAAATATCAACGCAGCAATTATTGAATCAATAAAATAAAATATTGAACAATAACTACTGTAACAATTATTGAGTAGTGCCTTCTTACGTAAGAATCAATAATTGGTGCAATACCGTGTGCTACTGTATTTTAACCACCGGGTATTCCAACAGTATTAACGGTAACAACTACGCCGTTATTTATAAATAACTTATACTTGTCGTTTTTTTCATCCAATCGCTTTCCGTTATGGGGCCCACACAAGGCTGCGCCATCGTACGAATATTCCCCGACAGCAAGAATATTCCACGACCAAACGAATATTCCCCGAAAAAATAAATATTTTATAACAACTTGCTTATTTTGCAAAATTTGCACATTTCACCCATAACCAAAGTATTATATCAAATTAACCCCTTATTATTCACAATAATATTTAGAGAAAATTTGATTTTATTCATTAATAAGT
Source organism: Panax notoginseng (assembly GCA_016801055.1). Taxonomy (NCBI): domain Eukaryota; kingdom Viridiplantae; phylum Streptophyta; class Magnoliopsida; order Apiales; family Araliaceae; genus Panax; species Panax notoginseng. The sequence goes on from CM029016.1 coordinate 123,539,439, forward strand.
TGGGGTCTTACATCAGCCCTTAGTACCATATTGTGCACAATATCTTAACGCTAACGCATAAGAAAATCCCTTTGCAGGATTGTTCATCTCAGTTTGACATTCGAGTCCGCACCAAAAGAAGTTTGGTTTGGATAGTTCAATAAGGGTTCTGAAATGTAGAACGTTCATCAACTAAGGACTAGTTGAATCAATAAGGTTCACTAGTCTAATAAGGTTTAACAATAACGATATTCAATTTGAATAATAATCTCAAGAAGTATACAATAGAATGATTATTGTATAACTGAATCATGCTTTGAAAAGATAATCAATCTTTAATATAACATTTGAATTTGAATAATAGTAATGATAATATACTCGAGGTAAATAAAAATCTTGAACAGTAATGACAAGTAGGGTTAGGAAACTTGCCTCGTGTGTAGATTACACTTTAACTACCCTCGTTCTTTGATTTTAATCTTACATATCATTCACATTCACAATACCAGATAATTATAACTTAACTAATCATCAAAACTCATTCTCTTTGTCTACTTTGATTATTAACTAAACTTAGTCAAGTTATCACATTTACTGTCACATAATATCACTTAATGAATAATAATTTAATTATGAAGTCAATAATTTAATCCACATGTATTTATGTTATTTACATGTTAAACATCTATTTTAACATCACATTATACTTCTAACATAGTTTTATGTTCATTACATTAAGTTACTAACACATTGCTAGACTTAAATTTTTTTTAAAAATTTCTATTTCTGTACTTTCTGGAGAGTGGCGCTGTGGCGCCACTGTTACACTTGATCTTCGCGCTGCGGCTAGACACTTGGCGCAGCGGCGCGGTGGCGCTGCGGCGCGGTGGCGCGGGACTTAAGTCGCTGGACTGGCACCGCGGCGCGGCGAGCCAGAAACTGTTCTGCAATTCGCGAAAACTGCAGAACACAGCCCAAAAATTTCCAATTAAATTACTACTACACGAAATTAATCATATACACATGTTATAATTCATGCATAAACATAGCCCAACATTTATAAAATGATTTTAACCATTTAAAACACATAATCACATAATTAAATTATGCAAATTGTACTGTTCTTGATGTTCTTGAAGATTTTGAACAAAAATATATAATTTAACACTACGGATTCGTTATAACACCGAATCCGTTCGTTTAAGGCTTGGTCTCTTCGTATCAACATGCATAATCAAATAAGAGTGTAAATTTTACGAAAATATTTATGTTTGACACCTTAAAGTTACGTATAAGGCCATATGGCCAAAATCCAAACTCTGTATTTTTTGAAATAACAAGTCATCAATAATACGATATGTTTTCATGAATTTGATGATATGGTTTACATAATATATATAATTAAACACGATTTGATATGTCATAACACACATACAGCCCATAATCATTACTCCTAATCCAATTACAAAAGGTTACCAAAAACTTTAAAAGTCATTTTCATGAAAACTAAAATACGTAAAGTAGTAATTGGGAATGAGAGATTACCCAAAGTGTTAATGAGTAGAGATAAAACTCTTTTCAACACAGAGATTCTCACAATTCCTCTGAATTCTCTCTCAAATTCTCTCTGGTTAGTTTTATCAGACTTAGAAAATGAAGAAAAGAAATAAGACGTCGTATTGTTAAAAAAAAAGTTTGGCGCGCGTTGGTGGTCAGTTACCCAGTCATGGGTTAACTGGCCCCAACTCCCTTTAGTGCCATGTTTGGCTAGATAGAATAGGTTTTAAAAACCATTTAATTTAATAAAGCTTTATCATATAGTTTAATAAATGTCACTCCCAATTGCACAATAATTCATATATCTTATTTAATATAAATAAAATATAATAACTTCTCATAAATTCACATAGTCATATATTTAATGTTCTCATAAATAAATAATGTCAAATTATTAATTCTCTAATTAATAATTAAATTAATTTAAATAACATCATGCTTAATTAAATATTTCTTTTAATTCAATAAGCTCACATAATTACATACTTGAATAATAATTATTCTCTACATTAATTTAATAAATGTAACGCATATAATTAAATTAATCTGCCACATTTGCATCAAATAATTATTTAATCCAATAATTAAATTATCGAAAAAAATATTTATTTAATTCAATAAATATTAAAATTAAATTGCAAAAATCTCGTTCGTCAAAATAAAGCCATCCTTTAGTAAATGTCTATAGTCACTTTTCTTCCATTGTGTAGTTTTTTACTCTGAAGTCATTGTGGGGGCTCCGAATACTTGTTTCGAGTCTTGTAATATTTGTTTAAACATCTTAGCCTTGAGGTGAAATGACCCTTTTGCCTTTCTGTCACTATTAAAGAAAAATGTACTCCTTGTGTCCCGTATTAAATGTCCTAATTTTCTTTTTAGTATGTTCCACAACAAATGTCATATTTCTATATTAGTAACTATTTTTATCTTATTTTTTTGCTTGTACCCTCATAATCTTTTTAGTCAACTTTTGTTGGAAACTTAAAAAATGATAAAAGGTTTACATTGGGAAATAATGTATTGTTATACCACTTTCTATCTCATATTATCATTATAACATCTCTTCTATTTAATGTAAGAATAACAATAAAAATGATAAAGTAGCTAGAAATATACTTATTGGAATGTGAGAATAATAACAAAAATGATATAGAAAATTGATTCATGTGGGAACTAGAAAGAAATAATTAATGTTAGAGTCATAAAAAATGAATGGATACTTTAATTAAAAAGTTATTTAAAAGGACAATTTAAGTAAAAAAATATTATTACGGACAGAGGTAGTACAAATTTTGGATGTCACAATGAAGAGTTAGTTTTACATTTGAGTAAAAAAAAGTACATAACTTATATATCCGAGGGATCCGGTTAGCATAAAATTAATTTTATAATAAGTTGGTCAATCGACTAATACAGTGCTAACACACAAAGAAATGAGAGAGATCTTCGACAAGTCTATATTCAACAAGTCATTTGAGAAAACGAATAAATTAAAAAAAAATATTGACACCGATAACTTTGCCCATTTAAGCCATAGATATAAATTAACCATTACTCCAAATTCGTAAAACCTTTTTCACTCCTAAACAGAAACAATAACACTCTATTTCTGAGTTTTGAACAGAAAAGAAAAGAATAGAAAACTTAAATTAGAACAGAAAAAAAAAGAATAGAAAACTTGAAGTTTTCATTTGTGTTGTTTCTGAGTTTTTAATAGAAAATGATAGAAAATTTAAAATTGAGTACATGAGTTGTAATTTAAAATTTATTATATTAAAAGTTGAAGATAATATGAGAATTATAAAAATATTACTTATTCCAATTTTTTTTTGTCCAAATCAGGCTAATTTTGGACGGAAAACTTTGGCATGAAAATTGGCCAAGTTTTTTATCTATTTTTTTTTTTCTTTTCTATTTATTAAAAGACTCAAAAATATAAAAATTGAAAAGAAAATTTAAATTTTTCGTAATTTTTTTTTTTTTATCCATTATAAAACTCAGAAACAGTTTGACCCCGATTTTGGCATCATAAAAATCCAGGACAAATCTTTAGACGCTAGCATCGATATTCAATTCATGACACTGCAGAGAGAAATAAGGAAAGGGTGAATTATACCGATAAAAGAAAGAAAGAGTGAAAATAGAGAAAGGCAGACAGAGATGGACGGACCACCGCAGAACGATTGGTGTTCAATATGCCATAGTAGCTTTCACATTCCTTGCCAAGCCAACTGCTCTCATTGGTTTTGCGGTGAGTTATTCATACTTGCTGTACTTCATGTTTAAAATTCATTGCCTGTTTATCTTTTAGTAGTTAGGTCAGAAAAATTTCAAATGATACAACTGCAATTAATTTGGCAACTAAAAGTCGTATTACGGAAAAGATTTGTGTTACCAGATGCGACTTTTGTTGCGATTATACATATCAATCAATTAACCAATCATCTGTATTAATTTACAGACTATGCCATTGTGCCTGTTTGCGGCAAGAATCAACATGTATTTGTGGCAATATATAGGACTCATAATATTATGTGGAAGGAATGCCATATGTATATCAACAATGTAATCTATCTTTAAATTGATTGAAAACAAATTAATTTGGAAATAAGTGTGTAATATGTGGTGAGATATGTTGATGATTCAAAACTGAAAAACTTATCTTTGTTGCTGTTTGGTTAAATTACCTTGAATGTTTTTGGGTTTATTCTTCCTCCACATGAAAAGATAGAGGCAGTGTCTGGATATCTCTTAAAATGGGATCATTGTTCATTTATGGCATTTTAAATGTAAAATTAGGTGAAGTATTAAGCAGTTAGTTTTCAGGGGTAATTAAGATAAGAATATGCATTAAATACAAGAAAGTAAACATGTCATATAATATTGAAGTAATGACCATAAATTGGTACAAGTTAATGCCGTACTATAGTGCGAGAATGTATGATAAATCAAATGCACAAGCAAAGATGCAAGTGTAACTATGATGCTGGAAATATGAAGAGGCAAATACTGCAGAATTGCAGAAATATAGTGGCCGAGATTCCTTACAAAATCTAAAACTATACTGGAGTTTGTATCTTATGCATAAATATCTTACGTTGAAGGGATATAAATTTTGTGCAGTATTGAGAAACCCACTAAGCTGACTCCAAATGATTCTAGATTCCAGCTATGCTTCCTTCTCTTATGGCCAATTTGAGTAGAAAATTCTCTTTATTCCTCCGTTCGTCTCAATACTTGGGACATTTGTATTCAGATTCCAACCATCCAATGTGCCTGTATTACCTTGCTCTATCATGCCACGTGGTTCCTTGCCAAAGCTACACCCACATGCCTCATCTTTCACTCCTTCCCATGCGACCTTGTTCTGGATCGATTTGTTACAGAATAACGATTCCTTCTATACTTCGACAACGAAAGAATCCTAGCTAAACAGATTTGCGCTCCTACTAACCAAACAAGTATCTCATTAAACTTACTCCAACTGTCGGCTTACTCCAGTAGGTTGCCAATGATCCAAAAACAACATTTCCCCCAATTCTATTGATGCGGGAAAGGGACATGGAGTATATTAATTATTTGACATTGTTATTTATTGGTAAATTAATTGTAACTACGTTCTTTTAGTTAGGTAATATTATTATATCTTTCTAATTATTGAAGGTAGTTATTAGGAGTTCGTTTCTATATCAAATCAAGTTTTTTAAGTTTTATTGAAATCACTTATGCCAATATGGCCTTCAGGTGTTGTTCTTGTAGCCATTTTCCTTCGTTTTTTCCCCTTGTTTGTCCATTTTCTAGACCCTTCTAGACCTTATCTTGCATCACCCATTGTCCACATTTTAAGATCTCTTTCGTCCCAAGCTCAATGGGAATTCAAAGAGGAAATAAGACCCATTCAACTTAGAAAGCTCAACTCCCCAAGGCACCTCATCTCCTATTTTCCCACGAATGCAACTATGCCATTGTTAGAACTAGAGTGTCAAAGTCTACCACCTTCCACACAAGACATCGTTTGAACCATTTTACCCTCCTTCCCCAAGAATGCTCTTTGATTTCAAAGTATCCGTTTGGCCCAAATAATCTTCCACGTTAAGTCTTGCCATGGAAGAATTTCCACTACCTCATTGTACAACTAGTTCTGAATAGGTATCTTAGACAATGTTCTAAAAGGCGTTAGGCGGAAGGCGGCCGGCCAGGGGGGTCTAGGCGTGGCCTAGGCAGAATTTTTTATTTTAAGACAATTTTAATATTTTATCTTATATTTATCCAAACAAAACAATAATATAAAGCAAAACAATCTATAATAAAGATAATAAAGGTCTTTACTTAAAGTTCAAACACATCCATATTACTAATGTCAAAGTTCAAACACAGACATGCAATTGCTCGAAGTTCAAACATATTTTTAACATATTAGTTTTATTCATAAACAATATTGCTATTAAATAATAAAATTTAAATTTTCAAAAATTTAATTCAATATTAAACTCAAGAAACTAAACATAAATTTAAAAATTAGATTGAATTAAACTACAAAAATTACAACTATAATAAAATTATCTATTTTGACTTGATATTGTTCACTTCTTGTTGTGATTTTATATGTTACAACATGTATTATGAATATGGTAAATCATTAAAAAAATAAATATATCAAGATCTGGTTTGGGTCGTTATTAAAATTAAAAAAAACTTCTCTACCTAGACCCCGCCTAGGCCCGGAACGATTTTTTTGCCGCCTTGGGCCTAGGTGAAGCGCTAGGGAGGCCTGGCGCCTAGGCAAGTCACTAAAGGGGGGTCTAGTGCCTAGGCGGGGAGCTAAGAGGGGCCTAGCGCCTAGGCGGGGTCTAGGCGGGGATTTTTAGAATAGTGATCTTAGACATAGTTGTTACGGCGCCACGACGAGTCATAGCGGTAGCCGACTGTCTGGACGCCTAGACGTCTAGGCGACAAGGCGACCGCCATGGCGTCCGTAAGGCGACAAGTCGTTTACAATGTGTAATTTATATATTATTTATTTTACTTAACAAGTATACTAGGAATAAAATTTCATATATATTAAAACTCAAAACATAACACTATGGAATAACATTAAAGACGTAATTATGTAAATACTTGGCAATAACAATCCAAAAACAAAACACTTGATATTAAAAATTAGTAAAAGAAATGAAGAATTCAACAAACACCACATAGAAAATAAAGTTGCAACCAACCATCACAAATATGTAGTCTAATAACTAATAAAACACCACCATAGCAAGCCAAAATAATGTCTAGACTCTCTACACTAGTCGAGAAACATCGTTCAATCAAAATCATCATAGAAAAGGTCATCTCCATCTCTTCCACGAGAACTACTCTCATTCAAAGGCGTAGGTGATGGTCTTTCTCCAAAATTATCCTCCACATCTTCATCATCATCTGGAATTCTCTCTTCTTCATCAACTTCATTATCGGAGTCGGAATCCATCAACCTTGATTCCCTTGAAGTTGAACCACCACCACGTCGAGAGTACGTCATGAGATTATTACTAATATTAGCACAAGCACTCCTTGAAAGATTGCGACCCTCAAGCGTGTTAGATGCATCGGTTGTTCGATTCACATCATTCCATGTAAGATCCCCCCGGGATGAACATCGGTATCATTATTGATCCATTCATTACCCCATTCAAAGTCATCAATGACTAATGGATCAAAATGGAAAAAAGCATCTTTACCCAACTGTGGTTGTAGTGTTTTAAGCAATTAGTCATTGTGCTTTTAAAATATTTAATTAGCCCATTGTACTTTTTAAAAATGTTCAATCAAGCAATTTCGTCTAATTTTGCTAACGGACGTTAAAAAATTGGGGGGAAAAAACACCTTTATCCCACTGTGCTTTTAAAATATTCAATTAGCTCACTGTACTTTTTAAAAATGTTCAATCAAGCAATTCCGTCCAATTTTGCTCACGGACGTTAAAAAATTGGGTCTATTTTCCTACGTGGCTTTAAAAAATAAAATACAAATAATGTCCGTGAGCAAAATTGGCCCAATTTGTATTTTATTTTTTAAATGGGGATGAATAATATAAGAATTGAATGTAAAAATATTATTTAATACTAATATTTATGTCATGTACGTAATTTAAGAGAATATTGGATAAAATTTAATTAGAAATTACCAAAACTAAAAATCACGACATCAAGACATATGTAACAAAATACTAATAAATTATATAAAATAAAATTGTTATCTAATAATCATATAGTAGATAACAAAATACTAATAAATTATATAAAATAAAATTGTTATCTAATAATCATATAGTAGATAATTTAAGAAAAAATTAAGAAATTTAAATTTTATTATTATCATTTATCATAATAAAACAATGTTATTGATCATATTAGATATGTTAATAAAATTTAAATCTTTAAATATTCTCTTAAATTACGTACATGACATAAATATTAAAATTAAATAATATTTTTACGTTCAATTATTATATTATTCATCCCCATTTAAAGATTCTATTCTATTTGAGCGTTTAACTTTGACTAAAAATTAAAAATATAAATTTAAATTAATTTTGTTTTTGAATTTTTTTTCTTCTAAAAATCATAATTCATATATCTCACGTGGTCTAATATGGAACACCATATGTCACCGATCAACTATTCCAAACTATAAATTCTTAAACTAATAAACTTAGTTAATAATTTTGGTACTCATGGTTTTAATCATGATCAAATATATGTATGACATCGGCGCATATATATATATATATATATATATATATATATATATATATTTCCAATATAAAAAATAAAATTACTCCAAGGTCAAGATGGTCACGAATCCAATCCTACCCACTAAACTTAATTGAAAATTACCAAAACTAAAAATCACGACATCACGACATATGTAACAAAATACTAATAAATTATATAAAATAAAGTTGTTATCTAATAATCATATAGTAGATAATTTAAGAAAAAATTAAGAAATTTAAAATTTATTATTATCATTTATCATAATAAAACAATGTTATTGATCATATTGGATATGTTAATAAAATTTAAATTTTTAAATATTCTCTTAAATTACGTACATGACAAATATTAGTATTAAATAATATTTTTACATTCGATTCTTATGTTATTCATCCCAATTTAAATAATACAAATGACGTCCATGAGCAAAATTAGCCCAATTTGTATTTTATTTTTTAAAACCACGTAAGAAAATTGACCCAATTTTTAACGTCCGCGAGCAAAATTGGACGGAATTGCTTGATTGAACATTTTTAAAAAGTATAGTGGGCTAATTGAATATTTTAAAAGCACAGTGGGGTAAAGGTGTTTTTCCCCCAATTTTTTAACGTCCGTTAGCAAAATTGGACGGAATTGCTTGATTGAACATTTTTAAAAAGTACAGTGGGCTAATTGAATATTTTAAAAGTACAGTGGGGTAAAGGTGTTTTTTCCCCCAATTGCTAATTGCTTAAAACACAACAACCATAGTGGGGTAAAAGTGCTTTTTCCCGGATCAAAATTATTGTCAAGTTCACGTCTCTTTTGGAACCTTGAGTCGATCTTTCGATTGTATTGGACATACACCAAGTCACTCAATCGTTTGTGTTTGTGTTCCAATCTATTCCTCTTCGTATGAATCTAAAATAAATAGAACAAAAAATAATAATATTAATAATAAAATTTTAATAATAGTGAATGATTTATTCCTTTTGAAATTTGAACTAACAATAGAAAGTACTTACAAACTCAAATGTACTCAAATTGCGCTCGCAACCGGAAGAAGAACAATAGAGGCCTATAATTCTTTTTGCAAACAAGGATAGCTCATAGTCCGCGCTCTAAAAGCATTCCACCAATCAACTAGCAAACATTTAAAAGAAATAACTATTTTTAAAGAGGAAAGGAAGAATGTATATAAATTATAATCATAATTTAGCTTTTATATATTTATATATATATTTTAATATACGTACGAGGATTCTTTATTTTCCGTTGTCTAATCACCATTTCTCTTGCAAAAGTATCGCAAGAAGCATCATAGTTGTCGGCTAGATTGCTTGTCTAGCAAATCTAACTCGGGCACCATCTTTGCAAGAACGTCATTGAAGTCATCTCGTAAAGTATTAGCAAACAACCGACGTTCCTCTTTGATATCAAAGTACTTGTCCGGATTGAGAAACAACGTAGCCCTATATAATTTTTGCTCCATTTGATTTTTCCATCGTCGCTCAACAATTTCAATTACCTTGTTATACATTCTTTGTTTGTTATCAAATGCATCTTTGATTTTTTTCTTCGCGCATTCCATCGCAGTAATAATTTCCTGCATAGCAAGGTTCTCATCACTATCAACAATCCTTAAGACTATAAGAAGTGGCTGTGACGCCCTAATGCAATCCTCAACAGTATGCCAAAATGTTGAAATAACAGTATCACATACTTTCTTCCCTGCTTCAGTAGCCGACAACTTTGATTTTGACCAATCCTCGTTGATGAACAAATGCCTCGATGCATCTTTATTCTAGTACAAGCTCTGCAAGGTGAGGAAAGCTGTAGCAAACCTAGTAACTGCGGGTCTCACAAGTTCCCTCCCATTCGTTTTCTCCTTCATCGCACTAAGAAGACGACCATGTCTATAAATGAATGTTATAATTCTCCTTGCATTTGTGATTGTGGACTGGAATTGTTTCAACTTGCTTATGTCCTCTAACATTAGGTCAAGGCAGTGAGCGGCACAAGGTGTCCAAAACAGTGTTGGTCTCCTCTCCATTAGTATATGCCCCACTGCCTTGTAATTTGAAGCATTGCCTGTGACCACCTGAACAACATACTCGGGGCCAATTTTCTCGATCTTGCTATCAAGTAGATTTGCCAACATTGTGGCATTTTGAGACTGACTGGAGGCATCAACAGAACCCATGAAATAAGCCCCCTCCGGACTATTAACATGGAAATTCAACAAGTGTTTTTCCCTCTTATCTGTCCAACAATCCGACATGAGTTAGCAGCCGTATTCCTTCCAAGCAACTTCATGTTTCTTCTTTAAGCCATCGATTTTCTTCTTTGCCTTCTCAAGTAAAGGAACCCTCAACTCGTGATACGTTGGAGGCTTGAAACCCGACCCATATTGCCCTATGGACTCAACCATTACTTCAAATCTCCTTGAATTTGCAGCATTGAATGGTATGCCACATTCGTAAAAAAAGTCGGCAACGTGCATTTGGACTCTCCTTGTCCTCCGATGTCTTCAAACGACTTTCAATACTCGTTTGGCTCAAACGCTTGCTATGCCTCTCCTCTACAACTTCTCCGGGAGTCTTCCTTAGAAGTGTTTCAATCGTCTTAGCTTTTGGTTGTGGATTTTGGAATTGAAATACAACATTCTTCCTTTTAGAAGTCATCCCAGAACTTGGGATAGTGTTAGATGAAGTATTGGAAGCCATGGTTGGACGAGCAGATGATTGTTCTTCTTGCACTTCTACTACATCATCATCATCTAGCTCAAGTGGCTTGTTCCTCTTTCTACTATTCAAAGCCGTTTGTATCTGTCTCATAATTTCTGTTGTTGTTTTAGGACACTTAGCTACATCTCCATAATTTTCGGCTAGATGTTGTTTGAGCCTTTTGATGTTCGAATGACGTTTCTTTCCACAAAGTATACATTGCACGACATTCTTATTACTTAAATCCAGCCAATATCCATATTTCCAACTCGGATCGTTCAATTTAGCTTTTCTTTTAGGGTCCTTCGTTATATCATAATTATCGGCCCCCAAACTTTTCGCCATTTTACTGTCTACACAATACAATCAAATAAAAAATATAAGACAAACATATATAATATAATATTTATATAGAATTCACAATCTCAAATTCACCCACAAATATCTCTGATGATGCTGACATTATTAATACTATATAATATATATAGTGATATCAAATAACTAATAATAGTTCATATTATTTAGTCCAAATGATGAGTTAACCATAAAGTTAAGGTCAAAATAATAACTAACAGTCATGCATTTATCCATTATAGCATACTAAGCATAGTAGTACTACTGTACTAATTTACATATAATTAAACAATCATTATTTTTCATGTTTGATTGATTTCTTTCTTTCATTCAGTGAAATATGTACTTGCAAAAAAAATAAAGAAAATGATATGATATAATTAATAGAAATGAATGATATGGAAATGATATAATTAGTATTACAGTCAATACTCAATGCTCAAGAGAAATGAATGATAACTGATAAGGTAAAAAAAAAAGCCAAACAGGTATATATAATTATATATAAATATGTCTGAAATATTATAAATTTATAATTATACATATATAAATTTATATATATATATATATATATATATATATATATATATATGACCCAAATGCAAAGCATAAAGGCTAAAAAAAAAGGACATGCGTCTGTTTTAATAAGACAGGCAGCAGAAAAAGAAAAGGGGAAGAGGAAAGCAGCCCAGAAATAGAAAAGAAGCTCGAAAAAGGGGAAGGGGTTGCGCCATACCTGCCGACTGTTGACTGCCGATCTCGCTTTCTTCTTCAATCTCGGTCACTCGCTGCTCTTGATCGATCGATCGCTCGCTCTCGGTAAGCAAAAAAGATGCAGTCTCTGTGACACCCCCAAATTCGAGTACTTCAATTCCTACGGGATTTGGTGTTCACTGTCTAAACATCATGTATCTATCTACCCATAATAAATGAAAAAAAAACCATAAATAGATAAAAATAAATCCTCTCCTTATGGAGTTACAACATCTGGATGTAAATACATCAATCCTAGGTCATACTAACCTTAAATCTCGAATGCGAAAACATAAACAAATAACAAGTCTTACACAACTTTAACATAAGTCTGAAACATAAATACATCAAATAAACAACAAGTCTTCATCACTTGTTAATTTTGCCCTTGCCTTTGCTAGTGGAAGGCTCGTCGGACCTTTCGTTCTTAACTGCAATGTTATTATTACGCAAGAGAGCACGATTGCCAAGAAGTATAATAATATAGCAATAAAATAATAACATGCGAATGAATCAAAGATTTCTGAAATAAGAAAACTCGGCTTTTGAATCAAGAATAAATAACAAGAATCAAAAGAACTTCTGAGAGTCATAATACCTTGAACTACGTCCTAGGTTGTCAAGTGTTTATACTTGAAACCTTTAACAGTCATAAGACTATGGACTCTTCTTCTTGTACTTAGGGGGATCAGCCCTTAGTACCATACTGTGCACAATATCTTAACGCTAAAGCATAATTAATCCCCTATAACATGATTGTTCATCTCAGTTTGACATTAGGGTCCGCACCAAAAGAAGTTTGGTTTGGATAAGTTCAACAATGATTCTGAAATTTAGAACGTTCATCAACTATGGACTAGTCGAATCAATAAAGGGTTCGCTAGTCTTACAAGGTTCAACAATAATTGATAGAATAATTTGAATAATAAAATTCAAGATGTATACAATCGAATAAGTATTGTATAACAAGAATTATGCTTTTAAAGAATGATAGCATCTAGTATGAAATCTTGACTTGAACAATAATAAACAAGATAGAATATGGAACTTGCTTTATGTAAAGAAACAAGATTTAGGAACTTGCCTCGTGCGTAGGCTAAACGATTATTACTTCCGTTCACCACAAGCCCTACACACATACCATATGCATTCACGACATTCATTAGTTACATTTTTACTTAATTATTTAATATAACTCCACTTTATTTAACAAATCATTACCCTTCTAATTTAATTACTTAATTAAATTAGAATATTTTCATTCCCTTATTATTATAGCACTTGAATAAATTATTTCATAATAATTTCCATCGAATATTTATTTTATTCCATAAATATTTCAACTAAACTATTTATTTTATTTGATAAATATTTTAATAATAATTTTCATCGAATATTTATTTCATTCCATAAATATCTCAATTAAAAAATTTATTTTATTTTATAAATATTTTAATAATAATTTCCATCGAATATTTATTCCATAAATATTTCAATTAAAATATTTATTTTACTTTATAAATATTTTAATAATAATTTCCATCGAATATTTATTCCATAAATATTTCAATTAAAATATTTATTTTATTTTATAAATATTTTAATAATAATTTCCATTGAATATTTATTTTATTCCATAAATATTTTAATTAAAATATTCATTTTATTTTATAAATATTTTAATTAATTATTTATTTTATTTTATTTTATTTTACCCGCTGGGGCGGAGTAATTTAGTTTGGTAACGCCCGCCGGGGGCTGGGTTACCCATACTCAGTTTCTGCAGTTCACGAACACATAACAAAGCTAATTTAGGCCAAAAAAGCTCACACAAGTTCAACCATGTGTTTTCGTGAAGAACACAGAATAGGGCTAAAAACTTTCAATTTCTTGTCCATTCATTAATTTAAGCATACACATATACTATAATTCATATATGATCATTACCCAACCTTCCTAACATAATTTTAACAACTTAATTCATATCTTGAATCAAATCCCATAATTTCACTGTTCTTATGAAAAACTCCATTTTTAACATTATTAACGAAATCAACTACTGCAAACTCATTTTTCGACCAAATCAGTCCGTTTAAGTTTCATTCTTTTCATTTTTACATGTATAAACGTAATCATTCATCAATTTACCGATTAATATGCAATTTAAACATAATTTTTTGTACTTATAAGCCATATTCATATATTTTCTCTGTAAAATTATAAAACTCCAATTTGAACATGATTTCATGGATTAATTATTCTAAAACACATATAGATCATATATAATTGAACTATACATGTTAATACACACATATATAACATCATAAATTTAACAATTGGCCATGAAAATTTAATTACAGAGAGTTAAAAGCCAGTTTTTCATGAAAACTTTAAGAACGTAAACTAAAAGCTTAGATTAAGGGATTACCCTTGATTTCTCTGCTTCAGTACTCAAAGATGACAAGACTCTTTTAATTTTCCAACTCTTTCTTCTTCAATCTCACAATTCTCTCAAATCTCTCTTTTCTCTCTCTGTGATTGAATTTTCCAGACTTAAACAATGAACTGAAGAATGCGTATTAATTATAAATAAACTGATGTAGTTGTGGTCAGTTAATCCCTTAGTGGGTTAACTGGCCAACTCCTCTTAAGGCCATGTTTGGCTAGCCTTAAAAGGCTCATTTTCATTTATTTTAATTAATCTCTTATAATATAGTTAATGGTCACACATCTAATTAATCAATTAGTTTTATTTAATTTAATTAAATAAAATAGCATAAAATCACATAAATTCAGTCACATAATTAAAATTCTTATTTATTAATTATGTCAAATCATTAAATCTCTAATTAATTAGAATAACATTATGCTTATTAATTAATTCATTTAATCAAATAAGCTCAATTAAATACATACTTTGAATATAACAATTCTCCACATTAATTTAATCAATGTAACACATAATTAAATTAATCTACCACAATTTCATCAATTAATTATTTAACCAAATAATTAAATCATCGAAAAATATTTGTTTAATTTAATAAATATTCCAATTAAATTACAAAAATCTCGTTTGTCACAGTCTCTGACTCTCTGCTTCTTTGCTCTCGGTCAGTCGGTCGTTCTCGGTCGATCTTCTGAGTTCTAATCGATCGATCGACTCTTCTAGGGCTAGTTTATATCATTTATGTTCATGCGACGTCGTTTTTTTAAAAACCCAAATCAGATTTGGGTCGACCAATAGAAACCAAGTCGCTCGATCATCCGGTTAGGCGTCCAAGTCGTCGCCGCTCTATCCAAGTTGACGCCTTTTTTCTCTAGGCGTTCGCCTTTCCGTCATCATCCAAGTTGTTCGCTCGCCTTGCCTGTTCTTTACCGACTAGGCATAGCCTAGGCGACGACTTAACAACTATGATCTTAGACTTTGATTCTTTTACAAAAAAAAATTTCAGTATGTGAGCCACTCTGCTCCATCCACTACCTCCCTTCTCTTCTGGCAATAACATAGTTTTGTGTCATCCCAAAGATGTAATTTCCTCTACCTCAAAGCTACCACAACCACAACGCTTCCTCTATCACAAAGCTTAAGCTCCCTTTGTTGTTCACATAGTGCTTCCGACTTTCCCTTTTTATAACCCTCGTTTTTGAAGCCCTTGCCAACTCCAAGCACTCACAAACTCGTTATAGTTCATCTTTCACCAAGCTAATGTTGCTAAAACTTAACCTCTACTCTGCTCAATGCGAAGAAAGAGAGGTTTGCCTTCTTCTGCTTCACTAAATCACATTAAATGATTTTCAACCTAACTGCACAAACGACTTTTTCTCTCTACTTGACATGCTTCCTTGACTTGTCACCTGTAAAGTATCCAGGGGCGGATCCAGAAATTTTTCCCAGCAGGGGCGGATTTTAACTAATTTTTTGTTGAAGTTAAATAAAGAAAACTTGAACTCATAATATTAACTAATCATAATAATGTTTACAAATTGCATAAATATTCATAATCTAAACTAAAAAAGAAATTTTAAATAAAAAATATTTAGATACAATTTAGAAGACAGAAGTTGAATGAATATACGTTTGTCTGTACTTGTATTTAGAATATGAATGAATATTTTTTTTGCCCCATTCAAGTTTAACTTTTCCATTAATTTGTCCCCTTAAACTTATTGATTCACTTACATATTTACCCTTACTGCTATACTTATAAAAAAATCCAGCAGCAGCTGCCTATGCTGCCCCCTTAATGGATCCGCCCCTAGAAGTATCAATACGGTAACGACATGAACGCAATACATGATACGGCATTTTTAGAAAAGTAGGATAAGATACGTTGGGGATATGTTGAAATATTATATATATGAAATATGAATATTTTGACGAGTAATTTACTTATTTACATAAATATACATATAATAAGTAAATTACAGTACATGATCATAAGCAAGTAGTTAATTTCTCAGTTTAAGCTCACTTAAAATACTAACACCTATTATAACATAACCAAAACGTAGGAACTCAATTTTTGCATTAAATATCATCATTTTCTCCCCATCATAAGATTTATTACTTGCATGGAATTTATCATTGTTAAGCCCAAGGATAGGAGTCAAACTGTAATGATCGAGAATTTTATATTTAGTTTACAATATTTATTGAGTTAAATAAATATTTTAGTTGATTTATTTATTGAATAAAATAAATAATTGATGAAATTATTGTGGATTAATTTTATTAGGTGCGATAATATTAATTCAATTGATGTTAAATAATTTTATAAATGGTGCGTATTTTATTACGTGATTATATTGGTACTATTCTAATTTAATTATGTAATTAAATTAGAGAGTTGAGAATTTTGTAAATTGTTATTAAATAGTTATTCGTATTAAATAATTAATTTAGATGGTTTATTTGTTAAATAGAATAAATTGGATGGATGTTATTGTGTAGTAATTTTATTAAAGTGTGACAAATAAACTATATGGTAAATGGATTATTAAAATAAATTAAAAAGGAGGTTTAATTCAGTTTTGCCAAACAAAGCCTTATGGCTTTTGAATTTTCAAAATTTTTATAACTGATGATTTTATAATTAATGATATAATTATATGTATAATGATTGTCAGTTTATGTATTTTTCTAAGCCTAAGTTGAAAGAACAGAGTAGAGAGTTAGAGAAAACACAGAGCGAAGAGAGAGCTTAGGAGAGTTTATGTGAGTTCTCTATAGTTTGACAAGAGAAGAAGAATCAAGAGAAGTAGTAATTCAAAGCCTCTCTACTTATCATATAACAAAATATAAACAAGGATTAAAGGTAGTAATCTAACTCTTTATTCTTAGTCCTTGTGTTCTTGAGTTTCTTCATGAAAAATTTGAGTTTTGGTTGATGAATTGTTAGATAATTGTTATATGTGTTAATAGATGGTTTGTAATATGTTAGTTGTCTTGTACAAATGATTTTGGAGAATCAAAATCCATGAAAACATGATAAATATGAAGAAATTATGTTTACAATGAGTTTACAGTAAAAATATATGTATATGGCTTATGTGATATTAAAATTGATGCTCAATTTGTATGATAAACCGTAAATTGATAGTAGATTGTGTTAATACGTTAAGAAACAAAGAGAATGCAAGTTGAAAGAACTAATTTGGTTGGTTAACGAATTCGTGGTGTTCGAATTTGGTAAAGATGTTAAAATATGAAATATAGAGCATGAACTTGATTTTTGAAGCTTTGATTTAGTGGTTTAGGTTGTTTATGTGATTAAGATGATTTTGTATATGGGTTCTTGGTTGTGTTCTTCACGAACTGTAGCAATTGAATCTGCATCGCGGCGTCGCAACGCCTGTTCTAGGTGTAAATCTGGCGCCGCAGTGCCAGAGCTGAGCTGCAGCGCCGGTTTTAAGCCTAAGTGTTGAGTTGCAATGCCAGAAATGAGCTGCAGCGCCGGTTCCCAGTTCGAAATGGGGCCCTACAGTGCCACTTGGCAGAGTGGCCCAGAAATGGTTATTTAAATGTACAACTTCTAGGGGTGTTAATCTAATCTCATCAAATGATCATGATAGCATGTTAACCATATAGTGAGATGTTAAAATAGATTGTTAACAAGTGTATGATGATTTTAAAGTTGTGAGTTAACAAATTGTATATAAGGACTTAAACTTGTTAACCGTAGGGTTGATAATGTGTTTATGAACCAAAGCTTGTGTTATGTGGCTAATACAATCAGATTTATAGCTAAGAGCTATAAAGATAAGTAAAAAGAGAAGACAATGATATTAGTTGTAATTAATTGGTAATTGTGATTTTAAATGATATGTGTAGGATAAATTGGAGAACGAGTTGTAATTGCTTAGCTTACGCACGAGGCAAGTTCCCCAACCTTTGCTACTTTATTATTCAGCAAGGTTTTCTTTTCACTGTTATATTATTTATACTTATGCAAATTCTCTATCTCTAATCTCTTATTAAGCAAGTTTCCTATCCCTAATTTGTTATTGTTACGCACCCTAATCCTTTATTGGGCAAGTCTCCTAACCCTACTTTTATGTTATGCAAGTTTCTTGAATCTACTATTCAATTGAGCAAGTTCTCTAACCCTAATATTTCATTATGCAAGTTCCTATTCTTAACTTGTTATCGTTATGCAAGCCCTTTATCCTTAATCTCTTATTGAGCATCCTTAACTCTACTTATCATTGATCAAGTTGTCTATCTCTATTTTGTTTATGTTTACGCAAGTTTCTAAAACTCACCTTACGTTAAGCAAATTATCTAATCCTTGCTTCTTATACTTTAAGCGAGGTTTCTTGACTTAACTCAAAGCTTATGTTCTTAAATACGCTTTCTAATCCTTTCTTAAAGCACTACTTCAATAAATGCTATTTACTCAGTTGTGAATGGTTGAAACTCTATCAGTTGTTGAAACATGAATTGTTTATGTACCTCTATAACCTTGAAGCATGAATTCGATGACTAACACTCGTTCAATTTATGAACCATTAAGACTCCATCTCTTATTGATTTGTTTATATACTTTGTTCATGTTGATACTGAAATTAAACTCTTGAATAGTTGTTGATCCCTAATTGATTCAACGAGTACTTAGTTGATGAACGTTCTAAAGATCTAGAATTCCTTTGAAACTAAATCCAAACCAAACTTTCTTTGGTACAGAAGATTAAAACTGAGATGAATAACCCTATATTAGGGGATTATTTTAGAGCTATGCAATAGCGTTAAAATGTTTGCGCAATACATAGTACAAAGGGTTGATCACCTGGAGTACAAGATGATGGTCCACATGGCTGTTTAGACTGTTAAAGGTTATAGTAGAATGCTTGCTAACCTGGGACATAGATGATGATTATAGTCTTTTAGACTGTTAAAGGTTAAAGTAGAAATACTTGACAACCTAGAACATAGTTCGTGGTCTTGTGACCCTCAGTGTATTCCTTTGATATTGATATTTGTTATTTGTTTTAAAGCTTTATTATTCCTTTGAACTCATAGCTCATGAATTAAAGTTTATTACTTCTGGTAAGTAAATATTACCAATTAAAGCTCAGTCGATTGTCATTCATAGACTATTATTGGACACTGTTCTTGTGGGCAAGTGTTTGCTCACTCTTGCACAAAACAATCCAGATGAAGTTAAGAAGTCTGAAGAGCTTTCTACAAGTAAAGGCAAAGGCAGAACGCTCGATTAGATGACATTTAGTTTACCTTTTATTTATGAAGCTTGTGTAATAGACTTGGTTATGTTTATATTATATTATTCCGCTGATGGTGTAATAATAAAAATTAGATGACCTGGGATTTATTTTCAGATTGTGTAACCCTTTAATGGAAGTTTTATTGTTTAAGCTTGCAAGTTTATATCCTTTGTTTATGGGTAGTTAGTTATGATTTAATTGGACAGTGAACACCAAATATGTGGGATTGAAGTACCCGGATTTGGGGGCATCACACAAACAGTTCATCAAAAGGATTTTAAACATCTCCAAGTCATAAGACACATAACAACATGTAAACTAAAAACATGATTAAGCATGCTGCGAGCTAAACCTATGATCCGAATAGCAATAGCATAACATTCGAGTCCCTAGAGTATCTAGAAGTATCCAAAATTAAAAAGATATAAAAGTATTAAATTTGAAGTATATGAGAGTATCATATACATATCCAAAAGCATTTGTAGAGTATTAGTTTCCAACATGCATTTGACACAGCGGAAGACTAGTAGAGACAATAGAAACAATCATAAGAATTGAATGTATAAACTTTGCGATCACATGAATCCACAAATGAAGGTAAAAACTTATTAAACAGCCACAATATATTGATTAAATCAAAATAATAATGGTTAATCATTTAGCAAAAAAAAATAAATTTAAAATAAAATAATGGTTAATCCTAAAACAACTGAAATAAACCTAAGCAATAAACTGAAAACCCTAATTGTGAAAGGAATAACAAATTACGAAAAAACCAAATAAGTTCAGAAACTAGTAAACAATTTGTAAGGCCCAAAACACATCTTTCCCTTCTTCTTTGTGCTTAAAACAACATCCGTCATGGCCAAATATGATGAGTCTTGTAGCTTTCGTTGAGAGTTTTGATTTGATATATTATGGGCCTATTGGATCAAAAGTTATGATCAAAACAAGATTAGCCCCTCTTGGGTTTGGAACTTTGGGTTTTATTCCTTTCCTTCCTTTGCACACTCGTGTTGTATCCTACACGAATACGTCGACCTATGAGAAGTATCTGTGTTTCATAGGTCTTCACTAATTAGTGTGTCTCAACAAATGGGATCCATTAGTCCCTTTCTTATTCACTTATGCGGTTGATATATGTGGTATGATTTCTCGATGTGAGGACTGAGGAGGTAGTTTAGCTGAGAGGTACATGGTTAGTAAGGACGTAGTTATTGTGTATCAGTACTAGTTTGCTTATGTCACCATTGGTTCTGCTGGTGCCGGTCTTAATTGTTTTAAGAATCTCTGGACTTTCATTTTAAATTCCATACAACATTTCTTTGCTTGCATAGATCTTCCCATTTTTTTCTACTGTAGAGAGCTGTTTGCAAAAGTAGATAGTCATCGCGTGTGTTCACGTTCCATTCTTTCTTTTCTCTTTCCTGTCTTCTCAGGGCATTAACCTTCCCACTTGTATTTCTATGTTTCCCTGCAAGTCTCTGGTTCTCAACAGGCTGTAATGACAAGGACCCTCCTTTGATTTTTGTGGTCATCTGTTAACAATCTAGAGAGTCCCATCAACATTTATTCGTGCACTTTTTTGTTACATGGGATTTGTGTATTGTGTTGTTTTGAGGCAACTTTGGAAGCTTGGGTTTGTTGGGGCAATGTTTTGGTAGTTTGAAAGGAGATTAAAATTCTTTGGTAGATTTTGTCAAAAAGGATATTTGAGGAGTGAGGACCACTCCATTCAATTCATTTCGTGCACAATTGATTGGCGCTCCTCTCTTCTCTATGAGCCTCACGTATGGGATCTCTTAGAGGCATAACTGTCTAAGATGCAGAGGGTTTGGAAAGCTATTGTCGGATTTTAATTTTTTTCTCTTCGTTCTTTTCTTTATATGGTGGAGTTGACTTCCTTAGTCGTATATCTTCTCTTCCTCTGTCTGTGCGAAGTTTTCTTTTCTACCTTCTAGGAAATATTGGGATAAAAAGTTTGTCATAAACGTTTCAAATGAAATTAAATTTATTCTGGATGAAGTCTTTCTCCTCTTCAACTGTTACTATTTGATACTGAGGTACTAACTGCATATGGTGCTTTTTTACTTATTCAGGTAATTGCATTTTACAAGTCTGGAATCATGGATCTGCATTTCAGCCTTGCAGCTGTCCTCTATGCCGTCGCCAAATTACTTTGTTGGTTCCAAGTGAGGCTTCATCGCAGCAGCGTCATTATACTGAAGTTTCTGAAATCCTAGGAAAGGTTGAGACATACAATCGTTTGTTTGGTCAATCCTCAAATGGGCTCATTCAGGTATATATTTCATGTATTTATGGCAATTTCTTGCGCTAGATTCTAGAAATTATAATGTTTTCATATCGTCTTTAAATCATAAAATTTTCCTGATTAGTCCTCCAACCTTGTCTTGTTCCAGTAAACAGTTTTTCTATCCAGAATAAATATTGTTGACTTAGTTTGACCATTTGTTTTCTATTACGTGGCATTTTACCTTATTTTTTCTCCCAACAAGAAATGATGTGGAAAATCATATCATCATATAATAATGGCGGAGGTAGCAGAAAAGCATCCATCACTTCTGGCGAACTACGTCTCACTGGTTCAGCTCCGAGAACGGTGGCTCAAAGAACAATAGCGAAAGTAGTGAGAAAAAGAGGAAGAAAGGAAAGAGAAGGAAGAAGAAGAGCTAATGCCTGAAAAGAAAGAAAAAGACTGCGTCCAGCTCCGTATCCAACAATCAACGATCATTTCATCGGAATTGGAACAGGGAGGAATCACAGAGTGAGACTGTGAGAAGTAAGAAACAAGTTGGTAATGGAGAGAGAAGCTAGGTCTAGCTCTGTATCTAACAATCGCCGGTTGTTTTATTGCAATTGGAATTTGGAGGAATCACAAATTGAAAATGTTGGAGAAAAGGTAGAAGAAGAGGGTGAAAAAAAAATCACAAACAAATCGTGAATGGAGAGAGAAAATTTGTGTCTAACTATGTATCTAACAATTGTCTGTCCTTCAATTGCAATCGGAGGCCGGTGGAATCGCATAGTGAAAATGTTAGGGTTTAGAATGAACTAATTGATGGAGAATCGAAGAAGAAAAAGAAAGGGAGGAAGAAGAAAAAGAAAGGGAGGAAGAATAAGCGGAAACCTAAGGTAAAGGAAAATCTAACTAGAGGAAATGAACTGCAGGAGAAAAATTTGGTGGCTGTGAGTGAAACAAAATTGGCCTTTGTCCAATTCAGATATTCCACATCATTTTTTGTTGGGAGAAAAATAAGGTAAAATGCCACGTAATAAAAAACAAATGGTCTAATTAAGTCAACAAACGTCTGTTACCGATTTTAGGAAAAATAGATTCTCTATTGACTTTGAAGTTTAAGGTGAAAAATTTGTAATTGGTTGGTTAAAACTGAAAGTTTATGAGAGTATGTTGGTTTTTAGTATATACTATTTAGGAATATAGGAAATTTATACGAGTTGGTTCTTATACTAATTTGGCTCAAAGTAGTATATAAAACATTATATTAATTAGTATTAGTTATAATTTCAATCTCTATCATTAAAAAAACTACTCAATGACGCTTTTGTCCCTCTAAGTTGCCACCTACTTTTAAAAGCGTCCATAAAGTTCAGTTTTCGCCAGTTAAATCCTTAAAAGTTATATTTTTTTGTGTTTCCGTTTCTTTTATCTGATTTGACCCTAATCCGACCCATTTTGACCAAACCTGACCTTGTCTGACCCAATCCAAATTTCACAATTTTTTTTAAAAGAACTACAAAGCTTTAAAATAATAATAATTTTAAAAATAATAAATTTTAATATTTTAAAATAAAATATTGTTTTAAAATAATAATTACTTTTAATATTTTAAAATAATAATAATTTTTAATATTTTAAAATAAATAATATTTTTTAAATAATTATTATTTTTAATAATTTAAAATAAATATTATTTTTAAAATAATAATATTTTAAAATATATATTACTTTTAAAAAGTTTTAAAATAATTATTATTTTTAGGAAAACATATTAGAAACATTTATTTTTTCAAAAGAGTAAAGTTTCATAAAATATAGATTTAAAAAAAGTAAAGTTAAAAATTTTTAATTAATTATTTTTATGAAAATTTACACATTTAAAAAAAAAATTCTATTATTTTTGTTTTGTGAAAATAACTGTTACTCGGACTCGCCTATTTCTGATGTAGTAACCGCGTCGACACGAGCCGACACGGGTGCGGGTGAGGCACTTTCAATTCGGATACGGCTGTAGGATCGCCTGAATAAGAAGAATAGATCGACTGAAGAAGAGATCAGAGACATCAGATCTGAAATATTTTCATCCCCCAAGCTGCTGCCCCTTACTCCTGCGTGACGTGAAGTGAAAAATGGAAATAGAGCATAATAAGATCAGATCTAGAATATTAAATATCCCCTGAAAAATTATAGTTAGGTACCCTAAAATTTTTATAGTTTTTTAATTTAGTCCCCCAGATTTTTTGAAAGTTCAAAATAGCTCCTGAAAAAATTGCATATCAGTCCCTGTAGTTTTGTTTTCTTCCATTTTAGCCCCTGAAGTATCAGTTCTGCCCGTTTCTTTATATTTTTGCACTGCAGTCTCTAGAGCAAAAAAAACTTGGTGATAAAATTAGAAACATTATTGTTAAAAAATCATAACATACCGTAATTCCGCACCCGTGTCCAAATTCGGATCCATATCTGCTTATTCTCTATTTTTTGACTTCACATGTCCGACTCCTAGATTCGTACCCACACCCGCACCCGCACCCGAGTCCGAGTAACACAGGAAAATAAAGTTTTTTTTATTAAGTTTTTTTGAATCTATATTTTATGAAACTTTACTCATTTTTAAAAAATTAAAATTTCCTTTTTTTTGAAAATGAAGTTTTATTGTTTTGTTTTGTTTTTTTGAATATAAAACTTGACTCATTTTTTTTTTGAAAATAAAAAATTTTCTACTTTTTTTTCTTGAAAATAATAATTATTTTTTAAACTTTTTAATTTCCTATTTTTTTTAAAAATAATCAGTTTTTTTTATTTATCTTTTACTGTTTTTGTATTTTAATTTTTAGTTTTTGTTTTTAAAAATTCTAATATTAAGAATACATATAATAATTGTAACGAAATAATTTTTTTTCTTCTGAAAATAATTTTTTACATAGAAAATGAAAAAATCTACTTTTTTTTGAAAATATAGTTTTATTTTCTTATTTAATTTTTTTGAATCTATATTTTTTAAATTATACTCATTTTATGAAAAATTAAAAGTTTCTCATATTTTTTCATGAAAATAATAATTATTTTAAAAAATATTTAAAATAATAATTTTTTATAATATTTTAAAATAAATTTTTTAAAAAATTTAATTAAAAGAATTGGGGTTGATTCAAACTGGATCGGGTTGGGGTGAAATCGGGTGAAAGGAATAGAAATGCCAAAAAAATGTCACTTTAAGGACCTAATTGGCGAAAAATGAATTTTAGGGACGACTTTAAAAGTGAGTGATAATTTGGTGGGACAGAAGTGTCATTTAGTTTTAAAAAAACTATGGAAGAAGTCTATAAAAGAATCCACGAACCTGAATTTTGGAATTCGCAGACCTACAGAAGAATCCTTGCTTCATAAACCGATATGGATGGGGGATATTGGTACAATAGGAAATAGGTGGGAAAATGCAATTCAACGATTCTATGAAATTGGTATCAGGATACGTTAATAATCAGTTGTTGAATACTTTTTTTTAATATAATTGTATCATACTTGGGCTATTGAAGAAATATCATCTATTTATTTATTTCATTTTTCTTTTTAAAAAATATTGAAAATAAAGATGGCTAATTTATATGATACTAATAGTGAAAAATAACCATGAAATCCATGTTCCATAGCAATGACAACAACAAAAACCAGTGAAATATAATATAGAGCATATGCAAGGCATTTATTTGATGGTCATTATTTTAGGCCAAGTTATGTTAGTTTTTATATTTGCGTCTTTTAGTCTTAGAAATAACAATTTAATCTCATGAAAAGTACATCAAGTCATTTATTATACCCTCACCTATTCTCCTTGTGTAAACTAGTCACATTCATCCCATGTGCAATACCGGTTTAACCTTAGTTAATTCTCATTTTCTTTGTCTTTTATTTCACATGTTTGTGTCCTAATATCTATAAGAATCCACTTTTCTTGTGAAAATTTTCCTTTGTTAACATTTACTACCACAAGGAGAAAGAAAATCTTTGCTTGGGTTTGCGGTTTATTTATTTCATGCATAGGTAGAACTAAATTATGATTTCATAATTATCAAATATCTTCTTTGCTTATTTATGTTAATCAACGTCAAATTTTAGTGGAAATTTATTCAAAGGCTTGATATTTGTAAATTATTGTTTTGTTTATGAATATTATATTAGAATTAACTTTCATGTCGTTCGCTAATTACTCATTAAAGTCCTTAGAAGTTTATCTTTAGGGTTATGAATGTTTTGAAACAACCTGGTCAAATCTCGAGTCCGGAACAAATCTCG
Organism: Panax notoginseng; assembly: GCA_016801055.1. Taxonomy (NCBI): domain Eukaryota; kingdom Viridiplantae; phylum Streptophyta; class Magnoliopsida; order Apiales; family Araliaceae; genus Panax; species Panax notoginseng. Next base: position 123,565,829 of record CM029016.1, read on the forward strand.
AATCAAATCTCAAATCCGAATCAAATCAAATTTATCCAAATAAGGCCTTAAACCACTGACACAATAGTATCTTCTTGGGTCTTCCTAGCCCACCATAGGCTCACCTAAAAAGTCATGGCTTGAAGGTTTTATTGGTAGCAACTTAATTTCTTATACACAAACAAATTTTTTCCTTATCTTTCGATGTGGGACTGGAGTGTTATAAACTCTCCCACTTAAATTTATGACGTCCCCGTCAGAACCGATCACACACAGTCCACAGATCTTTGTCTCTTTAGCTATTGTGGGATAATACCGGCTGGCTTCGTGTCCCCACCTCTGGACCTCCATCTCTCCATTGTGGGATAATACCACCAGCCTTCGTGTCCCCACCTCCGGCAACCCGATCGGATGACCCGACCCGAGCTTTCGAGAGTCTGCTTTGATATCATATGAAACAACCCGGGTCAAAACCCGAGTTCGGAACAAATCTTGGGTCAAATCCCAAGTTCGAATCGAATCAAATTCATCCAAATAAGGTCTTAAACCGCTGGCCCAATAGTATTTTCTTGGGTTATCCTAGCCCACCACAGGCTCACTCAAAAGGTCACGACTTGAAGATACTATTGGTAGTAACTTAATTTTTTATACACAGACAAATTTTTTCCATATCTTTCGATGTGGGATTGAGGTGCTACATGTTTCTTAACAACTAAGTGCCCCGTATGCACGAGTTTATTTTTTAAATAAAATTATTTTTAATTTTTTATTTATTCTATACATGTCTATTATAAAATAATTATTTGAATTTCAAATTTACTTACTGTTACTATTAGAATGATTACAAACGTTGCTCAAACAAACAATTATCAATTAAGGACTTGCAATTGAGTGTTAGGAATGTTTTTATTAATATTCAGATTTTATATAGTTTTTAAATTTAATTTTTAGTTTTTATTTTCAGTCTTTAGAATTTATATATAGTTTTTTAGAGTTCTAAATGAGTAGAACCTAAAGTCTAAACTTGGTGTTTAAGGAAATTCTATATGAAAAAAAGTTTGTCATAGAATAATAAGTTACTATCATGGCTTTTAGTTTTAAAAGTTAACAAAATTTTAATAACTAATATAGAAGTGAAGATTTTTTTTAGCATTAATTAACTAAAGATTTCCTATCTGAAATAAAATTGATAACTAAAGTTTAATTATTAATATAGTTTGTAATGTATATTACACATTTTAATATTAACATGCTCACCAAGTGCGAAGTATGGACAACATGGATAATGGTTTATTATGATGATTAATTAAATGTGTGATAAATATTTAATTAAAATTTTGAGAAGATAATTGTAGTTATTAAATTATTAAATATTTATGTAATTAATAAATCGTTGAATTACATATTATAGGTTACTTCGATCAGTTATTAAGCTAAACATTTTGAATAGAATGTAGATTTATTTAGTTATGATTATGAGAAAGTAATTACTATAATTTTATTTAGATTGGATGAATTCGTCGAAATTCTAATCTAAATAGAATTATGAAAATTAATGTTTAATAAATTAAATTTTGTTATGATAACTAATGAACTCACTATAAATTTTTTAACTAATTTACAACTATTACTAAAATTTATATTTATTATTAATACAATTAATCATGTGATTTGATAAAATTTGAAGTTTTAATAAATTTAATTTATTGAAAATATTAATCTAATAAAAAAATTCACGACTAATACTAATATAATCAAATCACTTGATTTATTAAGAGATTTTTCAATATCTTAATAACATTTTAATAATAAAATTATCCTACATTGAATTTGTTAAAATATATTATCTTACATAAAATTGTGATAGAAAAAGCTTATAATAAAATTGGTAGATATAAAAATAAAAATTCTTTTAAAAGATCATTTTTCCTATTATAGATATAAAAACAAAAGACACTTTACTTTTTCCTAACAATTTTTTTTTGAGTTCTTTACAAATTTGGAAAGTATTTAATTGTTTCGAATTTAGATAGTACTTATACTAATTTGAATAGGAACAAACAAGCTGAACCAAAAATATGTGAAACCTATAGATTATTATTTCTGATAATAGTTTCCCTATATTTTTAATATATAGTTATGCAAAAAAATTGTTGTAGAATAATAAGTTACTATTACAACTTTTAGTTTTATAAATTAACTAAATTTTGGTCACTAATATATAAGTAATAATTACTTTTAATGTTAATTAACTAAATGTCTCCAAGTAAAATTGGTAACTAAAGTTTAATCATAAATATATTTTATAATATATAATATATTTCTTTATTATTAATAAGTTAATCATAATATTTTTTTCTATATTTTTAATATATGGTTAGTTAGAGTCCAAAGTTGAATAAAGTAAAATCCTAAACATGTTTTTAAAGTTAAAATTTATTGTATGACTAAGTAATTAAAAGACTCTTTTATAGAATAAATTTTTTGAAGAATAATAAGTTAATATTAAAGTTTGTAAGAGACCATAAAAAGAATTTTGGTTCTACAACACTAACTATTAATTATTTTTAATAGTTAATAATTTCACAACTTAACTTACTAATTGCATATAATTTATTTTGATTTTATTTTTTATAGTTTATTATTAAATCTTAGGATATTACGCCATCATCATGGAGCATGTATAAGAAAAATAATCTTATTAAGTTTGGCCTTTATTAGTAGCTATTTGGATTTCCTTAAAATGAATAAAATAAAATTAGGGAGACTTTTAAAAAGTGTTTTAGTTAAATTCTAGGCCTATACCAAAAACCATAGACGAAGACCAAGAAACTATGTTTTTTTATTATATATGTATATTGATTTTAACGATCATGTAACTATTGGTTTGGCTTCCCTACTTCTTTTATTTTTCTGTTCTTTATCCACTTTGTTTCATAAGTCTTTGGACTATTGACTCATTTGTGGATTTATCTTGCAAGTTTTTTCCTTTTATTTCGTTGATCTTAATCTTGTGGAGAGATTTTCCTTCATCTTATTGTATCTGGAAAGCAAAAGCTTCGTTTAAATTAAAGTTTCAGTTTGGTCTTTGGTCCTCCATAGGCCCAATACTAATAACTTGCTTCAGCGGCACAAGGGCCACACTTTGTCCCTAGACGATTAGGTTGTATGTATGTAGGCTAGCTATAATTAGCCTCATTCGGTTTCAGCCTTCTGTCCTAAAGCGTGGAAGTTTTGGTGTTCATCATTTTGGGGTTTTGATAAATGTTGGGTTTGTCCATTGGGAATCAATAGTTACTGCTTACTAGGCTTTGGGGCTTTAGTAGGAAGGGAGATGATTATGGTCCCTGGCAGTGTGGTTGCTTTCCAATACTCTTGGGTATTTGGATTGAGAGAAACGCTCCACTTTTCAGCAGCCAATTCATGTCCTCTCATCTCTTGTGGAACATGGTCTCTTCCCAGGATTCGTTGTGGTCTTCGGTGAGGTGCTTTTGGTGGGATTTCATGTTCGGATATGCAATACTGGAGGGCAGCCCTCTTCCAGGGACTTAGTATTTTTCCTCTTTCCTAGTTTAGGAGGAGTTATCATCCTTCACTTATCATTTTGTAGTCTCTATTTTCTAATAAAAACTTCTTTTTCAATTAAGAAAATATCAAAATTAAAAATGGATAAATGCTATGGGATTTTATTCTTTCCTTATATGATTAATTTGCTATTCAGTATTCACATAACTTGCATAATCATTGTGGTTTCTATTAAGTATGTTTTCTCTGTTTGACAGAGATTGCAAGACCTTCCCTTTCTCCTCAGGCGATTGTTGCGAGAAATGACGGATCCTCAAAGATCTCTTCCACTCGTGATCAGAGCACGTGTCTATTTGGCAGTTAAGTTTATTAAACAACTATACATGACTGTTTGAATGTAGCATTGCAGCACATACCTATACATTTTCAACGTAATTTCAACATGTACTTCTAATATTGTTTTACTTGATCCTGTTAGATTACTGCATTTTAAAATTAGCAACTATACATGATTGTTTGCATATGGCATCGCAATAAATACCTATACATTTTCGACATGAACTTTTAGAATTGTTCTACTTGATCGTGTATGATAAAATTATTACATTTTCAACTGGATTGGGAATAATCTGGCACGTGGCTTTCCATCACCAACAAGAAGACCTTTCCCACTAGTTTTTCGATGGTGTTCATATTTTTTTCATGTGGCAACTTTATTGTATATGATTGCTTTTAGCATATAAGAGACGAGAAATGATTGTTATCCCCGTTAAGATGTAGGATTTGTAAAGAAAATCTTTGCCACAATTTTTTTATGTTAAATTTTAGAGAATCTCTTATTTACCATAGCATATTTTCAATTATCTCACTTAAAATAAAGAAATACATTTTATGATCTCCAAAGTTGGATTTTGATTTAATTGATACAAATTCATAAAACCATAGCCCGTATCCTTGTCTCTTAGTCTTTCTTCTTTATTCTTCTGAAACTCATTCTCAAGCGCCCATGATAGTGAACTTCAATCTTTTATCTGTGTCTTGAATACATTTAAGAATATTAATACACAACATAAATGGAATGGTATTTAACTGAAATATAATGCCCAATTATCTTGATTTTGGACTGTGATTACATGTATTATAGCATGTGTTTAATTAGAATCTTCTGTTTATTACAGTAACTATGATATATGATTGGATAATTAAATTTGGCACCGAATATTTGTGCATATCTTTTTTTTTTTTGAAGTAAACATTTGTTAGCACTTTTTATATGGACCAAGGAATCATGTTAGTTTTTTTTTTTATAAAAAAAAAGTGGCCACATGGAAAAAATCAAATATCCAATGAGCTAAGGAACTACAGGGAATGGCGACTTGGAGAGGAGCTGAATCCTTCAGTATGGATAAGCATATCATCCCACTAAAAGAGTCCTATTTCGACTTCTGGAATTATTTCATGAAATCTTAAAATTTAAAATTAATGTGTACTTATATTCAAGTTTTGGATCAAATTTTGTACTCTCTCCGTCCCCAAAAAGATGACTTAAGGAAAAATTTCACACAAATTAAGGTAGTCAAATAAGAGGAGAGTGTATAAATTTACTTTCCATTTTGCCCTTGTATTGGTATGTGTTTGTTAATTGCTTTAATTGACTCTTGGGTTTGTCGAGAGTGATTTAATTTGAGGCAGTCATTTGTGATGTGATTGATTTACCTGTTTGGCTAATAAAATATGGTCGAGGGTAAATTAGTCAATGTAATATTTTATCAAGTTTACTTATTATGTACTTTAGACATGCTTTTGTGGACAATTTTTTTTGTCACTTAATCCATTCTTTTGGGCAATGTTCTTAAAAGCACTAGATGGGAGGCGGGCGGGCTGAGGGGGCCTAGCGCTTAGGGGGCCTAGGTGGGGCCTGGGCGAGGCCTAGGTGGAGTCTAGGCGGAATTTTTTATTCTAAGCCAATTTTAATATTTTATCTAACATTTATCCAAACAAAACAATAATATAAAGCAAAACAACCTATAATAAAGATAATAAAGGTATTTGCTTGAAGTTCAAACACATATCCATATTGTTAATGTCAAAGTTCAAACACAAGTATGCAATTGTTCAAAATTCAAACATATTTTTAACGTATTAGTTTTATTCATAAACAAGATTGTTATTAAATAATAAAATTTAAAATTTCAAGAATTTAATTCAATATTAAAACTTAAGAAACTAAACATAAATTTAAGAATTATATTGAATTAAATTAAATATTACAAATGTATCATCATTTATATAATTTAAAGTTGGTACAAGTTCAAAAAATTACAACTATAATAAAATTATCCATTTTGACTTGATATTGTTCACTTCTTGTTGTGATTTGATATGCTACAATCTGTATTATGAATATAGTAAATCATTAGAAAAATAAATATATCAAGATCTGGTTTGAGTAGTTATTAAAATAAAATAAAAAAACTCTCCGCCTAGACCACGCTTAATTTCCTAGAGGGAATTTTTTGCCGCCTAGGTGAGGTGTCAGGGGGGGCCTAACACCAAGGCGGGGCGCCAAGGGAGGGCCTAGGCGGACCTAGGCGAGGATTTTTAGAACAATGCTTTTGGGGACGAAGGGAATAATTAATAGAACTTTACTTAAATTTATCAACTAAAATCAAATAAAATTTATATCAATTTTGAATTTGAAAATATTAAAAATTGACTTTAAAAGGTCAAATTGGTTACGTTATACTCCCTCCTGTTCAACACTGAGTCCCATATGTTGAATTTGTAAACATTTAAGGATATATTTTCTGTTCCATATTTATCTTTAAAAATTATAAATAGTTAGTTTTATAGTGATGGCATGATAATAAAATTGTGAGAGTAAACCTGAGGGCATTGTGTCACTTTATACTACCATCAATAAAATTACTTACTTTGAACAAAACAATTTGGTAAATGGGACTCTAATTGTGTAATGGAGGGATTAATACTGATCTTACACATTATATTACATGGTACACGAATGGCCTTGCAATACGTGATAACATCGTTGTACACAATATGTGAAATATGCGGTTGCTGTTGGCTACAATATCTACAATGCAATTCATTTCCTTAAAGAATCTTAGTACTTTTTTCTTGCAAAGTGCAAAATGTTGACCTGGTATACTTGCTTGAGACACAAGAGCTCAGAGTTGTTAAGATGTACTTTTTTTTGTCAATGAACATGAAAACTGAGTTTTTTGCTGCCCATTGTCTCGGGGTGCAATATATGTGTTTTCTTATGTTACAAATGCAATGACTATGCAACCACCCATATGGGGTTTTTGGTTTTAGGGTTTAGGGTTAGGGTTAGGGTTAGGGTTTAGTCAGGCAGCGAATATATGGAAACTGATTCGATAGATAAAAAGAACTTTTGTTCCAATATATTTTTTGAGCTTTTGTAGGAATTGTGGATTACCTTGCCATTCCTTATTTCTTACATGGAGTATGTGTATCAACATTTGATTGGCATTCTAACTTCCTGTTAATATTATGCCATATACCAATATCCAATTCATTTGACCACGTATCTACTTTAAGACAAATTCCCAAAAAAACAAAAAAAAAAGACTTATTTACTTCAAGAAACATTGTTTTATTCTATTATTTTATTTTATTTTTTCATTGTTGACATTTTTTGTGTATGGCTTTTATGCGCAGATGATAATAAGTGCTATCTACATAGTAAGCCCCGTGGACATTATTCCTGAAGGTATATTGCTTGCCCATATCTGGAGTTGATTAATAGACACCAAGGAATTTGAATGTGTTTTTTCATCAACAATTGTTTTTTTCTTTTCCCTTTTTCTACAGGGGTGTTGGGAATAATTGGTCTCTTGGATGATTTCATTATTGCTCTTATCTGCTTCCTTCATGTAGCTGCCCTTTATCGGTCGGTGCTCGTTTTCCGCCATGGTGGTTCATGATCTGTTGTTGACTTTTAATTACAATGTACCTACCCCTCCCACAGAGAGAGAGAGAGAGAGAGACGCTCACAGTCCTTTTATTCTGCAATATTCTAACTTTTTGGTTTTTGGTGGTTGACATTCTAACAACTTGAAAAAGAAATAATGATGCGAATGTGTCGAGAATGGGAGCTTACAGTTTCTGAAAAAAATAAGCAAGTAGTCTTGTACATCTACACAGTTGTACAAATTATAAAAGTACAAAATATATATGCATAAAGAACAAAGTGAGCAGCGTTGTTTACCCTTTTTTTAGGTCAGACACGACTGAGCTCCTGCGGACCAAGATGTAAAGGCATATGACTTGAGTTTCAAAGTTGTTAAATAAATAAAAAAATGTATATATATATTTCCCGCCATTTATTTTAGGACCTGGTGTCAGTAGATTGGAATGTAAGAAGAATATTCGTTGTAGTTCGTTCCAAACAGTTACAATTTAATTTACTTGTAGTTTCCGATCTTTATATTAGGCTTATTCTATCTTACGGTATTTGTTACACGCACCCATGTAGGAATGGATTATTAGCTGAAAAGTTATATATATTGCGAATATTTTTGTCAGATTTTTTATTTGTCAATTATATGAATAAATATTAATGATAATTTTTTTGAAGTAATGTATAATAAGTGGAGTCATTTTATAATTTTATATAATTTCATGATATGTTTGGCAATTGTAATTCAATACATAGGACTTTTAGTTGAAACACTCGGACTTTAGCTGGTGTAATTACTAAAAGTAAACACCTAGCCTTGACCTTAACTCCCTCCCCCCCCCCCCCCAACACACTTGAGGAAAGAAAGCTATCAGACCAACTTTGCTCTACTGACCAGAGACTCTACTTACTGACCAGAGACTCTACTAGTACTAAAGGAATCATTCACACGTATTAAAGAAGGGACCAATTTTTTTCACTTGTACCATACCTCGTTATGTTTGGCCTGGGCTCATGATTTACTTTTGTTCGAGTTCATCAACTACAATACAAGGAACTCACGATTCACTAGCTCAGAGGACCTCGAGCAAACAATTATAGTCAACCGTCATCCTGTGCTTTGGCCTGGCTTTCGATCAGAGTTTGTCTTAATGGTGGGCAACACAATTATTATTAGGACGACTTCTCCGAAAAAATTTAGTGACAATAAGTACAAAACAAAATAAACGTACCAAGAACATTACTAGATAATAATAAAAATGAAAGATCCACTTATATGGCCAAAACAAATGAGTACAAACGTTAACAAGAATGCTAGAATAAACATAGATCACAAGGCTTGAAAAAGATGTTCAGATTACAAAAATAACTCCAGCATTTTAGTGTCTGCATTAAAAATCTTAAAGGCTGACAGTTAGCATGGTCACCCCCATCAGTGATATATTTAAAGCCCAAACTATATCAATGCGAGACTGAAAATCTTCATACCATGAATGTTCTACTACCTCTGGGAAATCTGCTCCCTTAGTTCATCTTCCAGTCAAACCTGCTTTTGCTGCCTCAACCACTCTGTTTCTTAGTTTTGGATAGAAAAGAAAAGAATAGAAAACTTGAAGTTTTCTTTTGTGCTGTTTTTGAGTTTTTAATAGAAAAGAATAGAAAATTTAAAAATTTTCTTTTCTTGCGTTTTTTAGTTCCAATGAAAAGAAAAGAAAAATATTACTTTTATAAATTTACCCTTCTATTAATTATAACTATTAAACCATGGATAAAAATACACAAGATAAATTTAATCAAAGAAAATAATTCATATTCAAATACAAATATCCAAATACATTTCCTCTCCTTTTTACTTAATTTTTTAATAAAACTTTTAATTGAATTTGCGATATATTCTTCTACAATTCTTTTAATTTTTTTTATCACACTTTATTCTAATCATACAAGCTTATAAAAGTTTAATGTGTATCTGTAAAAATGTAATCTCTAACTTTTTTAGATATATTTAAAATAAAATAAAAATATCTTTAGTTCAAAAACAAATATTGAACTTATTTTGCTTGTCTATTACCGCATCAATGGAGAATGATAGAATTGGAGGCCATAAATAAATATGGGACCATATAATATCCGTGACCGAACAAAAAAAATAGTTACCCTTTCTTGTCTGTGTTGTACATTAAGTTTAGTAGATAAAAATAAATTGAGGACATGAGTTGTAATTTAAAATTTATTATATTAAAAGTTAGGGATAATATGAGAATTATAAAAATATTACTTATTTCAATTTCTTTTTCGTCCAAATCAGGCTAATTTTGAACAGAAAACTTTGACAAGAAAAGTGAATAGATTTTCTATCCATTTCTTTTCTTTTCCGTTTATTAAAAAACTAAAAAACATAGGAACGAGAAAGAAAACTTAAATTTTCTGTCTATTTCTTTTTTTTTTCCTGTCCATTTTAAAAGTAAAGGACACCTAAAAAACTCTCATCAAGCTTGTGATGTGAACTCTTTCTCCTAAGCATTCAACTTTGAAATGACCTTGAGCATCATTCTTAGCCATCAAGGAAGTCAAATAATGACAAGAGAAATAAGAATATCGAGTCACTTGTGGATAACATGAACGAGAAAATAAAGACAGCAATCATAAAGAGAAATACTCACCGCAAAGTAAGTTGAACCGACTCCGAGGCAAGATTTTTTGCAAGTTTATCAAAGATTTTAGAGGAATAAAGTACCATTCCCTTACAGGATTTTAGTGGAATTAAATTGTCAATTGACCTTGATAACTTGATATCAAGTGTTGAGAGTAATTTATTTCATATAGTAATATTTTCTAAGACAAAGAGAGTAGAATTCCAAAATGATTTTCAAACCAAACCGGGCATTTTGCCCCAAAAATGAGAGCTATATCCGGCCAACTTGGATTAAAATTCAAATTGCAAAACTTCACTTTTTGCACATTTTTTCATCAACCATACAAAGTTTCTTTATGGCCTTTTATTTTGGCAACTCCAATCTTTGGGCTAACATTTGGGTAAATCAAGGCCATTGAATTCAAACTTAAATGATCTCATCTCACGATTTTTTACCGGACCAAATTACCCTTGAAGGCTGTGTCTTCCTATAAATAGCTAAGCTTTCATTCATTATTTCTTCACTAATTTACAAATTTGAAAAGCAAAATCTCTCCTTGCCTAGATTCTCTCTAGGGCTGTGAAAATTCTGTTCTGTTCTAACTTATGGATATAATCTTTTGAAAAGAAAATTTGGTTTGCAGTTAGTTTGAGATACGTTTTTAAGTTTATATAAACTGTTTATTTATTAACTACTAGATACAAACCCGCGCTTTGCGGCGGGATTATTCATTTTGTTAATAATAAATTTATACATGCAATTAATAAATTAAAATATAATAAGATGGTAGATTGTTGTGCAATTATCAAATTTTAATAGCATATGTTATATAGTGTTGCATAAAAAATTTGAGTGCAAATACATATCCAAGCATATAATTAATTTGATCACTAAACCCCAGAATATTACATAACAGTTGTGTGTGTGTGTGTGTGTGTGTGTGTGTGTGTATATATATATATATATATATATATATATATATATATATATATATATAATGTCTTGATAAAAATGTTTATAATGTAACCAATATGGTTAAAAATGGGTAACTCTTTCATTCTAAAACACTAACAAATATTTAGAAAGTGTCATGCATAATGCCATCGAATTGTTATATTGATATGATTGCTAGTGGTATATTTGAAGTCTGTTACACATTACACAAACCTCACCAAGCCTCAAATATCTAACACATGTACTTGATGCATTTTGAAGAGTCCATGTCTCGTATACGCTTACTTGCACCAGAATTCTAACATCCAAACGAAAGGGAAAACAACGAAATAATGTCTCAGTTTCGGTCCTCAGACATGAAGGAAAAGCACATGTTACATGCGAAAACTGAAAAGCACGAGAATTAATAATTATGTTGGATCTTCATGTCAAACAAACACCATGTCCAAAAACATAGCAGTATAGCACCGTGTCATACATAACACAATGTTATAGTTAAAGAACGAATACATTGTCTCATTAATTTTTTTTTTGTCAATTTTTGACAATTGTATAGGCACTCACAATATTACCATAATGCCAAAAAAATATATTAATAATGATGAAAATGATTTACCGGATGCTATTACTTAACAAATCATGCAAAGCCACAATCCATATAATAGAATGCAATAAATGAAGAAGCCATAAATATAAACACCGTGAGATATAGTCCACAAAATGAAGCCATAGCCCTTCCCATTGAATGCACTATCCCATAATCTGAAGGTCTTCATATAATTCCTTTGCACTTTCAACAGTATTTAAAATTGTAGGGTGCAAAATTTTGTTGTGCTAATCAGAATAAAATTCATGATGCACCTTAAATAATGCAAGAAGCATGACAACAAAAATTTAACTCTTCCAAGAACTGCATACACCAAATTCATTGTAACATTACCATTGAACCATAGGTACCAGAATTATCACATTTAAGCTTCTTCCAGTTTAGGTCTTCAATCCAGTTATATTTATTGAATGTGCAATATATTCACACAAACAAAAATTAGCACTTAAAAGATCTTTTCAACAGTCGTTGCAATCTTATAAATATTTGCGACATGAATCTGGACAATAATGATAAATAAGAATTTAGACATACTTAATAGTTGATTTCAACATTGCATAAACTATCAACCAAATAAATAATTATCTTTCCGCAACTCTTTTATAGGAAATAGTATTGCCTGAGATAAAAAAAGTCTCACACTTAGTTAAAAATTCATGTGTTTGTCAGATTGAAAACTAACAGATCATAAAGGAATTTAGCTCCTATATTAAATAAAAACAAAAAGAATTAGAGTAAAACACATACGAAATGAACTTATATAGAATTTTAAATACTGTCATCCAAAAAGTAAAAGACAAACCTATTATACTTTTATTTAAAAGTTTTTCAATGGTTATACATGAATATATATACACAGACAAAAAAATGAATATACATAAACTCTACTCAGTACATGTATTAACAAAATTTCAAGTTGAAGGTATAATAAAAACTAAACAAATTTGTAGGGGGTAGTGTTGAGAGTTTGCCGATTTATTTTTGTCTTTGCAACTGGAATTTGGCTCGATCGAGATAACTTTGTAAATGCAGATCATAGATTTACCTAAAAAGATTCAAATAGATTATAGTAAAAATTTCATGAAATATAATAATAAAATAATCAGGGTTTATACTAATAATGAGCAACAAAAAGATAATAGCCAGAAACAATCAAATCTTTCTACATTAAATTATAAAAATTTTTCTGAAAAACTACATTCTTTGTAGTATTGCATATTTTTCCATTTTTGTCACAAATTAGTATTTTTACTCCACTCTTGCTTGTAACTCTTGATACTGCTACATACAATTGGTCATTGTTAAAAATTGAACGTGATAGATACAGTCCAACATGTGAGAGAGATTGTCCTTAGCTCTTATTAATTGTCATAAAAAAGCAAACAACCTAAGAAAATTGTCTTTGTTGAAATTTTAAAGGTAATCTAATGTTTGACGGTGTTAAGACCAAGTGAGGTATGAAAACTTTGTGTCTAAATTTGCTAACTGAAATTACTTGTGCTTCTATCGGATGTTTTCCCAATTGAGTTACTATTAATCTCGTGACATTGCACAAACCAGATCACTGATCTATATTTCAGAGTAACATTACAGGAACCCCAATCTTCAACGTTATCTTGTGATTTGACATTCCAGAAGATGTAATGCTATTCAAAAATTATAGGGTGTAAATGCCTTCATAGCTGTTTGAGTTTTTATCAACCTTACATAGGACATCTTAGATATGGTACTTCATCACCTGGCCATAAATACATCACATATTCGTTCACCTTATTTATAGCATCAAATGTAGGAGCAATGATGACTTGGTCTTGGAAATAAAAGTCATTGTCAAAATTTTTCAATAAATTAGAATATGTGATATTAATAATTGCTGCAAGGGGACTGATCGGATATTTGATAAAAAAAATTAGGATAAATAACGAAGAGTAATGATAATAGTTCAGTAATGATAATATCATAAAGTAGTGATTTTAGGAGATAATAATTAAATTAGAAAGTATAATATCAGAACAGTTTACATTACCAAAATAGTTTAGATTTGTAGTGATTTAGAGGATTATACATTTAAAATATTAATTTAGAATTAAAAAAATAGTGATTTTAGTAGATAATAATTAATCTAGTAATGATAATATTAGAACAGTTAACATTATTAGAACAATTTAGATGTATAGTGATTTAGGGGATTATAAAATCAAAATAATAATGTAAGATTAAAAAGTAATGATTTTAGAAGATAATAATTACGTTATGATAATATAAAAACCGTTTAAATTGAAAAAGTAGTGATTTAGTGGATTATAAAATCAACATAGTAACTTATTATTTATATTATTTGTTATTTTAATTTTGTTTTAAATGTTTTAAATTGTATAATATTATTTTGTAATATAATTATAAATGGTATAATATTATGTTGTAATATAATTAAATTAGTAATGATAATATCTGTACAGTTTAGATAGGTAGTGATTTTATTATATACGTGTATTATAATATTATACCATATATGTATGATATAATGTATGGTATAATTATAAATGTTATAATATTAGAAAAGTAATTATTTTAGGATATAATAATTATGTTTTAACATAATTAAATTAGTATCAGTTTAGAAAAGTAGTGGATTTTAGGGTTTATAAAATAAACATATTAGTGCAGGATTATATATATATATATATATATATATATATATATATATATATATATATATATATATGATAATGTATGGTATAAGATTAAAAATGGTATATAATACTGTAAAATTCTAAAAAAATAAATTTATTGAGTTGTCACTGTTAGTAATATTGGAACTTATATACATGCATGGTATAATATTATAAAAGGTATAATATTATAAAATTCAAAAATCAGTGTAATTATGTAACAGTTGACATTACCAAAACAGTTTAGATTTGTAGTGATTTAGTAGATTATAAATTCAAAATATTAACTTGGGATTAAAAAAATAGTGATTTTAAGAGATAATAATTAAATTAGAAAGGATAATATCAAAAAAGTTGACATTATCAAAACAGTTTAGATTTGTAGTGATTCAGGAAATTATAAAATAAAAATATTAATTTGGGAATAAAAAATAGTGATTTTAGGATATAATAATTAAATTAAAAAGGATAATTTCAGAACAGTTGACATTACCAAAATAATTTAGAATTATATTGATTTAGTGGATTATAAATTCAAAATATTAATTTGGGATTAAAAAAATAGCGATTTTAGGGGATAATAATTAATTTAGTAATGATAATATTAGAACAATTGACATTATCAGAACAATTTAGATTTGTAGTGATTTAGGAGATTATAAAAACAAAATATTAATTTGGGATTAAAAAATAGTGATTTTAGGAGATAATAATTAAATTAGAAAGGATAATATCAGAACAGTTGACATTACCAAAACAGTTTAGATTTGTAGTGATTTAGTGGATTATAAATTTAAAATATTATTTTAGAATTAAAAAAGTAGTGATTTTAAAAGATAATAATTAATTTAGTAAGGATAATATTAGAACAGTTAACATTATCAGAACAGTTTAGATTTGTAGTGATTTAGGGGATTATAAAATTAAAATAATAATAATAATAATATAAAAACTGTTTAGATTGAGAAAATAGTGATTTATGAGATTATAAAATAAACATAGTAAGTTATGATTGATATTATTTGTTATTTTAATATTATTTTAAATGTTTTAAACTGTATAATATTATGTTGTAATATAATTATAAATGGTATAATATTATATTGTAATATAATTAAATTAGTAATGATAATATCCGTACAGTTTAAATAGGTAATTATTTTGTTATATACGTGTATTATAATATTATACTATACATGTATGATATAATGTATGGTATAATTATGAATAGTATAATGTGACACCCTCAAAATTAGGTATACATCACCCATCTTGGGTCGTCAGATACATAGTACAGAATACAAATACAACTTACTAATACAACTGTCGTGTACAATACGACAAAACATAAACTGTGAGTTTGAATACAAATATTATCTTCTAGAGAGTATTCATACTCAAAAGGAGTCCTCATTACATTTATTAACACACTATTACATAGAATAGTGAGGACTATTAACTAATACTATCATTCGGACCATCACTTCGTTCTCCAACTTGCCCCAGCTACGTTCTCATTTCCTTAAGAGAACAGTGAAAGAAAGGGTGAGCTCAACTAGCCCAGTAAAAAATATTATGACTAAGAATAATGCAGAATAAATTATTATTAGCCTTCAACAATGTTAAACTGATAAAATATAATAGACATCAAGTTTAACTGTAGCGGAACAAGCAATCCATTAAAAGAGTCAAGTAGAAAATAAAATCAACTATCTTTTATGATTTAAAAGGTTTTTCAACACTGTTATCGCTGGGACTCAGCTTAATAAAATAATCCACATCATTGAATCACCCCTGCACTACGGCCAATAATATTCGTGTATTCATTAATGGTCATGATAATGCCAACAACTGTCCATCAACGCACTACGGGCCAATGAGGACTTTTATCACATCATTTGTACATTACGGTCATGGTTATACCGAATAATCCCTGGTCATAATCATACCAAGTCCATCTATGCACTACAGGCCACAGATGACTTTTAACATTTTATAAACATGAGGATGATGACAATGATATAAGAATTCAATAAAACAAGTTCAAAAATTAATTTATCCAAGAATTAACAACGTCCAAATTGTCAACATGATACTGCTTTGTGAAGTAAAATTTAAGAATGCTTAGAAGAATATTTTCATGAAAAGATACTGGATGAACCGCAATTATCAAGGATATTCCACTAATTTCATGGAGTATAGAAGTTAAAACTTAACCAACTGAGTATAGTAAAGAATGGAATAACAAAAGAAATCACCCGGCATGCAATAGACCGCACAGACAGGTTATTCCAACAGAATAATAAATAATGGAACCAGGTCCGGCGTAAACGCACAGACAGGATATTCCGATAGAATAATAAATAATAGAACCAGGTCCGGCGTAAATGCACAGACAGGATATTCCGATAGAATAATAAATAATGGAACCAGGTCCGGTGTAAAATACATAGACAGGATGTTCCAACAGAATAATAATAAGACGGAACCAGGTCCGGTGTAAAACACACAGACAGGATGTTCCAACAGAATAATAATAAAAACGGAATCAGGTCCGGTGTAAAACACACAGACAGGATGTTCCAACAGAATAACAAAAGAATGTCACCAAGTATAGGGTAGACCGCGTATACAGGTTATTCCAACAGAATAATAAATAATGAAATAACAACAGTTCTCTTCATGAATAAGAAAGAATAACACCCCTTACCGTTTTAAAGAAGAGCTGAAATAAGGAAGTAGTTAAGTAACAGAATACTTTTCTTCTCTCTCTCTATAGTTTCTCTCTCTAGAGTTCAGTGAATTCGTAAGAAATAATGAAGGAATGAGCTGCTATTTATAGAAAAATAGAATGCATAGTAACTAATCCATGAACGGTCCAGATTGATTACTTTAATCTGACGGTCCATATTTAAAAAAAATCTTTAAAATAAAATATAATATATTCTATTTATAGAATAACTTTAATAAATTATTCTGTTTTATATAAAAAGATGTTTATGTTTTATTACGTTAATAATACGAATAAAACAAAACGTCATTATCGCTAAATAATTCATATTATTAACTGACAATAATTGAATCAAACTGATTGACTTCTCACATAAGCATTAATAATCAATATCGTGTGTTAGTATGCAACCACACGTATTACTGTACTTTTACTATCGAGTAGTTCAACAGTAACAATGGTAAAACTTCCGCCGTTATTTTTAATAAAATATTTTTGTCGTTTTCTCAATCCGACAATAATTCCGTTGTGGGGTCCACCAATGATTGTGCCGTTGTACGAATATTTCCTGTTAAAACGAATATTCCCTGACCAATCGAAATTATATAACAACTTGCGTACTTTGCAAAATTTATAAATATTACCCACAACTATAACATTATATCAAATTAACTCCATAATATTTAAAAATGATATTTATAGAAAATTCGTCTTTATTTATAAAAGTTGGGGTCTTACAACCTCCCCTTCTTATGAAATTTCGCCCTCGAAATTAGGGTACGTACCTGGTATGTCGAAGAGGTAAGGATACCTTGATTTCATTTCAGATTCTAACTCCCAAGTCATTTTCTCAACATCGTGGTTTCTCCACAAAATTTTGACTTGAGGTATAACCTTGGAGCGTAGAATATGTTCCTTCTTATTCAAGATTTGAACAGGAACTTCTTCATACACATCAGCTCCAGGTCTGTAGCTTGAGCAACTTTAACTCTATCGATTAAAGTTGGTTCTACTCGTATATTCGCCATCATCACATGGGTCCCTGGAGTCTTTAACTCTATCTCCATCCTTTGCAAGTCACACAAAATGGGCCTTTGTGTTGACAATATCGCACTCGTACTTGCATATGATCTTTTACTCAATGCGTCAACTACCACGTTCGCTTTTCCAGGATGGTATTGAATGGTATGATCATAATCTTTCAACAGTTCAAGCCAACGTCGTTGTCGCATGTTGAGTTCCTTTTGAGTAAAGAAATATTTGAAGCTTTTATGATCCGTAAAGATCTCCACCTTCTCCCCATACAAGTAATGCCTCCAAATTTTAAGTGCAAAGACAACAGCTGCCAACTCTAGATCATGAGTAGGATAATTCCTCTCATATTCCTTGAGTTGTCCTGATGCTAGAAAAGAACAAATGTTAAGAAATAAAATAATACCTTCTGTTAAGGTAGTATGGAGGAACCACAACGACAAGGAGGCTACGTGGGAACTCGAGGAGAAAATGATGAAAAACCACCCTAATTTGTTTGTTTGGCGTGTAATGATTCCGGGGACGGAATCCTTATAAGGGAGGGTGATTGTAATATCCGAGATTTCTATGTAATTTAACAATTTCAATAAACAAACTTATGTGAAATTCTTATGTGACAAATTATTCATAGATGAATTATTTATTTTTATTATATGTTATGTGATAAGATGCATATTCACGGTTGTTACGGTTAGGCCAATTATTTAAATTGGTTAAGGATGGAATTAATTCTAATTAATTTCGTGGGATGACTTACAAATATGAGTTTGAGTTCGGAGCAAAATTTAGAGATGCGGTCTGCGTATTTGAGTCCGAAACGTCGAAATTAGTCAAGATAGACAGTAACCACAAAAATGTGTCACGGTTGACTTTTTGGTCAAAGTCAACCGGTTGTCTTTTTCAAGGAAAAAGTCAACTACGAAATTTTGAAGTTGAGTTTGACGAAACGGATAGTCCCATGACGTCCAGGACGTCGACTTTAGTAGGAATCGATATAAGTATCGAACACATTCGACAATGAAGGGCAAAACGGTCAAAATTATTATTTGATTAAATGGTTAAATAATATTTTTATTTAACAAGATCAGCAGCTGGGGTACTTGGTGACCATCATATTGGGACAAGAGAGGAGCATACGTATATTGCATGATAGCCAAGAATGGAGTATTTCATTTTATTCCTTAAACCAAAAAAAAAAAAAACTCTTCAATTTCTCAAACTCCCACTTCCCCTATTTAATTAGCTAGACTAATGAAGGCAATTGATGGCTGGAATGAGTTACGAATGAGAGGGGCCTCAAGTTATATCAACTCTCATATACATGTTTTCCTTCCTAACTACTTCTTCACTTTGCAAAGAAAATCCTACGTGAGAGAAAAATGGAGAGAATGAGTGTTTGAGTGTTGTGAGGAATTCTAGAAATTTGAGGAGCTTAATCAAGCAAGTAAGAAGGGAGAGATCAGTAGCTATCTTCATCTATAAGAAGAAATTCGCAGCAAGAGGTAAGCCATGACCCATGTATATGTTTTTAGAAACTAGTAAAAAAAACTTATGTATAAACATGGTAAATGGTTTGTTTTGACTTTGTAATGTCATGCTAGGGTCTGTTTCGGATATGTGGTGGTAGAGAGTGAAAATTCTGGTTTAGTACATGCTCTAAGTCATCGAAAGTCAAGAAATCATGCCATGTATGCTAACTATTTGATGAAATGCCTATAATATGCTAATTTGATGAAAACATGAAAAGTTAGAGAATTGAATGGTTGTAACATGTGTATATATGTTATTAGAAGTGGTCTGGATAATAGGAATCAAACCCATGCATGCTAGAATCAAAATCACGATTTTCTCAAAAGTTGGGTTAAACTAGTTTGCATGATTTTTCAGAATTTTTGGTCACTCGAAATCATGTCTTAGATAATCCATTTGTTGCATGTAATAATTTTGTAAAATAGTATGTAACATGAAGTATAATCAGTCCAAAGTTCATTCGGATCGAAGCTATATTGAGTGAGATATGAAAATCGTAAGCAAGCATGTTAGAAATCGAAAAAAAAAACTGTGAACTGCTGACCCTAAGGACAAAATTCGGGGCTAGCTACAGTTCCCAGAAAATTATGGGCTTTTGGGTTATTATAGTACACTGAATAAGCTTTTCATAGACTCTGGAACGGACTAATTCCGACTTCGGAGCAAGGAGTTATGATTTTTCAAAGTAGTTGTGTCAAATCTGTCCAACAACTTCGGGGCAGTCCTCTTGCACAGATTTTCTGGAATTTTGTGCTTGGAATTTGAAGATGGTCCCTGAACGAAAGTTGTAGCCCCAGAAGTTAGTTTCGCGTGGACGCAAGAATCGCTCAAAAATATTTTAAAACGAATGAGTAATCACTGTTTTAGCGAGGTATGACAAAGTTGAGAAAAAAAATAAATAATAAAAAAACTGTTATGTTTAGGCATTTTTAAGTTCTGTTTTGGGCTGCCTATGATGTCTAAAATGGGTGGCATATATTTTCTAAATATATTATCTTTTGATGTTTATAGCATATCCAATAGGAGACCCTTATACTTCAAACAAGATTGTGTATGAATGGTAATTAACGAGAAACATGTGATTAGGTTATGTGAAGGTTAATTGCTAGCGTTAATTGTAGCAGGCTTATCAGGCAAGTTTCCTAACCCTCATTTCTATTGGGTATTTATTAAATCCTTACTAATATTATCGCAGTAAGGGTAAGTAATGGACTTGTGCTAGTTATTTATTAGTGCAAGTTTCTTAACCCTCATTTCTATTGGGTATTTATTAAATCCTTGCTAATATTATCGCAGTAAGGGTAAGTATTGGACTTGTGCTGGTTATTTATTCGTGCAAGTTTCTTCTTTGAAAAATCATACAAACTTCAATTATCTTACAAGCTTATCGATGATTATTCAGTTATTATTTTTAACTGCCATATGTTTAAATTTAATTTCATTAGCGAACCGTTCTAAGTATGTTCCTGGCCTTTGTTTCCGGCTAGTTATTATTGATGGAAAAAGTGATTTAAAACAAATCTTTCGAAGACTAAATGTTTACCAATCCAAATTGCTTTGGTGCGGTCTCACATGATTACTAAGATGAACAACTCGAATAAACGGGCAAACAGATGTCGGGCAAATAGTCCCATTTCGCTTATGCAGCTTAAAACTTAATACTTGTGCACAATGTAGGGTACAATAGGCTGATCACCTGGTGTACTTACAGAGACCGTTTACAGTCTATTGGATTGTTAAACCGTCTGATGATTTTTGATGAAAGAAAATATGTTCAGGGTATTTTACACCCCTTAGTATGATATGGAAAATTCTTAAATTTTCATTCTTGATGTTCCTATTTAACGCTTGATAATCATTTCAACTATTGAGGTTTAGCTATTCATCTGCTTTCCACTCCTGATGTATGTTTTCAAATTTCTGTATATACTTGCTGGGCAACTCGTGCTCAATCTTGCTTAAACCTTTCAGTTAAGGGTGAGAAGGCTGAGGGTTCGGGCAAGAACAGGGAAAAGTCCAAGATAAAGTGATGCTAATGGTTATATAATAATTTAATTATTTTCGCATATGTGTAATGTAGCGATAAACGCTAAGACTAAGTTCTAGTATGATTTAAGGTTGTAAAGACCTGGGATTTTATTTCGACTATTGATGTAATGGGTAATATAATGTTATTATTATTGTTAAAGTTTACTTAGATAGATAATGTTGTATGTTGTATCGTGAGCACCAAGTCCTGTAATCGATGTTACACGGATTTGGGGGCGTCACAAAAGGTCTAAATTCTCATTTAAATTTAAAGTCAAAATGTATCAACCATTCAAAGTACATTCCAATAATACCATTTGTGTAATTCAAATTACTACACCTACAAAATATATACCAAACTATCATATATGCTCTACATGTAGCTGCTCACATACGTTGCCCGCTCATCCCGTACTTTGTCAAAGTATCATATATGCCTTCAATACTATCATCTTTTATGCAAATCAAGAAGCAGCTACTCAACTGCCAAGAATAGCAAGAGAGCTATATCAGCAGGCTGTTAAAAATTATATCATATCAGTCCATGAACCACATAAGACAGTAAGGTAGAAAAATAAGCCAATATTACTATATTAATAACTAAATCAAGTGTCATTATTAAGCAGCAAAAACAAATATCCATTATTGTACCTCTATTACAAGCCAGTATTGGTTTGACAAAATTGATGAGGCATACTTGCAAACTCATGTGAATTACAACTCTATTAACTGAGACATTTCAAATGTCAAGGCATGAAAAGGATGTTGGACCAGAATATTGATTCACATAAAAATATATAATAACAACTTTTGTAAATTGATAATCAACCCTTCAAATTAGGAAGCTGAGCAACGCTCTGGTGTTAAAAAGGTGACTATGTACCGAAGGAAGTGATTACCTAGATGATTTGGTCATAAGTACCTTCGGAGGCAAACCTGATACTCAGTGAGACCTTATATCCTGAAGATAATGACCCACTTGCTGAGCCCCAATAAACAGTGCATCAGCAACAATGAAGATTCCAACCTGTGACGGGCACAATAAGATGGGAGATTATTCTCAAGGTAAAAATTGGACTTAAAAAACAAACAATTGATCGACACATTTTAATATAGCCATGAAGTGTGAAGAATTATTACCAGACGGGCTGAGAAAATTAAACGGTAGCCCCAACCCTCCTTGGCAACTGCAGCTCTTTGTTGGTCAGTCCAACTGTAATAATCATGGAGTGTCGAAACTTCAGGGAGTGTCTATAACTTCAGTGTTAATAAATGTTAATTTTACTTGAACTATTTTCCAATTTATTTTACCTATATGGAAATAGTAGGAATGACATATATTTTCAAAAAATACAATCAAATTGTCAGGAGGTGCAAGCACATAAATCTGTCAAAAATAATATCCATATATTTCATCTACTAACTTGTGATGCTTGCCCTCAAAGAGTAATCCCCAATTATGTCGTGGGTTAGGGGAAGTTCAGCTTGGTCAAGAGTTATCAATTTTCTTTACTTCTTTTTTTTCTTGCTAGATAAGATATGATTGTGTAAAAACAACAAAATATACTGTGCGAACAGCACGAGCAATATCAGATGATAAATCCAACAGTAGGTGGTAATATTATTCCAATCACAAATCATACCCTGCATCATTTGCAATACATTTCAATATATCCATGCAACCCATCCTTTAAATCAATGCGAATATGTGCCAACTCAATTGGTATAGCAACAGTTTCCACGGGAAACTTACCCTAAGAACTCTGAAATTCCACCAATGCTCGCAAACTTAAAAGGCTGAGGACCTTCCCTTTCAAGATCCTGCTTAAAATGAGATTTGATAGCTATAAAACAAGTATGTTAAAGTAGCAAAGAAAGCAGAGAAAATGGAAAGACCAGAAAAAAGATAAGTACTACGAAATTCTGAACTTGTCTTTGGATAGTAGCGTACCTCTTCTTCAGCAGCCTCTAGTCCCCCTTGAACCCAGAAAAGGTTCCTGTAACAAGCATTGTACAGTATCACACAAGCCGCTAGAGATCTGCCGAACAAATTTGGCTCGGTATGAAGATTGAGATGTGGAAAAGACACCATATTGAGTAACAGTATTAAGAACAAAAAACATACAAAAATTCCTTAATTTATACTGGAGCTTACTAGAACTAACATATCTTGAATTCAATGAATGATAGTTTCTTCCGGACCAGCTAAAAGAAACATCTTTGTCAGTTGTTACTGGTCCCAAAAGTAAAGTTTTGTCGGGTGGCAAACAAGGTTTAGAGAGAGCCACCCTAGAACATACGTTTCAACTCAAAGGAAGAGAAATAGGAGTAATGACTTTAACTCACTCTACTGCCACGTTTTAAAATTGATCCAACATTTGATATATCCACATTGCCCAAAACAGCTAGATGATAAAACCACAATTGTGACACTCTCATGCAAGCTACGTTGCTGTAGTGAACAAGTTTGACTGTCTAGTGTAAACTACCTGTTTTATAATTATGTTATCATTTTAGAAGTAACCACTGGAAGTCTAAATTGCCTAACAGAGACCTTACAATATAAATTGTAAGTCATCCCAATATCTGAAAGTATATTTTTAAAAATAAGGCCAACAACCTAGGAACTTAACTGCTCACAGTTTCCAGCTGTTATTGCATGTTACAAACTCATTCCAAACACAGTTCAAACAACTACAGTAACTGCTTCGCTTCCTAGTTGAGCATCTAATATCCATCCATTTAAAGTAAAAGTTCACCTCAATCCTTTCTAACATGCCACAATAAGGTCTGTATCTTTAGGGAATTTCTTCTCAGCTTCTGATAAGAATTGATTGTTGAGAAAATGAATTCAGTAACTATTATACACTCATGCACAATTTAAAATTAATAGAACAAGAGATTGCATAGCATACTTGTTAAAAGATAATGTAGGCACGCCACTCCACCAACCTCCTACAAATATCAAGTACGTTTTAAGATAATAAACCTTAAAATAAAAGTATCTTATGCATAACAAAATAAAATTATTTTTTGATAAATGAATTAAGATATTATAGCCAATTTACTGATATCACAACTTTGTTTTTGGTAACACACACCATGTTATTCATAGAAAATTTATTTTGAAATTAAGAAAACCTTGGTCAAAGTGGAATAATATGCCACAAAAAAAAGACAATAAATAAATAAACAAAGCATATATGAACATAATAGAAGGAAAGATAAATTAGGTCAATACCCATCATGAAATTTGTGACCTTTCTGGGAATAGTTCCCGCATCAAATGTATTCTCGACATCAAAGATCGGAATCCAGGTTGAGCCTTTAACCCAAGCCTTCAAAACAGGAGCTAATATTATGCTAACATGATGATGTAAGCAGAAGTGAAGAAACATCAACTGGAATGCAATACAAGACAAGAATGCCAACAATAGATAGTAGAGCATTTGAAGCTTAAACATGTGACCTCTACCATGATGTAGAACTACAGAGAAATGGGAAGCCGGAAGTCGGGTTTCCTCACCTTCCGGTGAGCGGCTTGCGAGAAGTGGGTTTTTGACGAAGAAGATCTGAATCTGTTGAATGGGGGTTTAGGGATTTATAAGAAGAATAACTGGTAGGGATCTGCTGAAGTGGGTTTGCTCCGTGTCTTTTTTTTTTTGCTCCGTGTTTCATTTCCGCGTCACTTTTTTTAGCTCCGTGTTTTTCTTGAGAGACATCGTTTTAAAAAAAAACGTTATCTAATTAAAACTAAAAAAAATACCCTTTCAAATAGATAACGTTTTTGTATATATATCTATAATATTTTTTTAAAAACGTTATAAAAAAAATCACAATATTTTTTAAAAAAACGTTGTAGTTTAAGAGTTGTCTATTTACTATTTTGTAGTAGTGTTCATAGAACATAACTCTAATATCTTACTAGAAAATAGTCACAAGATTGATCATTAACTCCAAGTGATTAATTTACTTACCTCGAATATCAATAATTTAAATTATAAGAAATCCTTTATACTTAATAACTTTCACTTTATCATAGTATGCCATCAATACACTAACCTCAAATTATCCATAAGATTAACATAAATCAAAACCTAACTTAAATCAAATCTTCAATTCAATGATCAAAATAATTGTCACAAAAAAAAACAAACAACTCTAACAAATAATTTTCCAAAATCAAATACTTATCGATACAAATTCTCACATTATAATCGTATCTCATATAAGATCATTTCTTATTTGTACAAAATATAACTTTATTCACCTCAATGATCAAATCAGAATTCCTAACTAATAGCATTACTCAATCACCTTAATAAATTATTCCACTTTCCTCAAATCAAGTACAAATCGAAAAGAAATCGACAGTTAGTCAAAATAGAGATCAACCAAACAAAGAACGAAAAAAAAATCTAATCAAACTCCTACGTCTACCCAATGGTCTACCCACAACTCACAGGTCAAACCTAAATAGGTTATCTACAAGAAAGAACCTAAGCTCTGATACCATCTCTGTAACACCCCCTTCCCGAAAAGAAAAGGGAGGTCACGTGCAAAGCATAACAAACCTCAAAATTAGTAAACAAAGCACTAATAACAACAAAATATGTAGTAATGATATCCATCAATGAAGTACTAAATACAATTCTCGAAACATAATCAAAATAAACAAAACTTAAAATCGAATCAACCTAGACGGTTAAAGGCAACGCACTCATCACATTAGCCCTGAATCACCCCTGCAAACCTGCCGAAAAAAAATACAGCATGATCCAATTGCCCAGTACAGATATAAGGATACAAAAGATATACAACTAAGATATAAAATTAATAGAGGCAGAATATTGCCTCTTACGAACAAAATAAAATCCCCAAAGATTTGAATAGAATATATCTAAACCAACAGAATTAACGAAACAACAGAAGAGTAAAGAAAATAATGAACTGAAATAACTAACCAAATTAATTGAACTGAACAGAAACCAACAAACTAATACAATAAAATAAAAGGCTGAAACAAATGGCTGGGGTTATTTCATACCGATTCAGTTCAGAAATATACGTTGCCACACAGATAAGTCAAAATAATGCCACACATGCAAATCAAATGATGCTACGCAGACAAACAAAATAATGTTACACAGGCAAATCAAATGATGCCACACATACAATCAAAATAATACCACACAGGCAAATCAAATGATGCCATACATGAAATCAAAATAATGACACACATGCACTCACACATTGGACCACGAATCCAAATATATACAAATCGGATAAGTGTGTTTGGCACATCATCACAAATCCGCATAACAAAAAACTAGGGTTAACTCATACGCCTCCCACAACAAAACACCAAATGACCCACTTCCTCCGGGGCCCAAACAGAGACGTCGTGGATTAATCACAACGCCACATAAAGTGTCATGCCTCTCGTGCCAGGATGACATGCCTGTGGTACCCCCACAGATGGTTATAGCTCAAGTACACCCTACGGTATATTCTAACAAAAATACCATATCACAACATATGCGACATAATACCAACAAAAGGGTTCTATATGTACATGTTGAACCAAATCAAATTATAGTCACATATGTCTCAAAAAGAAGGTAGCAACATGTACCGCTCTACAATTATCAAAAATAAATACTAAACATGATAACCTAATTCAAAGAGTACAAATACGACTCTTATATATTAACTCCAAAATGAAACTATTATATGAACTTCACAAGAAACAATTATGTGAAAGAATAATGAAATTAATTCGAAATAAGGGACAAAACGAACAAATCAAATTTAACAAGAATGTCGCTGAAAGAGTACGGAATCCGTACCTGAAATCGATAATGCAATACCCAAATTTATATTCCAAATATACTCCTTAATTTCCCCCCGTCTAATCTAATAAAATAAAATAAAATAAAATTTTAATACAAATCTAATAATTACTAACATAATATTATTTAATTTATTATTAAGTAAATTTATAATTTTATCATTAGAACTAATTAATTAGTATACAACATTTTCAATTTGATTTATAAATAACATAGATTAGTAAATATAATAGATACAACATAATATATACCAAGGATCATATATATATATATATATATATATATATATATATATATATATATACACACACACACACACACACACACACATCAGCAGTGCTCTCGTGTTCAATAACATCATGCTAACGAATTTAATATATCTATTAACCAATCAACACGCATGACCTTATGATATGAATTATGCAACTAGATTTTAAATGATCAAAACCAAAACATAATAGTAGACAATATCCAGTAAACAAAGAAAAGAAAAGTACCTGTTTTGTTTCTTCAATATTAAATTTTGATCTCACAATCACAACTCTTTTTTTAAAGCAGCAGCCTCTTCTCCTTTTCACAACTATTTTTTTTAAGCAACAGCCTCTTCTCCTTTTCTTATTATTCTGTTACGCAACTTCTCTACAATAAGAGGAAACTTCCGCTCTTTCTCTTTCTCAGGTTATATAATAAAAATAAGATTAGGTTTAGTTATTTATTCACTTAAAAATAGATTTTATTAATTAATATATTTATTAACTTTCCAAATTTTAATAGAATTTTAAAATTACACAATTATTAATTAGACCCACTTAATTTAAGGCACAATTTTATCAATTTAATTTATCCATCACTTATTAATATTTATTAGCCCACATAAATTACATGACTAGGTTTGACCCAAACAAATGACAAAGTCCAATAAAAAATATATTTAAAACAAAATAAATTTTTTTTATTCAATATTTATTTATTTATTTTACCGGGTATTACAGATAATTTGTTGATGTGATTGACAGGATCATGACCATTAGTTAACAGTTGAATGTCTTTGGTCGTAGTGTACTGACAGACAATTGATTGGTATGATCATGACCATTGGTTTTATAGTTGAATATCTTTGCCTCGTAGTGCAGAGATAGACAACTGATTGGTATGATCATTGTTATTACACTTGAATGTATTTAGCCTTTGGGGTAAGGATATTGAGTGAACGTTCTATTAAGCCTTTGTGGAAAGGAAAAACTGTTGATTCACATTATTATAAACATGAATTGTGAATATAACTATAATCTTTGGTGGTTCAGGTAAAGACAGGTAATGAAAGTTCTCTTTGTCTTGGGTATCAAAGAACTGTTGATAAGTATTACATGAAAGAAATATTAACGATAAACTTTTAAATCATAGAAGATAGTAGATATCATGTTCTACTTGACTCTTTTATTGGATTGTTTATTCCGCTGCAGTTGTTGATCTAAAACTTATTGTCTATTATATTCTATCAGTTATTATACTATTGAAGGCTAATGATAATTTATTCTGCATTATCTTAGTCATAATATTTCTTACTGGGCTAGTTGAGCTCACCCTTTTCTTTCACTGTTCTCTTCAGGAATTAAGAATATAGCTGAGACTAGTCGGGAAATAGAGTGACGGTCCAGATGGTTGCTTTAGTAGTCCTCACTATTCTATGAAATAGTGTGATAATAAATATAATTAGATTGAATTTGAGATTGGATATTGTCTAGGAGAGAATATTTGTATTAAAACTCACAACTTATGTTTTGTCGTATTCTGCACGACACTTAACAGAATGGGTGATGTATACCTATTTTTGGGGCGTCACATTTGGTATCAAAGCTTAGGGATATGATCTCTGGCTGAGATGTGAGGCTAAAACTAGGAGAGGAGAGATGGATAAATCCTTCGCTAGTATGACCTACCTAAGCTTATTTGTTATTTAATTGGTCGGTCAGAATTTAGGGATAATATGTGGCATGTCTATTAACCTTTATTCTGAAGATGTATTCTAGTATGATAGCTGAAATACAGGAGATGAGCAATGAGAAAATCATGACACAGAGAAAATAACCTGGAATGTACAATCTGAAAAGAAAGCAAGGTATTCTCATCTCTTCGAACTACCATGTATGTAAATTTCGAGGGCAAAATTTCATAAGGAGGGGAGATTGTGAGATCCTGAATTTTATGAAATGAAAGTATTCAATTTTCTTATAATTTTTATTCTATTTAGTAAATGGTTAAACTGATAAAAGGTTAAAATTAAGGGTGATATGTAATTTTTTTTTGAAATAAGCAAGTTGTCATAGAATAATTGGTGATAAAAGTACAGTAATACACGTGGTTGCATAGTAGCACACGGTATTAATTATTGATGCTTACGTGAGAAGTCACTTAGTTTTATTCAATTATTGCCACAATAATTGATGCATAGTATCTCATATTATTGATTCAATTATTGTCATAATATTTTATATTATTAAATTAATAATTAAGATGATAAAGTTATTCATATTATTAATTGCATTATTGACGATGTCTAGAAAGTTCTATCGAGAAAAGGGGCCTAATTGCGCGCCAATAGAGAGAAATCCTTATCGAAAAGCCCCCTCTTTCTTGGGAATGATCTGATTTTTAAATATTATGAGTTATAATATTAATGATGAATAAGTTCATATTGATTAAAGATAAAATTGATATCTCCATTGTGTTGAGATTATTAGTCTCAGTGGAAATCGACATTTATTTCGATAATAATTGATTTTTGGAGGTTATATTGACCAATCGGGTAATTAATCGGATAAATGAGCAATTAATTGCTATCAGTTCACATACTTATAACTATTTGTTCACATGTATGTACTATTGATTCACATGCATGTACTATTAGGGGAGGTGGTGCAAGATTGATAATACTTGCAGGACTAAATTAAAAATGGAGGTATAGATGAATGTCATATACTGTAACTATTTGTTCACATGTATGGAACTATTAATTCATATGCATATGCTATTGATTCACATGTATGTACTATTAGGGGAGGTGGTGCAAGTTTGATAATACTTGTAGGACTAAATTAAAAATACAGGAAAAGATAAAGGTATTATATTGTAATAATTCGAGCCCCAAAACGTGCAATTATCGAAACTATGTTTTCCTATAAATAGAAACTCATTCTTCTTTCATTCTCACCAATTTACTAAGACTCATAAGAGCAATTATAGAGAGAGAGAAGCTATAGAGAGAGAATCTATAGAGAGAGAAGAAGAGTATTATGCTACTATTCCAGTATCTAATCTTCTTCTAAGGTAAATGGTATTATTTCTTTCGTATTCGTAAGGGATATTATTTTTGTTCAGTATTCGTAAGAAATAATATTTTCTTCCATACTTTGTAATATATAAGTAATATTATTTCGTTTTGTATCCATAATTCTACACTCATTTTGTTGAAGTATTGCTTCTATACTCCGTGAAATTAGTAGAATATCCTTAAAATTTGCGCTTCATCTAATATCGTTTCACAAAGATATTTTTCTAAATATTCTTGTTAAATTTTAAGCTTTTCATGTCGGAGTACTATTCATGGGTACTATTCATTTATACGGCACTATTCATACGTACGACACTATTCATGAAGTACTATTTATGAGTACTATTCATGGGTACTATTCACGAAGTACTATTCATGGTGTACTATTTACAAAGTATTATTCCTGAGATACTTTTCACGAAGTACTATTCACGGGATACTATTCACCCAGGATACTATTCACTCGAGTACTATTCACCCGGGGTACTATTCATGATAAAAATTGATTTCTTTTCGGTCCAAATCATTTTTGATACAATATTATTCTTGAATTTTACTCCACAAAGTAGTATCATGTTGACAATTTGTATATTATTGAATTCTGGATAAATTAAATTATAAATATTTAAAATTTATCCTTACTCTCATTTAATTGAATTTTTATATCATTGTCATCATCCTCATGCTTATATTTTGATGAAAGTCAACTTTGGCTTACGTGCATAGATGAAATGTTGGTTATTTATTTTATAGTTGTATGGCTTTGGGACGTAATGCAAAGAAGATCTGTTAATTCATATCTTTGGTCGTAGTGCAAAGATGAACTGTTGATTGATAGCTTTGGCCCGTAGTGCAAAGATGGACAGGTGTATGACATGATCATGACCATTGGTGATACTAACAAATATCCTTGGCCATAGTGCATGGATAATTTGATGATGTGATTGGCAGGATCATGGCCATTAGTTAACAGTTGAATGTCTTTGGCAGTAGTGCACTGACAAGCAATTGATTGGTATGATCATGACCATTGATTTTAGAGTTGAATATCTTTGGCCCATAGTCCAGAGATAGACAATTGATTGGTATGATCATTGTTATTACACTTTAATGTCTTTAGCCTTTGGGGTAAATATATTAAGTGAACATTCTATTAAGCCTTTGTGGCAAGGAGAAACTGTTGATTCACATTATTATAAACATGAATTGTGAATTTAACTATAATCTTTGGTGGTGAAGGTGAAGACAGGTGATGAAAGTTCTCTTTGTCTTGGGTATCAAAGAACTGTTGATAAGTATTACAAGAAAGAAATATTAACGATAAACTTTTAAATCATAGAAGATAGTAGATATCATGCTCTACTTGACTTTTCTAATGGATTGCTTATTCTGTTGCAGTTGTTGATCTAAACCTTGTTGTCTATTATATTCTATCAGTTGTTATAGTGTTAAAGGCTAAGAATAATTTATTCTGCATTATCTTAGTCATAATATTTCTTACTGGGCTAATTGAGCTTTGCATTTTCTTTCACTATTCTCTTCAAGAATTGAGAATATAGTTGGGACTAATCGGAAAATGGAGTGACGGTCCAGATGGTTGCTTTAGTAGTCCTCAATATTCTATGAAATAGTGTGATAATAAATATAATTAGATTGAATTTGAGTTTGGATATTGTCTAGGAGATAATATTTGTATTAAAACTCACAGCTTATGTTTTGTCGTATTCTGCACAACACTTAACAGTTGTATAAATTAAGTTTGTATTTTTGTTATGTACCATATATTTGGCGACTCAGAATGGATGATGTATACCTATTTTGGGGGCGTCACAGAAGGCATTTGTTATTGCAAATGTCGAAGAGGGGCAAAAGGTTACTTTTGATACCTATATGATGAAGGGAGAGGCTAACTTCTGGTGGGAGGCGAACCAGGCTAGGGCCGGTATAGAAAACCTAACGTGGACGCGGTTCAAGAAGATTTTCTTCGAGAACTACTTTCCCACGAGTATGTAGGGGAGGATGGAGATGCGGTTTCTAGAGTTGAAACAAGGGGAAATAACGGTTCCCCAATACGCGGCCAAGTTCAATGAACTGGCGAGGTTTGCTCCACATCAGGTGGACACTGAAGTGAGGAAGGCTAGGAGGTTTGAGCAGGGCTTGAAACCCTGGCTCTATAGCCGAATATCTGTGTTCCAAAGTAATTCTTTTGGGACCATACTGGAGAAGGTGATAATCGTAGAAGGTGGTAATGAGGCTCTAAACCAATACCACAAGGAGAAGAAGAACAAGAATAAGGTAGACGGGGGAGTAAAAATGGAAGGAGCTAGTGGGAGTGGCAACGGCCAGAAGAGGAAGGGATTTAACTCTAGAAATATCGGAGTAAAGCAAGGAGATCCTAAGAAGAGGATGGAAGCATGCAAGAACTGTGGGAAGACTCACTTAGGAGTCTGTCTCAAGGGGAAAGCGGTGTGTTACAATTGTGGACAAGAGGGGCACATTTCACCTAACTGTCTAAGTTCGAAGAAAAACCATGGATGCTTCGTATTTGGATCAACTGATCACATAGTGAAGAACTGCCCGAAGAAGGGGACAAACGGGAATAAGGGCGCTAATAGCGGTAAGTTAGCTATTGGTGGTTCAGCACCGACGGGTAGACCGATGGCCCATAAATTTAACATGACGGTCCAGGATACAGTTGCATCAGGGGATGTAGTTGCAGGTATTATCCCGATCAACGATATAATTACTTATGTGTTATTTGACTCGAGCGCTACTTGTTCTTTCTTAGCATGTGATTTTGCTAGACGCTTAGGATTACTTCCCGAAAGATTGTTTGTACCTTTGAATATCAAGGTAGCAAACGAAGAAATAATTCCTATTGAAAATATTCATAGGAGTTGTTGCGTGGATATACGAGGTTGTAAATTATCAGCAGATTTGTTACCGATAAAGTTGGGAGAATTTGATGTAATTTTAGGGATGGATTGGTTGTTTAACCATGGGGAAATAATAGATTATCAGAAGAAATGTGTAAACATTAGAACATTTTGATAACCTCATTTAGTGTTTACGGTAATAAATCGCTGGGACGTTCGTGTTTTCTTACTATGACACAAACTATGAAATTATTGAGGAAAGGGATGTGTAGGTTATTTGTGCCATGCTGTTGATACCCAGAGTGTGGGAGCAATAATGGAACAAATACCTGTAATACCCGAGAATTTCCACATCTTATTAAATGAAAATACTATTGGAAATGAATATTTATTTGAATATAAATATTGATGTGCTGTGAAATGAATAATTCAACTAAGTTAAATTGAATTTATGTGAATGTGGATTGTGATGAGAAATGCGAAATGCCTTGTGTGGCATAATGTGAAATGAGGAAATTCACTAAGTGAGTTAAAAGAGAATTAGGAAGATTCATCGGGTATGATTATGTGATTTCATATAAGAAGTGAATACACTCTTAGATTAGCAATGTAAGTCATGTGGACAATAATACATGTCATGTAAAACAAATATATCGATAAAAGTTGGAACTGACTTGAAGCTAAACCAGTTTGACACTGTCAGGGTACGACGCAGCTGCGCCCTCCCAGTAGTACAAACTGGCGCAGCTGCGCCAGTGGTCAGTTGGACAAACTTAGTTTTCTTCTATAAAAATGAAATGGGACACTTATGCATTAGGTGTGACATTAATAAAACCATACGATAGGAGTATATTGCAATGGCATGTGGTTCCTAGTAGCACAATGAAATCCCATGTAGTAGTAATACAAAAATAATTAAATATTTGTGTATTCTAGAAACTGGGAAGGAAATTAAATGTTTAAATAAACATTAATATTAAATAATGTTATAATATGGTTATGAGAGTAGTAAAAATAATTATGGGGGATACCCGGACAATAATGCCTAACTGTGATATTTTATTGCGTGTAGTTAATGTACATGGATTATATGATGTGGGTATAAAATTTATCTTTAAATTTCTAAGATGGTAACAATTGTACCTTAATATTACACTATGAGAATTAAAAGAACCAAACCAAGCTTTACATGACCAAATGCTGAGATTTTTCTCTCTTGTCCCAAATTGAGTTACACAAAGTACATGAATAGTGACTTGAAGCTAAAACACTTATTTTCCAAAAGGCGAGACTTAGGTGATGATGGTTGAGCATTTGGGTGGTTGGCCAACCCTTGAATGACCATTTTTTCCTTCAAAAACACCATGGATGCTACCCTTCATGCAAACCCTAAATTCAGTCCAAGTTCCTTTTATAAATACAAGCTTAAATTTAGATTTTTTTGATTGCTAGAAGTTATTTGATAGTCTAATAGGAGAGTATAAGTTGCTGAGCTACTATAGAAGCATACTCAGAGTGTAGGAGGTCCAATTCAAGAAGGTATAAATGCTAACTATGTTCTTGAAATGGGTCTAGTTTAGTTCTTGAAATTTCTTGAATTCTTATGTCAATTGATATGAATTAACATGTTATAATGTGTTTAAGAAGTTTACTAACATGTATGAACTCTTTAATATTGGTTTGGAACATGTTTAAATCGTTGGAAATCAAGTTGGGTAATATTCTGCAAAATTGAGTCTGCTTACTGCTTTTGAACTCGACGTGGCGCAGCTGCGCCCTGTTTATACTAGGGTGTTGTCGACGTCGGGATTTTTAATTGTCCCTTTCCGTTACTTGTCCTTTAGTGTTTTCATTTTAAGTGAGATTTGTTTGAAAAAACAAGTGAAAAAGGTCCGACATGTATAATGTCGACGATGGACTGTTAAGAGTCGCCAGTTGGTTTTTTAAATGGTTGTACCAACACAACCGATAAAAGGTTTGTACATTGACCCAGTGATGTGACACTGCTAAACTGGTCGGTGAAACCGAGATTCATTAGGGTGCGGGGACTTGGTTATGCGGAGGGAAGGTGTTAGGCACCCCCCGACATCCGTGTTACCACGGTGACCGCCTCTTTTCAAAAAACTGTTATCTGAATGTGTGTGTGTGTGGGTCAATGTAAAAATTCAATTTTAGCAAGATATGGCAGTGATGTTTTAAAAAAAATGTTTTTCAAACCCTGATGCTCAATAGTAATTGAGACCTTTTACACTCCCATTTTATTCTGTATTCGGCTGGATTGATTTTATTTGACAGATGCTAGGAATCCGTACGAAAATAATGTACAAAAAGGTGTTGAATCCCTCGTAGGTATGTAAACCATCTGAGGAAATCCAAACATCACAGAATAATTTACAAGATGCTTACAGCTGAAAATGTCCATCACGGGAACCGAATCTAGACCCAATGGGATGAATCTGTGATCACATGATTCCAAGGCTCACATGATGCCGCAATTGATATAAACGCAGTAAGTAGGTATATATATATATATATATATATATATATATATATATATATATATATATAGTTGTAAATATATATATACAGACATGATCACCAACCACGAAGTACCTCCATGGGTGATCCGAAATGTAAATAAAGCTGTAAAAGCTATCAACCGCCACGGAGGAAACTCCAGGCGGGACGAAATGTACAAAAAGCTGTTAAAACGATCAACCACCATGAAGTAAACTCCAGGTGGGACGAAATGTACAGAAAGCTGTAAGAACGGTCAACCACCACGAAGTAAACTCCAGGTAGGACGAAATGTAAATATATATATATATATATATATATATATATATATATATATATATATATATATATATATATATATATATAAAAGAATGTAAATGCACCGGATATAAAATCCAGGCTCATCGAACAGAGTTCGACCACAGTTAATATATATAAGTATATATATATATATTAAAGCACGTAAACGCTCTGGATGTAAAATCTAGGCTCATCGAACAGAGTTCGACCACAGATAATATATATAAGTATATATATATTAAAGCAGGTAAACGCTCCAGACCGAAGTTTAGGCTCATCGAACAGAGTTCGACACGCAGTTCATATATATAAATATATATATATATATATATATATATATATATATATATATATATAAAAGCAAATAAATGCTCCAGACCGAAGTCTAGGCTCAATCGAGGCATAACTCGATAATGTTAGTCAATATATATGTAAATATATATAATATATATATATAGACTGAAATGAAACCATGGACCAAAGTCCGGGCAAAAGCAAGCAACATGACTCTCAACGTGTAGAATGGTGTGTGCAAAAATGAAGGAAAAGACTCTAAAGTGTGTGAGAAGGCTTACAGTGGGTTGCCAAAGAAGAATTATATATCTTTAGAGTGAGTAAACACAGACTTTTTTAGGTACAAAAGGGATATATGTGAGCTCACAGGTGTTTAAAAGGGGAAAGTACACTGCCTGGGATGAGTGCAAAGCAAATTGGGCAGGGCTTCCTCGCCGTTTTCTCTTACAAAATGGCCACCCGAAGCCCTCTATTTATAGAGGGTGGAGCCGCAGGTGTACCTTCAGCTGAGCCACAGGTGTACCAGAGGCAACCTAGGTGGGCTCGTGTTTTTTGGCTTGGGTCGTCTCGAAGTACGTGCCCTCAGGCACTGTAATGTCCACTCGAACTTTCAGAAGTGCAATCCGGGCATCCGTTTGAGGTATATAGGACCTATTTCGGACTGCCGTTGTCGAGAGTTGTATGATGGCATGGGATTAGAGTTTGTGTGAAGTCATTGAAGATGGGACGGTGCCCTCCGGTCTTCAAGCTTCAACTTTCATCCGTTACCCCGCACAATAGTCACTCGGGATTGATTAGTCTTGTGGGACATTGTTGCGTAGATATGTTGAGGCGACGTGGCGTGACATCGTGTTGGTCAGATGACGATGTTGCCCCTCACCGGTGTTATCGCCGGATTGGGCTGATAA
Source organism: Panax notoginseng (assembly GCA_016801055.1). Classification (NCBI taxonomy): domain Eukaryota; kingdom Viridiplantae; phylum Streptophyta; class Magnoliopsida; order Apiales; family Araliaceae; genus Panax; species Panax notoginseng. The sequence continues at coordinate 123,603,544 of CM029016.1, forward strand.
AGCAGACATTGCTCAGCTTCGCTGAGATTGGACTACTGCAATTTATTGAAGGTCCTCATTGTCATCTTTGAGGTGTGTCTGTCTTCCCGATGTTATCGCCGGGCTGGTACAGTGGATCTCGTTGTGAGCGCCGAGATTGAAGATGGTTGCATTTATAGCAAGCATTTCTGGGCTTATCGCCGAAATTGCATTCCTTGGGGTTATCACCAAGGTTGGTGGCTATTCCCATGGTTGGGACTGAGTCTGGATACCTCAGGGTTATCTATGAGATTAATCGGTCTTCTCTGGTGTGTGTTCCGGTATTGATCTGCATACCTCGGGGTTATCTCCGAGATTAGAATTGTTACTCCCAGATTGCGATCCGGGGTTGATGCTGAACTTTCGGTAGTATCCGATATGGATATGGATCGTCTTTCAGGGTTCCCTCTTAAAAGATGAATCTGCTCTCCTGCAATGTTAGTGATAGGTGCACAGAAAATTTCGAGTGTCTATTGATGCCCCTCTTTATCATACTCATGCATGGCGATGCATGGGTAGGATAAAGAATCCTAGACACTTGAAATGCAACAAGATAAACATGATACTATGGATAGTAACATGAAGTAAATGTATGATGCATGTGTAGCGGGTTGTGGCCCAACACGCTAGGGATGATTGCTGGCTCCCTGTTGCTTCAACTAGGGATTGGCAACGATTACTAGATTTGATGTGTTATCTGACTTTGGTAAGATGTTGATGTTGGAGTTATCATCAACTTCATGGATAATGACTTGATCCTGCAGATGTACCTCTTTTGTGTAAGAGATCTCTAGGGATAAAGCTTGATCTATTTGAGGATGTGTATAACATATTACATCATCTATCCTCTTTGATAACATTGACCTCTCCTGGTTAGTATCGCCAGAATATGCCCAGATTTTATTGGGTTTACTGCCAACAGCAAATGCTGTCAGGGATGCCTGACCTTCGTTGACGTGTACTTCACCAACATGTGAATCAACGGCTGAAAAATCCTGTAGGATATACTGTCAAGGCTGTTTGACCTCCGCTGTCATGTAGATCACCGGAACATTGCGTTGTGACCCCCGCCGGGGATCTGAGCGGTCGGGTGTGAAAACCTCAAATAGCTCCAGAGCTCTGATAGGTTTGAATCGCTATCGACTGTTATAATGTCAAGGCTACTTGACCTTCGTTGATTTGTGTGTCAACGGATGAGCATGCGTTGTAACCCCCGCTGGGGATTTCACGTTGTAACCCCCGTCGGGGATTAGCTTTGTGTGAAAAGATTGGGGTGACAACCTTACGCTGACGGCATCGGACCTCTGTACAGTATTGCCGAATGTGGTATGGAAAGACTTGAATCATCGGTATAGTAAACCCTGTGTTCGGGCGAATACAAATGGATGAAAAGAAAGTCACAGTTGGATCCAGAAATAACCAAGGTTTCAGGCTATTCTGCTCAATCGCGTAGCGTTTTTATCCCGGGTTTGGCCTTTTTAGCTTGTAAGAACTCCTTTGCAACTCAAACTGGACCTAGCCGGAGTGATGGGACCCGCATGGGAGTGCCGCAGGTGCACCTGCTGTAGCCACAGATGGGCCTGTGGCCAACTGTGGATGATAAATTCCAGCAAGTTGGTCTCACAAGTCACTTTCAACTTGTTGTGCGAAGGAAAATACGTGAGCCATCTTCAGATCTACTGAGTTCGGGCTGCTTTCTATAAATTTTATCACCGTACAAGTGTTCTACACTATCCTGGTAACATATGCCTGTTCTGAGGTGATTTGGAGACTTATTGTCCAGATACTATGGATCCGGATCAGCCGAGCAGTTCCTATAGGACCACTTCTGGTGTCCGGCGGAGGGCTTCTGAAGTACCTCGTCCCCGTTCTGTTAGACAGCCTCGACGGTTGGTGGAGGCCGTGATACGTCCTGTCCAGGTAGATGTTCCCAACGTTGAGGACGAGGAGGCGGATATTTCGATAGAGGATCCCGCTCCTGCTGCACATGTCCCTCGCAGGGAGCTTCCAAGCATTCAGGTGGTGAACCCAGAGTTGTTGGGTGACTTGGGCAGACATCCATCGATGTATTTGCATGCTAACGAGGTATGGCGTTAGACTTTGATCTTCCTTCTTTCCTATTGATGAGGATTAAATGGTTTTGATGTTGATCTACATTTCATGCAGGTTCCTGGTTTTACACAGCCTCGAGGGAACTGGTTCAGCATTCACTCCATATATTAGGCACTTCATCCTGACTATAGAGCTGTAGTGCATGAGTGGAGATTTGGGGCATTTTTCTCCATCCTTCCCCGTCGTTGTCCCTGGGGTTACCTCAGGGCATTGTCTGAGCGATGGTTTCATCAGACTTAGTCACTCCATCTGCTAGATTGCGAGGTGATGATGATGCCTATGGATTGGCGATTTATCACAGGTATGGAGTTTGGAGGGGAGACAGTGCTTTGCATGGCAAATATTACCCCTACTGCCGTTAGATCCTTATTAGGAGTTCTGGCGGTGGTGCTCAACGTTAGGACTGTCCATTCAGGTTCTTTGAGCGTAGATGCTATGAGCGGGCTATTGAGTGAGCTTATGCCTGATCATGTCAAAATTAGGGATCGCATTCTGCGGCAATTGCTCCTAATGATCATTAGAGGCTGCTTCATAGCAGATAACTCTTCCACGGTATCTTTTGCTTTGATCAGCGCTACACGTGATGTGGACCGTATTAAAGAGTATGATTGGGGCTCCTACACCTTTGCCTATTTCCTCCGGGGCATGCGTATGCGCTCACAGGGTTTGACCGAGGCTTGGCTAGGATTTTACCCATTTCTGCTGGTGAGTATTTCTCTTGTCATTTACCATGTATAGGTTAAGAGTGTTAACTGACAGCAGATGTTTGCCTTTGTGTTGGCAGTTCTGGGCCTATGAGAGGCTTCCATGCTTGCGTCCTGTGAGTGTGTTAGGTTTAGACACCTATCCACGAGGACGACGATGGCATCATTCGATTCTACCAGAGGTCTTTGTAGCTGAGGGATTCACTCATTGTTGTATGAAGTTGGAGTTGCTGATGGCCGACACCATCACATGGCTTCCCTATTTCGGGAAACACCTGACTGTGGGTTTTGAGGATGGATACCCGACTGGAGTCGAGTATGTGATTTCCACCAGGAGAGTTCCTATCTTCACAGATGGAGGTTGGGAGCTCTATTTAGGAGAGTGTGCTATTAGGAGCACCACATGGGAGATTCGTATACCGATTTTGCCTCCTGCCAGGCGTTATTGGTTTGTATCGCAGTCACCCGTCATTGATATCCCATTGTTGGGGGTTGACAGTTTTGCACTGTCAGAGGGTCCATGCACTCAGGAGACATTCCATCAGTGGTGGTCCCCTTGCACTATTGGAGCTCAGTCCCGCGCCACACAGTTTATGGGGGATATGGTTCCAAGATCTTTGATGATGATGGATTGGATAGCTTGTGTCCGAGATCCGACTCATATGACCCAGATTGATAGTTTGACCCGGCAGTTGGACCAGGCACATATTTTTATTCGGCATTTAGGCAGAGCGACAGAGGCGGCTTCATTTGATCCTTCCAGCTCAGGTGCTGGCCCCTCAGGTGACCCATTCTGTTTTGCCAGCACAAATCCTCCTTTATATAGGCCTGACATCCCTGTTGATAGAGATCCAGTGACTTAGGAGGAGTTACACCAGGTGGATAGGATTGATGACGTGGACATCGACACCATTGTCTTCTTTTGATGTATATTCTCATTATATCTTTTGATAGGCCTCTGTTAGATATTGGGTGGCTGTGCTTATTTGTAGATGTACATAGATGATGTATTAGATGATGATATATTTAGGAATGTATGCATTATTTTTTTTCATTCCCTATATCATATGGCCATCTATTATCTGTTATGCATGTATCATGATATGCATATGTATGTATGTCCAGAGATATTCGGTATTGACCCCTGGATGGTCTTATGACACGGCCCACACAGATGTCTTCTTCGATAGTTAGCCGCATAGATCATACCCCACCGTCAGTGGTGGCATCGGGTATGAGATCGTGGTATGATAGCATGTCACCACCAGACAGGGTGACTGTAGATCATATATTACAGCATACCATGACATTTTTGACTTTTCAGGTTCCCGCAGGATTTGTGGACTGGATGATTGCGCATTGGCTACCGGATAGGCAGGTATTCTGATTCGGCACCCATGAGTTGACTCCTACTCTGGAGGAGTATGCACGGTTGACGATGCTGCCTCTAGACAGACCTTGCGTGCATGTGGCTTTGGGAGACATGAGTAGACGATTCATGACTCTCACAGGATTGAGGCGCAGAGTGATACAGGATGAGTTGACATCTGGCCACGTGATATCCCAGCGTTTTCTGTACGACAGATTTGGCTCGGAGGATAGCTATTCACGACATTCCGGGGATTTCAACACACCAGAGGCTCATTGGCGTTTGGCCAGAGTTGACGTACTGATGCTATGTGTATTGTCATATGTGTATATGCCGCGGTATACAGATGAGATAGATATAGGCATTATCATGGCCTTGAGAGCTCTCAGGGATGGTCGTACCATTATACCTATGATTGTAGCAGAGACCCTACGGTCGGCATCATATTATTGTACGTATCCTACAGGAGTGTTCACTGGGAGTTCAGTCATGCTATATGTGTGGTTCATGTCACACTTGAGACCGATTGGCACTTTTAGATGACATGGGTACTGCTTCACCCATGATGTAGCTATGTCATACTCTTTTCAGCCATCAGAGTGTATAGATGCTCTGTCTTGGTCCACATTCTTGGTAGATATCAGAGATCCATTCAGCATATTGCCGTGTTCGGGGCTTAGCTCACCATACGGCTTCATTACTCATGCTCCAGGCATGGACTATCTCCCTCTAGCTGGTTTGAGGGGAGTGACCACTTATCACCTGTAAGACCTCGAATTTTATGAAATAAAAATATTCAATTTTTCTTATAATTACAATTCAATAAATGGTTAAATTGATAAAAAGTTAAAGTTATGGGTAAAATGTGAAAACTTTTCAAAATACGCAAGTGGTTATAAAATATTCATTGTTATCGGGGAATATTCGTTTGGTCGTGGAATATTCTTTCTGTCGGGGAATATTCGTACGACGGCGCAGATATTTGTGGGCCCCATAACAGAATAAATGTCGGATGAAGATAACGACAAAAATTGAGTTTTTATAATTAACGGCGTAGTTGTTACCGTTAACACTGTTGGAATACCTGGTGGTTAAAATACAGTAATACGCGTTATTGCACAGTAGCACACGGTATTGCACATTATTTTTAAAATTATTAATTCTTACGTAAGAAGGCACAACTGACTAATTGTCACAGTAATTACTGTTTAATATTTTATTTTATTGTTTCAATAATTGCTGCGTTGATATTTTATATTATTGTTGTTTCAATAATTGTTGCTGCACATCATCTCCATTATCAGATCAATAATTCATATTATTTGAATAATATTATTAGATAGCATTATTGAGAATGTCTAGAAAGTTCTGTCTAAGGAGAGGTTTGGTCATCTAATTGCGTGCCAATAAGGAGAAATCCTTATTGGAAAGCCCCCTCTTTCCTGGGAACGGCCTGGTTGTCACAAATGTGATTCTGTAATATTATTTGTAAATAATTAATTATTTATTCATATGATAAGAAAATATTTATTTTATGTGGATATAAATGAGGGATATATTTTTGTGGTTAAAAATGAAGGAGTTAATGTTGAGGTGTTTTATCAGTATTTTTGTCGGAATGGAGGTATTAAAAATCAGGATTTTTGAGATATTTTGCGGCGGTTATAATTTTTAATCTGACCGTTGGATCGTGGTAATTTTTGGATATGTTATACATATATAAGTTGAGTATATGTCCACAAAATTTGAACCGTTAAAAATGAACGTATGATTTATTATGAATTTTACGAGATGACTGGTTTAGAAATTGTTGAATTTACGGAGTTTATCATTTTGATGGAAAATTCTAGAATTGGTGGGCCCCACTCTTGGTTGGTGAAGAAATGTGCTGAGATTTTTATTCAAATGTGGTGGGTGGGAATAGTAGCAGGCAAAGTCATCAGGTTGTAGGTTAAGTCTGCTTCGGCGTGCTAACATTTTCCTATAAATAGAGGGCTAAGTTAGAATTGAAAATCACACCAGAAACATAAGCTTTCTCTCTTTCTCTCTCTATATTATGAAGCATATTTTGTGAGTATTTAGATACTTTGAGAGTTGCTATTCAGTGCAAGTTTCCTTCGGCTTTGCATTCCGGTCAGAAATACTGCACTTTTGAGGTAAGAGATAGTAAGGGATTTTAAGGGTTATTATGTTTTTCAGTTCGTAATTCTTCTGACATTCAGAAAATTCTGGAAAAATTTGAAATGATATTTTGATGAGTTTTATTGATTGTATCCAAAAATGGTAATTTTTGGATGTATAGATTAAGAGTTATGAATTTTACGGAAAAAGACTATTTTAAAAGTAACCACTTATAACTCCTTGTGGTTAACTCCAAAATTGATAAAATTTTTATTGGAAGTATATCTATATAATATCAGTATACTCTGTGAATTTCCGAATTTTTGGATAAAAATACAATTTATGATAAATGTCTAAATATTCGGCGGTTTTGGCCATATGGAAAATAGTAAATGAGTTTTAAAAATTCTGAGAAAAATATATGTTCAATATGAGACTATATTCTGCTAAATCCCAGAAAAGAAATATTTTTGAAACTGATTTGGTATTTTTCATGAAAATGGACTAGTTATGCGTAAATGAATTAAATATGTTATGTGAAGTAAGAAAATTGAAAAATAGGATTTTATGGCTTGAGAATCATATATGAGTTATATGCAGATTTTTGATGAGGGTTTTGGTTATTGGTGATGAAATCTTAAGAGTTGGCATTTTATGATGATTAAATGCATTAATTAGTAAAGTGCAAACAATTTAAATAAATTATTTATAAACTTAAGAAATATTATTCTTTCAATATCATTATATCGAAATATTGGTATGCATTTTATTGTGGAATTTTTACCTTTTTCATGTCGGAGTTACTATTCACAGAAAAATTAGTTTCTTTTTCTGACCAAATTATAGTTAATTTATGAATATTACTCTTGAAATTAAATCTATATTTTGATCATATTATTTTTATTATCATATATAACATTTTTATAACCCTGATATTGAAATTCTCTTCCACTTGAGTGTAAAGATGGGTAGATTATTGGTATGATCATGACTATGGGTTCTCTTTGGCTAGTAGTGCAAAGTTGAATTGTTGACTGGTATGATCATGACCATTGAATTTATAACTGAATATCTTTAGCTTAAGTGTAAATGTGAATTGATCAACATGGTTATAATTATTGTTTATATAATTCTAAAATGATTATATATTTCTTTGAGATATTAATATCTTTGGCCTGTAGTGCAAAGATGAACTGTTGATGAATATCTTTGGCCTGTAGTGCAAAGATGAATTATTGATGAATATCTTTGGCCTGTAGTGTGAAGATGAACTGTTGTTGAATATCTTTGGCCCGTAGTGCAAAGATGGTTTGTTGATGAATATCTTTGGCCATAGTGCGAAGATGGATTTATTAGCATGATTATGAACAGGAACTGTGATTTGGTATAACCATGATCTTTGATGTTTCAGTTAAAGACAGGTGATGAAAATATTCTTCATCTTGGTTGCGAAGAAAAATTTAGAATCACAATTATGATTATGAGTTATTCATATGATTGTGGAAAGGAACTGTTGAGTGATGTTACAGGGATAAAACATTGTTGGTGGATTTTTAATATGGAGAAGATAATAGACTTTATGGTCTATTTGACTCTTCTAATGGATTGCTCGTTCCGCTGCAAGTATGGTTGAGATTTTTTATCATCTACCATATGGTCTAAATATCTGATTTATTACTATAGAAGGCTATTGATAATTTATTTATCTTTAGTCATAATATTCTTTACTGCGCTAGTTGTGCTCACCCTTCTGTTTCACAATTCCTTTCAGGTAATAAGAGTTTAGCTGGGTCGAGTGGGGGATAACAGGGGAATAGAACGGTGGTCTATAGCTGTTGAGGGTGAAGCGAACCTAACGTTGGAAGGGTGTTTTGTCACTATCATACAAGATGTCTACTGACATACAACCTCGTGTCATCATAAGACAGGATTGTGCTCATCCACTTGCTGAGTATATTTACGAGCACTACCTATATAATCTTGGTGTTTGTTTGAAGTATAATTCTCAATTAGAGACAGTGGAGATAATGATATGTCAAGAGAAGACTCACCATTGGGAAGAATATGATAGTAATCTCCTCATTTTTTATTGGGGTCTATTGGGTCAACCAAGGATAATTCTGTGGCCATATGATATCTATCATAACCTAGAAGCATGGCCTCCCATATACGAAGGTTTTCTTGAGCACTTCCCAAAGATTCTAATTTCTAAAACAGTTTTTGACTATACCTTTATGTAAGGTGTCATTGTGAGGTGTTGTCCACGGTTGGGACATGAGTCACATTTGGTATATATTTGTATCCAAACTCACAGCATATGTGTTGTTGTATTTTACACGATAATTGTTGTAATAAAGTTGTAGTTATTTTCTGTACCATGTATTTGGCGACTCAGAATAGGTTGGATGGAATGGACCTATTTTGGGGTCGTTACATCACCCATTGGCCGTGATGTCGCAGTTCGACCAGTTCTAGGATTTTCATCCTTTTGAGGGAGCGACAGGTCAACGTTCAGCTTCTTGGTATCTCTCAGCAGAGGACCGATCTCGGGTATATGCCTGCTGGGAACGGCGCGAAATAGCGGCTTTTTCTGTCAGTCATCCTGGTTATTCCGTAGAGTATTCCGCGTGGATGGAGACATAGATTTTATCGGTTGCAACAGTGTTTGCAGTACCGGAGCGCGAGTTAGATGATGTAGAGCCCATGTAGGACATTGATACCTACATCGAGGAGGAGCCCACTGCTGGGTTGCCAGCATTTCTTTCGGATTCTCCTAGTACCAGTACTGTTGTGATTTAGCACTCGACACAGTACTTAGAGCAGAGTCTTCATCTGATGACCTTTGAGAGAGATCAGATTCGATCTATGATGTCGACTGCTCTTGATGGGAGGGAGGCCGCTCTATTGGAGAGAGACGAGGCCTTGACTCGCAGAGATGCCGCCGTTGTTGAGTGGGATGAGGCTATATCAGCTAGAGATGCAGTGATAGTTGAGCGGGATATCGCCATATCTGCCCGGGATGTAGCCGTCACAGATAGTACTGCCGTGAGGTCCCTTACCACTGGCATGATCGCAGAGATAAGCACATATATTGATGATCATATGGTCACCATGCAGATGGCTACAGATCTGTTGAGTCGTATAGATATTCTCATACAGGAGACCACATCTTTACCTTCATCTTCTGAGAGGGACGCCATGTTGGGCTTGTTAGCTCGCATATATCCTGACTTGTAGATGATCTTGTATTTTCCTGCACAGACTAGCTTAGTCATTTTGTCATGTAAGTTTACATTGTGTATATAGTGGATTGAAGGATGATCCCAGTACCAACTGACAAGGGTTTGTGTTTTGGTAGGGGGTGAGACCACACTATGAATGGCTGCCTACATACTCCTATTGAAGAGGAGATCAGGTCTGCGTAGTTCGAACTTGGTGTAAGAGGTTCAACGCTGTATGCGGCAGGAATGGTGTAGGAATATTTTTGTTATTTTTTGTTTTATTTCGACCGGGCCATATAAAATGGTTGCCTACGTACTCCTATTGAAGAAGAGATCAGGTCGACGTAGTTCGCCCCTCAGGGCGAGATGAAAAGCGTAATCCCATGTACAAGTCAGAGTGCGGGGAAGAGAGAGTTTAATCCTAGGTTGAGGATAAACTGCAGGTCAAAAGTTTGATCCCATGTATGGGTAGCCAAACTGTATACGCAAGAGGTTCAATCCACGGTGGGATGACCTAAGTTGTAGGAACGCAAAGGAGAAAGCCAGGCTGCTGGCTTGAAAGGTATGTTTCCCTGAGGGGCAAAGTGTAGAAAAGTTGTTTGTGGTAAAGGTTTAAAGAACCGGAATGACTGGTGACTTGATGGTCTACCACCAGGATGTTTACTTGATGGTAACTTTAGACATAGTACCGTTTCACAGCGTCTGAGTTGATGAGTTGCGAAAATTCATCGCCGTCAATTTCTTGCAATCTGAGAGCGCCTCCTATCAATATTTCCTTGACAATAAACGGGCCTTCCCAGTTAGGAGCGAGTTTTCCCTTAGACTGATCTTGGTTGTCCAGTATTTTCTTCAAAACCAAGTCATGTTGTCTGAATTGTCGTAGTCGGACTTTTTTGTTATAGGATCGGGCGACCCTTTGCTGATATAACTGACCATGGAAGATAGTCGCGGTTCGCCTTTCGTCTATTAGAGACAATTGGTAATACCTATCTTGTACCCATTGATCTTCATCCAACTGAGCGTCTATCAATACTCTTAGGGATTCCATCTCAACTTCTATGGGGAGCAGTGCTTCCATCCCATAAGTTAAGGCATAGGGAGTTGCCCCAGTAGAAGTGCGCATTGATGTTCTGTAGGCTAATAGAGTCAGAGGCAATTGGTCATGCCAATTTTTGTGATTGGTGGACATCTTTTGCATAATCTTCTTGATGTTCTTGTTAGCCGCTTCAACAGCACCATTCATCTTCAGACGATAGATGACTGAGTTAAGATGTTTGATATGGAATTTACTGCATAATTCCCCCATCATTTTGTTGTTGAGGTTCTTGGCATTGTCGGACACAATCACCTCTGGTTGTCCATATCGACAAATGACATTGTTTCTGATGAAAGTAATGATGACTTCTTTAGTAACCCTGGGGAAGGAGGCTGCTTCTACCCACTTGGTGAAGTAGTCGATCATGGTGAAGATAAATCGATGAGCATTACTGGCTTTAGGCTCAATGGGCTCGATAACGTCCATTCCCTACATTGAGAAGGGCCAAGGTGAACTCATATTGTGAAGTTCCCGTGGAGGGGCGTGTATAGCATTCCCATGAATCTGGCACTGATAGCATCTCCTGACATGGTCATTGCAATCAGCTTTGAGAGATAGCCAATAATGTCCCGTCCTGAGGACTTTCTTGACAAGGAGGGGGCCACTCATGTGGGGGCCACAGACTCCGCCATGGATTTCATCCATAAGCCTTTGGGCTTGATCTTTGTCTAAACATCTGAGGAGACCCAATCCTGCATCTCTTTTGTAGAGCGCATCTCCACTCAGGTAGAATTTTATAGCCAGTCGGTGGATCCGCCTTTGTTCAGTCGGGCTCGCCTCAGCGGGTGTAGATCCATCTCGCAGATATTCCTTGATATGCTGATACCAAGGATATTGGATGGTAGGTAGCTCATCCGATACTTCTCCAACGTAATTCCAATAGGCTAGGGCCTTGTGCAGGGAAATTGTGACGCTTGGCAAGTGTTCCTTGTCTGATATGCCAATCAAGGAGGCCAAAGTTGCTAACACGTCTGCGAAATCATTCCTATTACGAGGAATGTGTAGAAAGGATATTTCTTCGAATCCCAAAGCCATCTTTAAGACCTGCCGATGGTAAGGCAGCAAATATAGTTCCTTGGTTTGATAAATTCCGGTGGATTGTCTGATTACCAACTCCGAATCTCCAAGGACAGTTAACCGCCTGATGCCCATTGAATGAGCAAGTTTTAGCCCCATAAGACAGCCTTCATACTCAGCCATATTGTTGGTGCTGACAAACTGTAATTTGACGGCGACGGGATACTGCTCCACCGTATCAGATACTAAAACTGCTCCAGCTCTAGAACCTTCCATATTAACAGCTCCATCGAAATACATCTTCCACGTTTGGCGTGTATCGTACTGATGGTGTTGCTGAATTGTCATTACTCCTTCATTGGGGAAATACGTCTCCAAGGGTTTGAAATCCCCTGATGGTGCGGCGACCAGTTGATCCGCAATTCCTTGACCTTAGATGGACTTTTGAGTCACATATACGATGTCAAATTGTTCTAGGATCAACTGCCATCTGGACAGTCGACAATTCAATATGGGTTTACTGAACACGTACTTGAGAGGATCCAGGCGAGATATGAGATGGGTTGTGTGACAATGGAGATAATGATGTAACCTCATGGCAGCCCATGCTAAAGCACAACACGTCTTTTCGATCAGAGTGTACTTGTGTTCATTACTGCTGAATCTTTTGCTGAAGTAATAGATAGCTCGTTCTAGGCCTCTATCGTCCTTCTGTTCCAGCATGCAGCCCATGGCATTGTCACTTACGGACATATACATAAACAGGGGAACATCACCCCTGGGTGGTACCAATATGGGAGCTTTGATTAGCTATTTCTTGATTGTAAGGAAGGCATTCTGGCACTCCTCATTCCATTTCATGGAGGAGTTCTTCCTTAACAGCTTGAATATTAGCTCACAGGTTGCTGTGAGTTGAGAGATAAATCTGCTAATGAAGTTGATTCTTCCCAAAAATTCCCGTATTTCCTTTTCTGTCTGAGGAATGGGCATTTCAGTGATGGCTTGGATTTTGGCAGGATCCAGCTCTATCCCTTTGCGGCTGACTAAAAATCCTAGCAACTTGCCTGATTTAACGCCAAAGGCGCACTTAGCTGGATTCAACTTCAAGTTGTACTTACGCAACCTGTTGAACAGTTTCCTAAGATGGTCTATATGGTCATCCTCCTTCCGGGATTTGACAATAATGTCATCCACATAGATCTCAATCTCTTTATGCATTAAGTCGTGGAAAAGAACCATCATAGCTCGTTGATAGGTAGCTCCAGCATTGATGAGGCCGAATGACAACCGTCTATAACAAAAAGTTCTCCAAGGAGTGATGAAAGCAATTTTTTCACGATCTTCCTCGGTAACCATGATATAATGATACCCCGCAAAGCAATCTGCAAAGGAGTACATGTCGTATTGCGCAGTATTGTCAATGAGAATGTGGATAAATGGCACGAGAAAGCTATCCTTTGAGCAAGCTTTATTCAAGTCCCGGTAGTCCATGCAAACTTGCACCTTTCCTCCAGGTTTAGGTACGGGCACGATGTTGGATATCCACTCAGGATATGTAGACACCATTATGATGCCAGCTTGAAATTGTTTAACAATTTCTTCTTTCACCTTTAAACTCCATTCAGGTTTCAATCTTCTAAGCTTTTGCTTGACTGGCTTGAATCCCTCTTTTATGGGAATGCAATGAAGGACAATGTCAGTGGACAAACCCACCATATCTTCATGAGACCATGCAAACACATCCTAGAACTGGGTTAGTAGCATAACCATGTCATTTCGTTGGTTTGGGGTAAGGTCTGAACTAATTTGGATTAACTTATGGTTTTCTAAGGTTCCGAGATTGAAAGGAGTGGTTTGATCAAAGTTGGGTTTAAGTTTGTCTTTGACCCATTCTTGAATTTCTGGAGGCACCTCAATGTCATATGGTATATCCACCAAGACTGAATTCATCTCTATATCAAAGGTACAATCCTTGTGGAGAAGAGGCACCGTATCAGCAAGCACAGACACATCTAAATTCAGAGTCCTGAAACAAAATATGCTTTCACTTAGTATATATGAAATATGTTGATCATACACAGTGTTAGCATATACTGGCAAAATAAACCTGCTAATACTATACAGAAAAGTAAGCAGTTATTATATTTACAGGGCATAAAGAGTTTCTGCCCGCTTTACCCTTGACGACCAATGCAAGGAATGATGTTCCAATTGGTAAGAGCAAATTCCGGGTGAACCACAGTGATAAAGGGATTATCATCATCTTCCCTATCCCGAATGATAGCCATTACGTCTGGGCAATCATCGTCTGGGGTATAATTGTTGGTATGCTCATCATGAATGATGATGCGTATACCTGACATCATTCTGATGACGTCTTGCTTGATTCTTCGTTCCTCTTCCTCTACTGCGGGATCTGGAACAAAGATTTCTTTCTCCTTCACCGGTATCGGCTTGGGAAATAACATTGCCATTATATTGGCTGGCACCTTTACGGGAGGTTTTACAGACTCGGAGCTTGAAGGAGAAGCTAAACGCTGCACGTTTGAAGCTGCAGGAATCTGCTGATGCTTATGAGGATTCATGTGACTAGAGCTGGCAAAATAGCCTAGTTCGGCTGTCCCAATTTGCTGGGTTAATCGAATAGGGTAATTGATACCCTGGCAATCTTTACCCAACCCTTGTCCCGATTTATGACCCAACGATATCATTTCTTACGTGGCCGACATTACCTCGGCAGAAATCTGGGGTTTGGGCAGTGGCCTTCCAATAGCATGGTATTGGGTATTGCTTATTTCCAAAGCATGAAAACTAATTGGCTCAGCATGTCCCCGGGCTGAGAAAACTCCGGGTCAGCATTGATTGTAACCAGGCTATTGTTGATGATGTATTTCAACTGTTGGTGAAGAGTGGAGGGGACTGCCCCTGCCATATGAATCCATGGTCGTCCTAAGAGCAGGTTGTATCCTGAATCTATCTTGAGCACATGGAAGGATACGCAGAATGTATGAGGACCAATCTTAATTGGTAGCTCAACTACTCCGACCGAGTTACGGCGGGCTGTATCAAAAGCTTTGATGATGGTATGGCTACTCCAAATTCGATTGGTATTGATATTCATCTTCACCAAGGTAGCATATGGGCAGATATTTAGAGAGGAACCTCCATCTATTAAAACTCCCGCCACCATATATCCGTAGGACAAGATCGCAATGTGTAACGATTTGCAATGACCGGTCCCTTCGGGCAGTATGTCATCATCAGTGAATGATATCACATTATTGTTGAAAATGTGATCAACCAGATGTTGAAACTTTTCCGTATCAACTGATGTCGGTAGATAGGCTTCTTCTAAAACCTTTAATAAGATCTTCCGGTGATTCTCGGAAGTCAAGACCAAGTCCAAGATTGATATCTGTTGTGGAGCTTATTTCAAGCTTAAAACCACCTCGACTTTGTTATGACCCATAGTGCGGAGGAAATTTTCAATCTTCTCAATGGGTACTTTCCCCTTAGACTTGATGACAGGCTTTATTATCCGTTGGGGAAGATATAGTGGATTTTCCTTCGACAATGCAGCAGTTGTATGTGAGGTGGATCCTTCACCTTCTCCATAATTCCACAGAACTGCGCGCAAGCTAACAATAGGATATTGTGCTCTGCACGACAAGTTGATTGGCTTGGGAGCGGCCACTTTCAAATGATTGTTGATTCCCTTGAGTTGAATTACTGGCATGACAAGTGATTTATTAACCCCATCACTTTCAGTGGATATGACTGCTACAACACTCTTCCACTTAGTAGGACACGAATCCTCACTTACTCGTAACACAGTGTCGTTATCTGCCAGACACAGTACGCCACTGTCGATTAAATTTTGAATAAGGTGGCGGAGTGCCCAGCATTTTTCTTTGCTGTGACCGCGAGATTGAGAATGATATTAACATATTCCCTCAGAGTTGTATCGTCCCGAACGAGGGTTGATTGGAGGTAGAAGAGAACTAATCTTTCCTTCATTGATTAACATATGAAGGATTTCCTCCATAGGTTGGCCCAAGTGTGTGAATTCCCTTTTGTTGGCAAAATCCCAACGAGCCTTAGCATTAGCTCTCTTCATTACTTTGTCTTCCAGCATTTTATTTTCTGAAAGTGAAGAGGGAATATTCATGACAATAGGTAGGAGACTGGCATGCTCCTGGCTGTTTAGCTGACGAGTCACTTGATGCCGATAAGTCACCAGTTCCGCCAATTGCTCAATTTGTTTACAAAGAGCTTTCATCTTTCGTTCTATTTTGAATTGGAACTTGACATAATCCCATCTGTCATCACCATCTTTGGGGGTTTGGGAGGATTCACAACTGAAATTGGAACTCCGTCCACTGCTCCAATTAATCATGTTGGCCTCTTCTTCCTTGTATTGAGGAAGAGGGTTGTCTTGAACGTGAGGTTGATCGGGTTTGGTGACCACGATTTCACCGTTGTCTATCAGGTCTTGGATTATATGTTTCAAGGCCCAACAATCCTGAGTATCATGTCCAGGTGTCCCGGCATGATAAGCACATTTCCGAGCAGCATTAAAACCCCGACCATTAGGGTTGGCTGGTGGAAGAAGATGCGTGATTTTCTTCTGTGTTGTTAGAAGATTGAGAATGTTCTCGAGGGTGTCCCCTAAGGGTGTGAATACTCGAGGTCGTTTGACTTTTCCACCTTTTGGTACTAGAGGGTTTGGAGACTGTGCTTGAAAGGGAGTGTAATTTCTCCTCTGGATAGGCATGTTCTGATTGCCTTTTTGACCCTGTAGTATCAGGAAAACATCCTCTTCTTTCTTTTTATGGACCCTCTGGGGGTTGTTCCCATAATTTCCAGATTGGATGTGATCGGCAACAGCTTTGAGTGCAGCTAGGTCTTGAATCTTTCCGGATTTCATTCCCATTTCAGCCATCTCCCCATTTTTGACCATTTCAGAAAATGGTTTGCCGATGCCGGCTAAAACTCTTTCATAGAAAGGTGCTTCATGTATGTCTATGAAAGTCATGACCATCACTGATTCTTTCATGGAAGGACTAACTTGGGCAGCCAGACGTCTCCACCTCTGAGCAGACTCTCTGAAAGACTCATTAGACTGTTTCTTGATCTCGGTAATTTGATACCGATCAGGAGCCATTTGAGATTAAAAGTTGTATTGGGTGAGGAAAACGTGTGCTAGATCTTTCCAACTATGGATCTTTGAATTGTCTAATCTTGTGTACCACGAACGGGCTTCTCCAGTTAGACTTTTTTAGAACAGTTGCATTCTGAGTTTTTCATCCTCTGCATAAGATCCAAGTTCTCCAATAAACACCTTTAGATGTGTGTAAGGGTCTCCTAACCCGTCATATTTTTCAAAGTTAGGAGTCTTAAACTTTTCTGGATAATGAATACCAGGGAAAATACACAAATCAGCATATGAAACACTCCCGTGTGTTCCAATTCCTTTGATAGTGCGAAGAGTCTCTTCCATTTGGAGGACTTTCTTTTTGATGTCACCAGTGTCTTGGTCTCTAGTGGGATGGGCGGCATCATGAGTTTTGTTGGTCGGATCCAACTGCAGTTCAGGTATTGTAACAACCTGGGTTCCTCCTTGTGCGGAGGATTCAGCATGTACGGGTATTTTCTGACCCTACGTAGACTGGTGTAATTCTTTTAGTAGAACAACCAAATCTGTAATCTGTTTGCTTAATCCGTCGAATTCTTTATGAGAAACTGGATTAAGTTCAGTCTAGTCGGATCACTACTATAAAATACTAAATAGACAACACTTAATAGAAAAACGTTGTGTTTTTTTTACAACGTTTTAAAAAAAAACGTTGTAGATATATATGCTAAAACGTTATCTATTTAAAAGGGCATTTTTTTTATTTTAATTAGATAACGTTTTTTGTACAAAACGTTATCTATGAAGAAAAACACGGAGCATGATCAATTGAACTTAAAATTAAAACATTACGTCTTTTTCTCTCTCCAAGGGCTCGGTGCAGAGGTCAGTGCAGAGAGAGATTCGATCAGTTTCTTCGAAGTTGCAGATCGAGATTCGATCGGTTTTCTTCGTTCCTTCTCTCTTCGTTTCTTTTCTCTTCGTTCCTTCTGGATGTTCTCCCGGATGGACTTCATTCCCTCATTACTTTTCTCCTAATTTTCCCCGATCTGGTATATCTTTGTGCGCCATCGCTTCTTTCTCCGATAATCTTAATTCTCCCACTCCAACCGCCCAAATCCAGGTACATCATCATCGATCTCAGTCAAAGCCCTACTTGATTTTTCAATTTATGTAATTTGATGGGTTTAATTGATTTTATTTTACGGGTTTAGGTTTTGAATATCAATCACTTTCAGAGGAAACCAGATGGAGATGATGAGGTAAAGTTCTTCAGTTCTTTATACTTTTAGCTTTTATGTAGTTAGAATTAAGCTTCTCTTTGAGCTGAGATTTGTCTATTTTATTGTATTTTATTCCCGATTAGAGGTTAATCCTTTGGCCAGGAATTAGGGCATTCTGGTGAGTGCCTGATGTATGAGAGCTTTTTGAAATTTTGGGATGAAGGTTCCCACAATGGGTTTTGTGGTGGGTTGATGTCAATGAAAGCTTTTTGTATTTTTATTTTTATTTTGATACTCCTGCAAATTGCTTACCTTTCTTCTGCAGGCATCTAACCGTAACCAGTATGAAGTTCTAAGTGCATCTGCTCAGCTGAATGATGTAAGTTCATGTCTCCTTGCACTACTCCAACTTCTTCTTTCCCAATCTTTCTGTTTAGATTGTGTGCACAAAATCTAAGGAATCTTGATTTAGTTTAATCTCTATCCATAGCCTAGAAACTCAGAACTTTTATCAATTATCACTGCTGAGTTAATGTAAAAAATTGATATTGGGTTTCAAGGAATCCTGATTAAAACTATTATGATACTTTAATCTTTGTAAGCATGGAGTATTATAAAATTTTCAAGTGGACTATAATGGGTGATTATATAATATTTGGTCTGGCCTGGTTATTTTTGTTGCAGTTGTCTAAGTGTTGTGATTTCAATGTATTTTTTATTTTGTTTTTTGTTAAAGTGGTGAATTAGATGAGCATTGAATTCTTGTTGAAGTAGCATGAATAACAAAACCACAGCATGCCCTGTGCCTAATTCAACCCTTTAGTTACTAAATGTACGTGATTCTCTACTAGTCGCAAGATCAGCCTTCTGTAGAAACTAATTCTAATTTTTGAGTGTAAGTTCTGTCCCATTTAAAGAAAAGCCAGATTTTTGTACTACAGTAAGTGCTGCAGCGGATTCAATGTACTACTGTAGGTGAAGTTGGCATGGCCTTTTTAAAGCAGCAGGTGAAGTTCTTTATTTTTTTCTTTAGTTCATTGCAAAAAATAATAACTTGCTTGGATTAGAGAGAACAGAAAGAATGTTAAGAAGAAAGGTGTTCATCGATCTGTATCCACTTTGGCATGTCTGAAGAAGAAAGGTTCGTTTCGATTGAATTCTACACACTGCATTTATATAATTTGATTGATTTAGAGCATGAGGGGTTTTAAAATTCTTAGCCTAATTATGTTTGATTAAATTCTAGTGTATGGAATGGGACTTATAAAATATGGAGTTTTGGACTGTTAATTTCCTTTGATTTGTCAATAAAAGAAGGGAATTTTAATGAAAATCCAGTTGTGGGTGGGTATAGAGCTGAAGATGGATCCAGCTGTGGGTGGGTTTAAGCTGAAGATGGGTGGCTATATAGCGACCAAGGCTTGCCTTTAAGACCTATAAGTTTTTCCCCTTCTAGGCCTTGTTCATTGTTTTAACTATAATGATATGCCAATTCTTAGCTACTCAAGTTTAGTTTGAAACAGTATTATTTAGAGTTCTACATCCCTTACAATTCGTTTTATAGAGTCCAGATATTCTATATTTAATTAGCTTCACCCTTACATATTTGGTACTTATTTGCTTGTACCTTTTTTTGTACTTATAAATGATTTAGGATCAGAACATTTGCACACATTACAGCCGTTATGGGATTTGCAAGTTTGGGCCTGCTTGTAAATACAACCATCCGATAACTTATGGCAACTCAGCTTCTTCAATTGGATCTGGACCAGGTCAGCCTCAGTATGGCAACTCAGCAATTGCAGATAGGGGGTGGGAAAGGGAGTCAACTCAGCAATTGCAACAAGGTTGTGAGACCAATAGGTGGGTTATCTTCAGCCATGGCCATGCTAATGGTAGGAGGTTGCCATGTTGTGATGCCCAAGTTTGAAGCTAAGTCAGCTCTCGAAGCCATGGAGCAACATCATGTAACTTCTCTTATCACACTACCACAAAATAGTAAATAGACAACGCTTAAAAGACAACGTTTTTTATAAAAACGTTGTGATATTTTTTTACAACATTTTTAAAAAAAACGTTGTAGATACATATGCAAAAACGTTATCTATTTAAAAGAGTATTTTTTTGATTTTAACTAGATAACGTTTTTTTTAAAACGTTGTCTATATGTAAAAACACGGAGCTAAAAATTAAAATTAAAACACGGAGATAAAAACGCGCAACTAAATCAAGCCTAGGGTTTGTTTCTTCCTCTGTGTTTTAGAGAGAGTAAGAGTTAGGGAGAGAAGAAGGGATTCCTTCGAAGATCGGCGATGCTTACGAAAGAACAAGGGATTCCTTCGAAGATCAGCGATGCTTAGGAAAGAACAAGGGATTCCTTCGAAGATGCTTATGAGAGATGCCGTACTACCCCATGGAAGGTATGTTTCTCATGAGATCTACAGATCTGAGTTTTTTCTCCTCATACATATAAACAAAACATCTATTCACTATGAAGTGAGATTTTTCTCCTCATACAAATTCAATACAGTTGCATCTCCCTCAAGTCTTACCTAACTTTATTCACCGGTAAGGCCGTTTGTTTCAGGACCGAGTACGACAAAGGTGTGAATACCTTCTCTCCCGAAGGCCGATTGTTTCAGGTTGAGTATGCTATTGAGGCTATCAAGGTAATAATAACTGCACCTTTGCTATTTGTATGTTGATTGTTATTCGCTTGATTTAGTTGCTGGATTGGTAGAAATCCTTTTGCAAGTGATTTTTTTTATGTGGGGCTTGACTACTGTTGAAGTTAGGTTCAACTACAATTAGATTGAAGACTAAGGAAGGGGTTGCAGAGCTTGGAAGAGGCAAGATCGGCAATGGAGGTTGTGAGACCAATATTATTGGTGACAGACACAAGTACTAGTTATTAGAAGTATTTGGAAATTTAATTTAATTTTTATATCTTATAATATTACAAATGGATTACAGAAAAGTGAGCCAAAATATACATTTATTTAGTGCTTTCAGTCTATTTCACTACCAACACTGATTCCACTGAGCTATGTCATTTACTAGGGGCTGGTTTAGGTATTCACCATTTTGAAAAAACAAGCAAATCCATGCATTAACACATCCTCTTATTTATCAGAGGAATTATGCCTTGCATTTAGCTAATAGTGGCACATTTTTGCTTCTTCCAGTTTCTCAGAACTTATCATATTTTAAATATCAACAGATAATATTTGTTACAATAGATGTTTGAGTGAGCGATATATTATTGTTGTTTGAACCGTGCATTAGATTCATATCAATGAATATTTGTCTATTTTATATGTCTTCATTTTTGTGTCCTGAATAAGTGAACAACATTCAGTTATTTGTTACAACTACTAATTAGTTTGACATGTCTCTCCTTCATACTTGGGATTCTGGCTTTATAGTTTTCTCATACTATTCTATATTGCACTATTGTGGTTGCACGTTCATGTAGATCTTCTTTTATACACTAAAGCTTCCATATTCAATATGTTGAGTTGTATTTGTTCTAAAATAAGAAATGGAGTGAAGAATGCAGTTTAATGACCAGGCTTCCACAAACATGATAAACAACATATTCCCTTCTCGTATGTGTATGTTTATATCATCTGGTGTTGAATCAAGCCTGAGATACTAAAGCATGAATATAGACAATATAACAGCTACATTATGTGATAATGCAATCATCATACTAGTATACTATATCTGTATATCATCTATTGATGGAACTTCTGCAACAACTATTATAATAGACAGGTGAAATTTGTGTCATATCATTTCTTCATGCTTTTAAATCTGCGACTCATTTGAGATTCTCCTTTGATTTTCACACTATAGCACAACTGGAGAACAATTATGGAGATCTTTCCTGTACAATGAAAGTTGTCCTGATGCTTTACCAATGGTAAAAACCATTGCTCCCATCAAAATCTGGATGTGGAAGTCCGACAACTAAGTTTCAACAGGTTAAAAATGATGACATCTCTATCCTTCATAATTGGCTATTTCTGCCTTGTATTTATAATAGCCTGCATCTCTATTTAAGTTCACCTCCATTGGTGTTGTTTCTATTCAGTCCTAATTTTGTTCTGTAGGCTCCACTACTAGAGCATCAGGGATATCTTCAGCTGCATCATCTACTCCAACTTCTTTGCGCTGGGATCGGCAAACCATACAATTTTTGATCAATGCTTGGGTACGGAAAACTATTTAATGCATACATATATGAATGTACATAAGTGTGTAGACAAAAATGTTTGAATGACCTGGTGACAGACATGCTTTTGTTTTAATTATTTGAATTGGGAAAGTTAACTTCTTTTTAAAATCCTTAAAGCTTAAGTTCTGGATTGATTTCATACCATCAACTTCAACTTTATTATCAAGCAGCCTCGTATAAGAGAGCAAAAGCACATTATGGTCGCCCTAATCAGGGATGCTGGAAACGTAGATTGGGTATAATGAGATCCATCTTTTGGCATAATATGTTTGTGACTATGTACAAATGAGTTGAATGAGGAGAAAATTTGTGATCCTTTTGATTGAAGAATATTTGTTAAGACTTATTTATACTTGTTTTTTTTTAGGTCTTTGTTGTGGCTGTGCTAGCAATCTTTCTACTTGTACCCAGAAATCTTTCAAATAGAGCATATCGGCTATCCTTAATGGGCACTGCATGTTCTAGTCTGTATTCTTTGTACTCTCTATATGGGGTAACCTTACAATTTTAGATTCTTAAAATTATTTATTTTGCACTCTCTTTTACACATTGATTATGATCCTGCGACTCTTCTTCTACTAACCAGACTTTGTTTATAGAAACCAAACTCATGGAATTTGCAGACTATGCAAGTCTGGTTTCAGTCAGTAATTGCAACTGTCTGCTGTAGTCAACTCTACAATGCTGATAAAATTATACGTCATTAATTTTCTGTTGAGCAGGGACCCTATTCTAGTCAAGAAGATTGGAGCTGCAACTGCTCTTGAAGTTAGAGCCACAGACATTCCTTATGTTTTTGCACCTTGTATTGTAGTAAGTAATTTAAATTAAGAAATATTACCGCTAGCCAAGATAGCTGGTGTGAATTATTAATATTAATTTCATGAAAAGGTTTGTACAGATCCAAGATGGGGTCGATGTTATGAAAGCTACAGTGAAGATTATAAGATTGTTAGAGCAATGACTGAGATCATACCAGGATTGCAGGGAGATATCCCTGCTAATGCTCGAAAGGGTGTTCTTTTTCTTGCTGGACAGTAAGTACATAAAAATGAACCCCTCTACTGTGTTTCTTTCTTTGATTGCTTTTACCCAGTATTCTAGTTAAAAAAAGAATATGATGATGTACTCACACCTTAATCAGTATAGGCTATAGTGGGTCCTAATTCTAATAACAACCTAATTGTGGATATTTATGCATCATAGTTGTACTTAATAATCTTTATTAATAGTATTATATGGCTGAAATATATGGCAATGTATAATTCTAATTTTCATGACCGTCAGTGTTAGATAACTGGAGATTCGGCTAAAAGATCTCTTTGTAGCATTCTGATGTTCTCTCCTTTATGTGAATGTCATCTTGTGTAAATAAAGAATGGTTTTCATTTATGTAGCAATTCGGCTGTTCTCTTGTTACAGTTTAGCTTGTGATCTGCTTGTTGTTGCCTAAAGTGCCTTGATTTTTGACTTGCTGTATTATTTATCACATATTCACATTATTGCCTATAACCAGAGGTTTCATTTCTCTGTGCGCCAGAATGAACTAATGTCATATCCTGACAGTATTATGCATATTGCAGGTTAATGATCCGCCTGTTAGAAATTCACAAGAAGCTTTCATGATGGAGATGCGTGCAACCAGAATGGTAAGAGGTTACCATTTCACACCCATATTACATAGATATAAAATATACATAAGTGCACACTTTTAATACTTTTATATATGTATGCATCACTGCATTTGAATCAAATAGGTGGATTTTCGAGGTCTTTGGCGAATTCAGCAACTGACTGGCCCCGTCTTTTATTGGAATTATTGTCTGCAGCTTTTGAAATTGATTACTTTTAGGTATATTTTTCAGAAATTCAAGTATCTTTTTAGTTGAATATTGCAGAAGGTGGACTATTGAACTAAGAAATGTATCTGTTCAAGTAAATATTGAATTAGAAAAATGAACTACTGACTAAACTTGAATTATTAGGTTCATTAGTGGTGTATGCATCTACTTTTAAGTGTTCCTAGAGACAATTGTGTCTGGTAAGACAAGATATTGCTGTCTCTATTTAAAATGATATTAATCTCAAACATGGTGATTAATTTCTCTGGCATATTCATCTATATCCTTGTTTAGTGTAGTGTTCCTAGAGACAATTGTGTACATATATGTGATTTTTAATGGGAAGACATTGTTCCTTTGTTCCTAATTGCAGGCTTTGAACATCTTATGCACTATTAATGAGATTAATACCTGATGATTTATAACCAATATGCTTTCAGGATTCTTAGGAAGTTATTTAAGGTGGATCCAGCTGATTACATGCTTACTGTTGAGCAGATGTTATGTGACATCTAGCATTATTGTTGAGCAGATGTACACTGAGATGGCTTCTCGCCACAGAGTCTGCCATCACTGCATCCAGATCATTAAGACAGCGACCGTCCCTGCCAAGCTCTGCAAGAGGGAGAGCACCAAGCAGTTCCACAACTCCAAAATCAAGTTCCCTTTGGTGTTTAAGAAGGTTAGGCCACCAACTAGCAAGCTGAAGACAACATACAAGGCGTCTAGGCCCAATTTGTTTGTGTAATTCTTGTTGGAGTGGTTATGCAATTTTGTTGCTCAAGTGAAACATAACATTGTCATTTACTTGCTGTTGGATGTTTTTTTAAAATTTGATATTATGGTTTGGAAGTCTATGATTGGACAAAATATTATCTTTTTATTGGATTTTGAGCACTGTTGTTCTATTCAAGTGTTGGAAGTTGTATTACTCCTTGTGCTCCTTTTAGCTATATTGGCATTAGCATATTACAGGTGCATTGGTAATGTAGGTGAACCATAATTTTTTTTTTCTTTTTTTTAATCTACAACATTTTAAAAACGTTGTGTAAATGTGCTTAAATGTTGTCTGATATACTAAATAACAACGTTTTTATTCAAAAAACGTTGTGGAATCATACCTACTACAACGTTTTTAAGCATCTGTTAATTTTTGAAAAACAAATCTACAACGTTTTTTTCCTAAAAAACGTTGTGTATTGTGCTTAACTATAACGTTTTTAAAACGTTGTGTAAGGGTGTCAAATAGATGACACCCTTAACCACGACGTGTTCCTGACTGAAACCACAACGTTTTTTCCGCGTTGTCTATTTACTGTTTTTTGGTAGTGTCATTGTCCCTGCAATGCTATTGCAGGCCGATATAATCTCCTTAAACAGGTTACATAGTTATTTCTAGACAAATATAAAAAGTAATACATATTACATGTGACCTCCCTTTCTATTTCTGTTATCTAACATATTGCGTTTCATAGCTATTTCTAGACAATCTGTATTTCAGTTGCTTATATGGTAAGATTTCCAGCCATGTGACTGTTAAATTAAGCTTGTGTTTTGAAGTCTCAAAGTCATGCAACAGATCATAAGTAATCTCAATTTTGACATTGGATTAGCATAAAGTTGGCGCCATTGCAAAAGTTGTGAACCAAGACCATCAGCCACACCATGGAGTAAAGGCATCTGCTGATTAAGGTACCTGACACATGGAGATGATGCTGGTTTAATGCTTCCCCCAAAGCTGGCACCTATTCAGGTACCTGAAGGTCAAAATGTTCTTTTATTTGGAATATTTACTGTGTTTTTTATATAACTGCTATCATGATTGATTGGATGGAGGAAACATGTGATTGTTCAAGTAGTATATCCTTGTGTGTTTATGTCTGTTGCTTGTAATTAGAGACATAAATGAGTCAAATGACAGTGTCAAACAGTAAAGACTGTCAAAATTGAGTGAGTTTCACTATTACTTTCTTATGTGGTTCATGGACTGACATGATATAATTTTTAATAGCCTGCTGATATAGCTCTCTTGCTATTTTTGGCAGTTGAGTAGCTGCTTCCTGATTTGTATGAAAGATGATAGTATTGAAGGCATATATGATTCTTTGACGAAGTACGAGATGAGCGGGCTACGTATGTGAGCAGCTACATGTAGAGCATATATGATAGTTTGTTATATATTTTGTGGATAAAGTAATTTGAATTAAACGAATGGTATTATTGGAATGTATTTTGAATGGTTGATACATTTTGGCTTTAAATTTAAATGAGAATTTACACCTTTTAGCTATATATCATGGCATTAGCATATTGCAGGTGTATTGGTAATGTAGGTGAACCAACCTTTTTTTTTCTTTTTTTTAATCTACAACTTTTTAAAAACGTTGTGTAATCATACCTTCTACAACTTTTTTATCTAGAAAACGTTGTGGAATCATACCTTCTACAACGTTTTTAAGCATTTGCTAATTTATGGATAACAAATCTACAACGTTTTTTTCTTAAAAACGTTGTGTAATGTGCTTAACTACAACGTTTTTAAAAACGTTGTGTAAGGGTGTCAAATAGATAACACCCTTAACCACGACGTTTTTCTGACTGAAACCACAACGCTTTTTCCGCGTTGTCTATTTACTATTTTGTAGTAGTGTCGATGACATGATTGACTGTAGGGCTGTTGCCTTTTTGGACTTTGAACGGGTGATAGGTCCGATTGATTCCCTGCAAAAGACTTGCATAGTTTAGTCTTTAGGGTGGATAATAACATGCTATGCGATGTGTCCAGTTTAGGAATTTTATCCTGCAAAACGGATGTCAGCTGTTTATAGCATGTATGTGTACACATTTCTTCATATTTCTCCTTACATGGAGATAGGTATGGAAGATAATTACAAGTATTTGAAATGAGAGCATGAAGAGACTTTCCTCCATTTTGGGTTTATCAGAGGCTGACCTATCTTAGGTTACTCTCGCGGCTTTTTGGCATGAAGGTTTCCCAATCATCTCAATCTACTTGACGGGAAGTTAATCCGGTCTTTCAACTGGTACGAATTTGGGTGGTGCCTTTCCTGAGCCTTGGAGAATCTGGCTTCTCACGAGTCCAGTAATCAAACGCCGACGGGATAGCCTCCTGGTGGAGGGACCACACAACATACATTCACATACATCGCGTCTCACCGTATGACGTGATGACATGTGCGAAGCACTAATATCACAAGCAGTTTGTAGTGCGAAACACTAATATCACAAACAATTTATAGTGCGAAGCACTAAGATCACAGGCAGTTTATAGTGCGAATCACTAAGTAAGGAAATGCATTCGTACATATTCATCATAAAATGTAAATGCAACATCCACACACAAGCAGATAACAATTTTGAAAAAATTGTAATAGCGGCTTAAGTCCTCTTACTGGAGTCCCCAGCAGAGTCGCCACCTGTCGACGTTGGGATTTTTAATTATCCCTTTCCGTTACTTGTCCTTTGGTGTTCTCATTTTAGGTGAGATTTGTTTGAAAAAATAAGTGAAAAAGGTCCGACATGTATAATGTCGACGATGGACTGTTAAGAGTCGCCAGTTGGTTTTTTAAATGGTTGTACCAACACAACCGAGAAAAGGTTTGCACATTGACCCAGTGATGTGACACTGCTAATCGGGTCGGTGAAACCGAGATTCATTAGGGCCGGGGACTTGGTTATGCGGAGGGAAGGTGTTAGGCACCCCCCGACATCTGTGTTACCACGGTGACCGCCTCTTTTCAAGAAACTGTTATCTGAATGTGTGTGTGTGTGTGGGTCAATGTCTTGTTATTTGGAAGTAGTGTGAGGCCTCGTTCGCACCTATATACACAGGGTTTGAATTTATGTAAAAATTCAATTTTAGCAAGATATGGCAGTGATGTTTTATAAAAATGGTTTTTCAAACCGTGATGCTCAATAGTAATTGAGACCTTTTACACTCCCATTTTATTCCGTATTCGGCTGGATTGATTTTATTTGATAGATGAGAGGCATCCGTACGAAAATAATGTACAAAAAGGTGTTGAATCCCTCGTGGGTATGTAAACCATCTGAGGAAATCCAAACATCACAGAATAATTTACAAGCTGATTACAGCTGAAAATGTCCATCACAGGAATCGAATCTAGATCCAATGGGATGAATCTGTGATCACATGATTCCTAGGCTCACATGATGCCGCAATTGATATAAACGCAGTAAGCAGGTATATATATATATATATATATATATAAAAGCTGTAAATATATATATACAGACATGATCACCAACCACGAAGTACCTCCATGGGGGATCAGAAATGTAAATAAAGCTGTAAAAGCTATCAACAGCCATGGAGGAAACTCCAGGCGGGACGAAATGTACAGAAAGCTGTAAAAATGATCAACCACCACGAAGTAAACTCCAGGTGGGACGAAATGTACAGAAAGCTGTAAGAACGGTCAACCACCACGAAGTAAACTCCAGGTGAGACGAAATGTAAATATATATATATAGATATGTATATAAATATAAAAGCATGTAAACGCACCGGATATAAAATCCAGGCTCATCGAACAGAGTTCGACCACAGTTAATATATATATATATATATATATATATATATATATATATATATATATATACTAAAGCACGTAAACGCTCTGGATGTAAAATCCAGGCTCATCGAACAGAGTTCGACCACAGATAATATATATAAGTATATATATATATATATATATATGAACTGCGTGTCGA
The DNA here is from genome assembly GCA_016801055.1 of Panax notoginseng. Taxonomy (NCBI): domain Eukaryota; kingdom Viridiplantae; phylum Streptophyta; class Magnoliopsida; order Apiales; family Araliaceae; genus Panax; species Panax notoginseng. The sequence continues at coordinate 123,632,395 of CM029016.1, forward strand.
ACTCTGTTCGATGAGCCTAGACTTCGGTCTGAAGCGTTTACCTGCTTTAATATATATATATATATATATATATATATATATATATATATATATAGACTGAAATGAAACCACGGACCGAAGTTCGGGTGAAAGGAAGCAAGCAACACGACTCTCAACGTGTAGAAGGGTGTGTGCAAAAATGAAGAGAAAGACTCTAAAGTGTGTGAGAAGGCTTATAGTGGGCTGCCAAAGAAGACTTCTATATCTTTAGAGTGAGTAAACACAGACTTTTGTAGGTACAAAAGGGCTATATGTGAGCTCACAGGTGTTTTAAAAGGGGAAAGTACACTGCTTGGGATGAGTGCATAGCAAATTGGACAGAGCTTCCTCGCCGTTTTCTCTTACAAAATGGCCACCCCAAGCCCTCTATTTATAGAGGGTGGAGCCGTAGGCGTACCTGCGGCTGAGCCGCAGGTGTACCAGAGGCAATCCGGGTAGGCCCGGGTTTTTTGGCTCGATCATCTCGAAGTACGTGCACTCAGGCACTGTAATGTATACTCGAACTTTCAGAAGTGCAATCCGGGCATTCGTTTGAGGTATATAGGACCTATTTCGGACTGCCGTTGTCGAGAGTTATACGATGGCATGTGATTACAGTTTGTGCGAAGTCATTGAAGATGGGACGGTGCCCTCCGGTCTTTAAGCTTCAACTTTCATCCGTTACCCCACACAATAGTCACTTGGGATTGATTAGTCTTGTGGGACATTGTTGCGTAGATATGTTGAGGCGACGTGGCATGGCATCGTGTTGGTCAGATGATGATGTTGCCCCTCACCGGTGTTATCGCCGGATTGGGCTGATAAAGCAGACGTTTCTTAGCTTCGCTGAGATTGGACTGTTGCAATTTATTGAAGGTCCTCATTGTCATCTTTGAGGTGTGTTTATCTTCCCGATGTTATCGCCGGGCTGGTACAGTGGATCTCGTTGTGAGCGCCGAGATTGAAGCTGGTTGTATTTGTAACAAGCATTTCCGGGGTTATCGCCGAAATTGCATTCCTTGGGGTTATCACCAAGGTTGGTGGCTATTCCCATGGTTGGGACTGAGACTGGATACCTCGGGGTTATCTCCGAGATTAATCGGTCTTCTCCGGTGTGTGTTCCGGTATTGATCTGCATGCCTCGGGGTTATCTCCGAGATTGGAATTGTTACTCCCATATTGCGATCCGGGGTTGATGCTGAACTTCCGGTAGTATCCGACATGGATATGGATCGTCTTTTAGGGTTCCCTCTTAAAAGACGAATCTGCTCTCCTACAATGTTAGTGACAGGTGTACAAAAAATTTCGAGTGTCTACAGGTGTAGCGCAGCTGCGCCTTACCTCAGAATCAGTTTCTTATTTTTATTATGCTACATGCTGTGAACTTGGTACTATGACTTATATATATACCTAAAAAGGGCTATAACATGAGGTATAAGGTTTTCCTATGAAATATGAGGTGATTAACTTTATTTGGTGAGAGAATTGTACTAAAGACTTAAAGTGTTAAAGATAAATTTTGAAGTAAATTCATGTTTTATAGATTCTGAACTTGGTAGCCATATGCATGACTGATCTAGAATCTAAATAAGCATGATGTATGATTCTTAGTACTATATTCATGACCAAACTTATTAGGCTTTGTGTTAGAGAAGTTTTCAAGTAAAAGCTTAGTATAGTAAGCTAACATGCATGACTACTATATGAGTTACATTCTGATCTTGCGAGCATGTTAACATGACTTGACTATATATGATTAGAGCCTTAAATTTGTCTTGTATGCGTTAAATTGCATAGTTCAAGTTTAAAATGGTTTCAAAAGTAAACTTACACATATTTTCAAAATTTAGTTTTATCACATGGATATCAAGATTCTAAAGGGTTAATATGTCATGTTATATCTATAATATCCCTAGACATGATCCATATGTATTGAACATGATGATTTCAAAACCAAATATGAGTTTAAAGCATGATTCGAAGTGTTAAGAAATGATAGTTGTGAACAAGCAATATGAATACTATAAGCATTTGTATTAACAGATTTTGAAATCTCTATGTGGACATATAGCCAAGTTATAAGATATGGTAACCACTTAATATTGTTATACTTTAATACCATGTAAGTTGTAAGTTCAAACTTGTAAAGAATGAACTCAAGAATAGTCATGTGCTATGTGAAAGCTTCTAACGTGCACGTATGTTAAAGTATAAGTGTAGTGGTATGTTAGAGTGGGACTGAAATCAGGAGAGCAGTAGCTCGACCCTGGTCTGACCAGGGGACAGCGCAGCTGCGCCGTCCCTAAGCCTAGTCAGGGCGCATCTGAGCTATCCTGCAGTCAAGAATAGTTTCTATTTTTGATCTGATGTTTGAAGCATGCTTATATGATTACTTAAACTTGTAATACATGATGAATATGCTATGTAATGTGTTAATAAGCATGTTATGTGATAGAGATGAATGTTAATTATGATTTTTAAATGTTAAGTTCAAAAGAATGTTTACATGATATGAAGTAGTGATACGTTGTTTGAATTTGTGATGTTTACAAACTGATTTGTACTATGAAAATATAGGATAAGTGATGTGTATGAAGTTACAACTAAGTTAGATGTTTATGTGTACATTGAACTTACCTATATGAGTTTATATAACTAATGGGCATCCTATACACTATAATAGGATTCAAAAGTGTTAAATTTAGTGGATAGACGACGCTTGAGGCAAGTATCCGAAACTCTCTTTTATATTGAGCAAGTTTCCTAACTTACACAACTTTGGATTTTGTGCAAGTTCTTAAATTTCATGTGATTCGTATATTGAATGCAAGTTTCCTAAACCCTTGCATTTCTTTATTCGACGGATATCGTAAGCAAACCTTATCTCTTTGAATGCAAGTTATCTTACTTTCTCGTTCAATTGAGCTAGTATGTTAAACTCTTAAGAAAAACTAATATTCATGTTGAACTTGGTATTGTTCTTGAATATTGTGAAAGTGTCTATGCCATTTGATTCGGCTAGACTATATGCATATTTATAAAACTATCCAAACCAATTGACTGGTACAAAAATCTTAAAAACTTAGTTGAACAACCCTTTTGGTAAGGGGAGTATTTATTGTTGGAAGCCCCAACACGCGTGTGAATATTACTGTGTAGTTATGCATAACTTAGAGTATTGTAAACTGATCATCTATAGTACTTGATTCTTTTGGGTTATCAATTTAATATTGGTAATTCTAGTAGATGTTCAATAGTCCTTAGTGACTGCTCAGTATAAATTATTTATCTAGTTGGATACATCGATAGCCTTTGAATTCATATATATCTGTTGATTTATATTGAATTATCGTTCTTAGTCCAAGGATTTGATTCAAGAATTATTGATATTCATTATTCGTGATATTATTCTAAAACCTTGAACTATCTTAGAAATGATACTTTGATATTTTAAACTTGTGTTATAAAACTCTTTACCTTTGTTGTATATTATTTGTTGGGCAATTTGTGCTCATTCTTGCTAATTTAAAACCTTTCAGTTAAGGCGGAACAGGGAAGTGTCTCTGGGAAAGACAAGGGGAAGGGCAAGGCTACCGACTAGCTTGTTCCTTTATGTTAAGACTATTTTGTTGTATTAAGACTGTTTTTAGACTATGTTTAAGCTTAAGTAGGATTATGTAATAAGTCTTTATTCGATATTATTATATAATCTATTAAGTACTATAGGTTGCGAGACTTGGGGGAATAATTATAATAAATCATTGTATATTATTCTAAACTGGATTTCCTGCTGTGATTATGTAATTCTAGTTATTATGGTATTACCATGAGAACGTGATGAACCAAATTCGAGTGACCAAGTGACGGTCCGAATTTTGGGGCGTCACAGGTTGGTATCAAAGTTGTAGTTATAAATCTTAGGAGTGAGTGTCCTTAGATTATAACTCAGGAAAACTTAGAAGTTAGATAGGGATGAAACTCATGTAGAGTTTTCCTAAAGAGTAACTTAGTGTGTTATAGAATATAACTTCATTCTATACAATGAACTTATGTTTATTTAACATTCTGATGGAGTTGTTGTTTGTCTTGACTTATGTTGGTAATTATAGGATGACTGACATAGGAGGACCTAGGCGAGTAGTAGAGGAGGAGCCACGTGATATCCACATGGTATATGAGGCACCATTGATAGCGGAGCCCATATCAGTAGTGGCCCCTATTGATGATGATGATGAGGAAGAGGAGATGGAGCCTCTACCCGAGGAGTCTGATCCGGAGGAGTAACCTATGGAGGACGAGCCCGAGCCCATGGAGGACTCCGACGAGGCTACTTTCGAGGATCGGATGTTGGGAGAGTATAAGGAGCAGATCTTGGAGTTAGGATGTAGAGTGGAGGAGTTAGAGACTGAGGCTAGGGAAAAGGAGTCTAAGTTCCAGAAGTTGAGGGACGAGGACCACTAGAGGAAAGTAGTGATGCAGGAAATGGAGGTTGAGATTGCTCACCGTAAGGAGGCAGGGATCCAGATGGGAACCTTGTTTCACTGATCAGTAGCTAGGAATGTGGAGCTAGCAGGAAAGCTAGAAGAGGTGGAGTAGAGAGAGATGAGCGAGAGGACGGAGAAGGAAGCACTTCACACTCAACTAGAAATGGAAGTTGTAACGACCGAGAAATTCGGGATCTTATTGTAAAATGTTTTTATTAATTTAAATAATAATAAAATCTTATTCTATGTGTTATCAAGATGGTTGTCGTTATATAACCTAGTGACGTTGGAATGTCGTAGTATTTGAGCTACGTGGATGAATTAAAGTGTTTGAATTTTCAAGACGAAAATAAAAGTTTTTCGAGAAATTTTACGAAAAACACTATTCATCGGTATTTGCTCGGGATATAATTTTGGATTTCCAAGAAATACGTAATGATGGAATAATAAGGTGAGATGGATTATGTAATAAAAATCTAGTTATGAAAAAAAATGATATTTCGCTTGTGGACTTAATTTATAAACGTTAAGGAAGGCAAAATAGTGATGAATACGTAATAAGGGTATGATACTTATGCATTGTACAATGAAATGGAAATGAGTATAATACGAAGTATTATACGAGTTTGTATGAAGGATGAAATATCGTATATAAATTCTATATGAATTAGAATACGAAAATAATATATAAACTATATGTATATGTATTAAGAAATGTTAATGGACTTGGAAAGATTGATAAGAATTAATATAAGTCCAAGTGAATTAAAAGAAGAGGCCCAATAATTGATTAATGAACAAACTAGTGTTTATTAATGCAAAGCCCAATGATTTAATTAATCCAAGCCCAAATTAGAATCCATGGATTGGTTGACCCATGGGGCAAACCATATTTATATGGTTTAATGTGGTGACCAAGTAATGTGGGGACCAAGTATTAAGAGTAATGACCAAGTATAAGATAAGTGTAGTGTTTGTAACAACCCGATATTTTCTATATAAATAAATAAGAAATTTTGTGAATAATTTTTTTTTTATTATTAAGGATGAGGATTTGTACAAGATTATGTGTATATGTATTTATGTGGTAAGTAAAAATATATTTATTACATAATTATTTACGAATGAATTTATTTTAAAATTATTGATTATTAAAAAGTATATACTTATAATAATCAATTTATGGTAGAAATATTTTAATAATTATTTTCCATGAAAATATATAATCATATATTATTTAAATAATATATGAACTGATTTTTAGAATAATTATAATAATTATTTTATTATATGAATTTTAGTACAGGTTATTAAGTTAATTATTTTACCTTAATTATTAAGGTTAAATAGGAAGAATAAATCAAATATGGTATTCAAACCCTAATTTTGGATTATTGCCAAGGTATGAGAATAATAATATAATATTAATTATATTTTGATTTTTCAGTGCTATGAATATGTACTGCATGTACGTATTGATGATAATTGGTCAATTATGGTGTTTAATTTCAAAACCCTAGTATTAATTGGTTAAACCCTAATTTTACTTAGGGAAACTCTAAATTGAAAATCAATTGTGAGCTTAAGACTGTTATATAACTATGTTATATGTTTTATGTTGTGTATTAAGTGATTAATTAGGTAAACTCTAATTAAAGTTTTAGAAAACCCTAAATATATTTTTAAAACTCTAATTTTCTATTTAAAAACCCTAATTATAATTATTTAGTTATAATTTAATTTTTATTGAACTCTATATATAATTGTTCAAACCCTAGAAATTATTTAGGAAACCTTAATGTTTAAAATCTAGTGATTAGAATCTAGATTCAAGTGTTATGGACAAAAATACCCTTAATTACTTTATTAATTTAAAAAAAAAATATATTACTTTTTAATTTTTAGAAGTTTGCTTGCAAATCCTTCCATATTTTGAGTTGTTAACCAACTCCAACTACTCTTTGTGACTCAAAATTGACAGCAAACCATGCTAGATCAGCCATATTCATGCATCAAGACTTGTATAAGTAGATCTAGGAGAGAGAAAATTCATTTGTTCATTTACATTTTGTCCAACACTTAAACCTTCTCTCTCAAACTTCAAACCTCTAAAATTATAAGCTATATCAGTCCCTAAGAACAGCCCCACGAAAATCCCTAACAAACATCAGAAGCCAGAAATCAAGATTTGCTCAAGAAGGTATAAACGAACCCTAGAATTTCTGTCCAACGATTCTGTGTTAGATGTTATGATTAAGTGTTAAAATATGTTGTTAGTAGTGTCTAGTGGTGATCTGGGTTGCTAGATGTTAGATCCATAACATCTAGAGGCTCGGATTTGACATTTTTCAAAATCTGGAAAATTTTTAAATAGTCGTCTGACAATGAATGTCAGGCCCTGTATATCGTTCTCTGTTTTGTGTTTTTGTGGTTTTAATATTTGATCTTGTAGTACGCTATGAGAGCTTTGCTCTGGAACTCCAATCAGAGTCAGATCGGTTATAGGTTGCAAGATATGGGTGGTCAAACACCGTTGACCAACCATGACTGGCCATGTTCTGGGTAACCCAGAACGAGCCCAGAAAGGTCTGACATGATTTTCATGAGCACGGATCTGACAGTGATTTGATTGTATGTTCTTGGTTTTGCATCTAAGTTGTATTACATATGTTAGACTACATTTTTTGTGTCTTATTATCACCTAAAAAGTTAACAGGTGAAGCGTAGTCGATGGTCAAACCAAGCCAGAGAAGCACGAAAGCCGTTTTCTGGGTAACCCAGAAAATGCTTGACCGTGTTGTCTGACATGGGTTGACCGGCATAGATCTGCTAACTCAGTTGTTGTTTTGTTGATTTTATGTAATGGATCTCTAGAATTACATGTGTTCTACAAGTTAGACCTCTTAAATCGCTAAAAACTCACCTAGATCACAAGTTGTGGGAGCCCAAAACGAGCCAGTCGAACTATTCTTCATTTCTGGGTAGCCCAGAAAAAGAAGAACAGCTCTGACAGCTTGTTCAACGCTTCAGATCTCGTTAGTTATGCATGGTTTGATGATGTTCTTTGTTGGATCGAGTAGTCTTGTATTTGTACTACATTCTCTGATCAACAACATACCAGAAACACAACACACACTAGTTTATGATTGGTCAAAGTAATCAACTCGAAAACTGGCTATGAATTTCTAGGTTTGGCCAAGATCATGAAGAACACCTATAGCGACGGTTCTGTCGCTATAGGTTGTCTTTAGCGACAGATAATATTCTATTTTCAGAAATTAATAAAAAATAGAAAAAAATTAGTTTTAAATTATTTAAAATACAAAATAAATTATTAAAAATTATAAAAAATTCCGAAAATTAGTTTTTAATTTTTTAATATATTTCATAAATATTTAATATTTTTGAAATATTAAAAGTATTTAATTTATTTAATTATAATATTAAATAAATTATTTAAAAATGATTTTAATATTAGAAAAATCATTAAAAATTATATTATGATATAAGAAAATATTTTAAGTTATTTTTAATGACTTTTAATATTTTATGATAAATTTCATTAATAAATTGATATTAATGGTAATTAATTTATTTACTAAATGAATTAAATAAATTAATTAAAAATGATTTTATTATATTAAAAATCATTTTAAATGAAAATAAAGTGTTTAAAAATATTTTAAGTTATAAAATATAACTTTTAATATTTAAAGGATAATTTCATTAATAATTTAATATTAATGATTATTAAGTTATTAGTTATGTTATTAAATTTATTTAATAATTATATTAAATAAATAGTTTATAAATGGTTTTATTACTTAAAAATCATTTAAAAGGGATATAAATGAATTAAAAATATTTTAAGTTATGAATAATGACTTTTAATATTTTGATAAATAGAACATTAATACTTTAATATTAATGATAATTATTTAAAAATGATTTTAACTGTTTTAAAAATCATTTAAGGGCAATATTAATACTTTAAAGGTATTATGAATTATTATAAATAACTTTAACATGTTGGAAATGATTTCATTAATAGTTTAATATTAATTAAATATTAATGATAATAGAATTGATTAGTATTTAAATCATTTAAATGTGATTCCGATGTTTGAAAATTCATGATAAATTATAATAAATGTTTTAAAATTTTATTGAGTCATTTAAAAATAATATGACTGATACGTACTGATGTTAAGTTATAGTATAGAGTCTTAGACTCGAAAATTACCCGATAAAATTGTCGGTAGACCGACATGTTTCAGAAATTGATCTGGACTTAGATATTTTGATTGTATAAGTGATTATTTGTGATTCAATGGTTATTAAACATAGGTGCTAATGTGATTAGGTTATGTGTTGACTGCAATAAGCAGTGTTATGTGTTATAGTATGTTGTTCTAATCGAACGAACTATCTTATTAATGATAGGTCGTGAGATAAGCGATAGATCTTAATTACAAGTTGTAAGCAGCGCTTCAGGCAAGTATCTAACCTTTGCATTTTCTTTATGCAATGGATGTGAGTAAGAATGTTTCAAAACTATATTATTATTGTACAGATTATGAACTTTATATTATATAAGCTCATTGAATATCAACATGTTAGTATATGATAATTCAGACATATATATTCTGTTCGTTAATTTCTAGAAGTGGTTAAACAAGTGTCCCCACTTGGATAATCATTGTATTTAATCACATGTTGATATACCTTTGTCAATTACCCGTATACAGATATATTGAATTATAGATTATTGTTGAACAAGATAAAACCTTTGATTTAGAACCCAGACAGGTATGAACATCCCTACACGGGAAAATTTTTATGCGCTCCGGCGGACAAAGGATGAACGATAATATCGTTCTAGCAATGTAGTATTGATCAATGCAGGGCATAACGGGCTGATCACCCCCGTGCCCGTAAGTTATGACGGTTTACAGATGAATTTCTGTTTAACCTTTTCAAAAATGAAAACAATGTTCATGGCATGTCACCATAACCCCATCAGATATAGTCATTATGTAGTTTCAAAAATTTGAAAGAGAGTTGTTATGTTATTATTATCGGTTCAGAATACTTCACAACTATTGACTTGTTGTAGAAGAATAGTACAAAGAAAACATTTAAATCCTTTCAGCTTATATATATATATATATTTATATATATTATATATATATATAATATATATAAATATATATATATATATATATAATTGCTATTGCTTGCTGGGCACTCAAATCCTCATCCTTGCTTAAATTTAAATGTTTTCAGCTAAGTGCGAACGACCAGAGAACTCTGCTAAGAACAAAGGAAAAGGGATAGGTTGTGAATGAACGAATTACTATGTTATGTAATAGTTTAATGTTATTAAGACAATTATGAATATATTATCTATCATGGGTTGTAATGAATGTTTAAGGTTTTGTACTTGGGAGTTAGACTCTGATAATTATGTAAATTAATTTGATCTTTTATATTATTGTTATTAT